>OU862928.1:12072775-12516618 GCA_917880885.1 Limnephilus marmoratus | reverse complement strand
ATACATATGTGTGCATATTTCGAATACTTACCAGAAGGTCAAAACAACCATAACTTGCTTGATGTGTGGTTATACAGGTATAGGTACAGGCTTCGACTATATTTTGACAGAAGGTCAAAATATTTCCGTTTCACAATAAAATCTAATAAATGGAATATTTCTGAATGTATCCAAAACTAAAAAACTTTTTTGGACAGGTAATGAAATACACTTTTAAAGTTTTATAATTCTAAATAAACATATAATTTTTGAAATGTAATAATTGTGCACGCAAATATAAAACAGTTATAAAAATGACTCACCTTATGTTTTTTCTGACTAAAATTACTGATAACGAAAAAAAAAATAAAAACAGATACATAATTAATCAGGCAAATGTATTATAAACGTTATTCTCAACCCCCTTCTTTGTTGTTTCATATAAAAATAATTAATAAAAAAATTCTCGAAGTTTCATTTTTTTTTCAAATAGCGATCGGAAACTTTGGTTTCATAAAGATGTTCATTTTGAATTATTTTACGGTTAACTTAAAACAAAAATAAGGCGTAGTATTTTATCTTTCTTACATCGTTTAGAAGATCATATTTTTAACAATGATAGTAAAGGAGACAACGATTTCTATGGGACCTATGTGCGTTGTTCTGAAAACCTAACAAATAGACCTGACGGGTTAAGAATGGTGACCCTGTCTTCCATGTGTGGAATTACCAACTGTGTATTCCACTATGAAATATATGAAATCGAGTTATTTCTTTGCCCGTTGCGTTCGCCACACCGACTTTGAGGAATTCGTGTAACCGTTTCATTCTAACAAGACGGAAAAAAAATCATCTGTGCCGTTCATATTTAACACAAAGGAGGGGACGGAATGCGATATGGGGTGGAACGGGGTAGGATGGGATGGGGCGAAACATCCCATCCCATTACGCCCCTCCCCCGACGAAACTTCCATATGAATAAAAATGTGTCAAAACCTTGCCGCGACGGACCCCCTGATGTCACTCAGGGACCCCCAAATCAATTTTTATTTTCCACAAAGTCCCTGAATGATCCTGGAGACCCCTGGGGGTCTGTACGGACCACTTTGGGAACCACTGGTCTAGGGGAAAGGCTCTTGACTCTCAATCCAAAGGTCGCAGGATCGAATCCCGACATGTGCAAATAAATTTTATTTGATTAATTTGTGACAATTATTCATTTCAAATGATAAATATATTCGCAGCACAGTGGAAGAAACTCTCAGTATCGCTCTGGTGTAAGACCACTATTCAGAATTGAAACGTTACTTGAATTGTCTTTATCCGTGTTTGGAGATGACATCTGAATAGCCAGGTACCTCCCTACCTTCCTCTTCCCCATCTCCTTCCCCTCCCCACTTACTTTCAACCTCACACATACCCCAATTGGGGATTCCATAGTCTTATTGTGTCCAGACGGGAGCAGTTGGGACTCTTGTGCGGTATTCATGTTAAAATTATTGTTACCTAATTAAAAATTATTTTATTCGTAGCCGATAGGCTATGAAGCATCGCACAAAGAGGACACTGATGAGTCTATCCTCATTCTCTCGCAGGCTAAATCCTATCCATGTATGTGTTTATCTCTTTTCAGTGTCCCTATTTTTCATTTCATCGAGTTTCAAACCATAATGGAGATAAAGAAGTTTTCACTTCAAAAGTTACACAACTTTTGAAGTGAAAAATCGTACAGGTCTGACCAGACCTTGTTGCTCATCGGAGGGTTAATGTATTGTTTTGATTGTAGACCCACGCCCCCGCCAAGGCCATCTTCCTGGTGTCCAACCTTCTGATCTTGGCGTGCATCCCGTACCGACTGATAGGAGACAAGGAAACGGAGGAAGCTATTCTGGTGTTCGCTGTACCTGGCTCCTGGTTTTTACTGATGTTCTTTGCCGGGTAAGATCTGAATACAACTGATAATGTTTTTTATATTTGTTGCGGCTTATAAACATGAATTGAATATAGTTCACGCTTTATCTGAGAGTGCGCATAAGATTGGTTCTTTCACAAACAGGTGATTGTATTAACTTCATATGCATGTGAGATCACTAATCTTTTCTGGTGACCCAGAACACATTATCATTTTGTTAAATTTACTACATAACTATTGAATTATTGATTTTTTTTACATTAACTCCACACAGGAGGCCCTGAGGGAAATTATTTTCCCTCAGGGCCTTTTATGTCATCTGGGATGCTGTGTGGAGGGTCTTTTGTTGTCTCCCATGTTGTAGGAAGGAGGAAACACAGAGGCCGGCAAATCATTCCACAGCTGAGCTGTTGAACACAAGAACGAGTTGAAGAAACGACCCATTCTCATGTGACAAATGTCAACCATGTACAAATGTTGGGCACGCGTCTGGCGTGTTTCCCGACTATGCACCAGTGCCGAAGGGATTTGGTGGCATTGAGTAATCTGAGTTTTGTACCAAATAGAGAGTACATTTTTGCATATAAGGGAACGTACCCATACTACGTGACCATTTTTTTGCAATTTTTGACCCTCCCCCCCTCCCCCCCGGTGACCAAAATCCTAAGCAAACCGCCGCTCATTTGTACCAAGCGTGACATTTTGAAGACCCCCCCCCCCCTAAGAGGTCGCGTAGAATGGGTATGTTCCCTAACTGCATCTTCTTCGTCTTCTTCAATGGCGCTACAGCCCATTTCAAGCCTTGGCCTCCTTCAAAATAAGCCTCCACCGCCCTCTGTCCTCGGCCGTCGTCTTCCAATCTGTGACATGGAGTAGTCCTCTTGCATCCTTCCTGACATCATCCTCCCATCTCAGCCTAGGTCTGCCCGCTTTTCGTTTACCTCCCGGGTGTCCTGTTAGAACCTTATTAGGTACTCGTGTGCTTGGCATTCGGTGCACATGTCCGGACAATCTTAGTCTTTGGAGCCTTAAATGGGTAGAGTCTGGGAGCTTGGTAAATATCACAGAGCTCATTATTATGGCGGATTCTCCATGCCTCTCCCTCTCGCACCGCTCCTAAGATTCTTCAAAGTACCTTTCTTTCGCAGGTGTCCAGCTGTTCCGCAGACTTTGCTGACTTTGCTGTTCCCGCCTCACATCCATAGGCCAAGGCTAACTAACTAACTAACCATTACGCCGTTTCCCCACAGGGGTAGGCAGAGAGGACGGACCGCCAAACAACTCGATCGTGGCACACACTCCTTGCCTCGTTCACATTCATACATCGTCTCATATATGCTCTTCTATTATTCCGACTCTTCACGTGGCCCGACTCAAGTATCTGATTCACTTGGTCGTGCCATGTCTTCCTCTTAGGCCAAGGCCTTTCTAATAATTGTTTTATATAGGGTTATTTTGGTTTTTCTATGGACTTATCGGATTTGAACACTGGCAGCAATGCTAAGTAAGTGTTGTTAGCGGCTGTGATGTGCTTTCTTACTTCTGGATCTTCATTGTCCTGCGTTATGATGGAGCCCAGGTAGGTAAACTCTTCGAATACTTCGAAATTATAAGTGGCATATACATATAGCTACATACTAAACTCAAATTTTGATTTTTCAGATATGTTTGACTAATCAACTGGACAATCGATATTCTTTAATAACTGTCCTTTTTTAAAAGCGGTGCTTCATTTTTCATTAGATTAATATGAATATAATATGTCTTGTATTTTGATAATATCATTGCTATTAATCAGTGGCGGATACAGAGGGGGGGCGCGGGGGGCGCGCGCCCCCCCCCCCTTGGCCACCCTAAATACAAGAAAATCTTTCTTCAATTATTTGCTCTACATGTCTAAACCATCTAAGCGTCCCTTTCTTAATTTTACTTATTACGCTTGTATCAGCCTTGCATTATTTTCATATTTTTCTCACACTATCATACATGGCTTTCTATAGCATTTAGTCCTTCCTCTGCCAGTTTCATGCTTCACTGCCATACATCAGGGTTGGTACACCGATGCATAGTCGGGAAACACGTCAAACGCGTGCCCAACATTTGTACACGGTTGACATTTGTCACATGAGAACGGGTCGTTTCTTCGTCTCGTTCTTGTGTTCAACAGCTCGGCTGTGGAATGATTTTCCGGCTTCTGTGTTTCATCCTTCCTACAACATTCTTTCTCCATTGTGGACTGCTAGCTTCGCTTCTTTCGACAGTTTTTTGTTAGCGCCAATGGCGTTCAGTCCTCCATAAAAGCGGAGTTACCTGCATTTACCCTTCTTTCAATATCTCTATCAGACTCCCCATCTCTCCTAAATATACTTCCCGAATACATAAACTTATCCACTGTCAATTTTGGGTAACTATTACAAAATAAAACTATAATTATTTTATTATAAAAAAAAATGTCTTTGGAGATGTTACGTGAAGGGTCATTTTAGAGAAAGGAAATAGTGGATGGAAAAAGGTATGATAGGTGGTTAGGACTCTCTGGGTTAGTGTGTCTAGGAGAGATGGACGGATGAAACTTTCCCTCCCACTGCGATGCGAGGAAATGGGTCGAGGGATTCCTGCTGGAGAGGTTAAATGGTCTCCCTCAACCAGTCCTTTCCAGCTCGCCACGCAGTACGTGGGCAAATGCTTCCACCGCTACTTTGAAAAATCACATCCCACGAACTCAGGCATCCCTAACTTAGCTAAGTCACCAAACTTAGCGATCCACTTGGGATGACTTATAGCAGAGGTGTTGTTTATCCAATAAATAATTCCCGTGGCGGCGGTACCCACACTCGCCTCCTAAATTTAAACTTTTGCTTCATTCACATTCATACGCCGTTTCATGTAAAGGTACCCTTAACACGGCCCGACTCAAGTATTTGATTCCCTTGATCGTGCAATGCAGCCCTACTGCTCCCTGTGGCCAGCCAAGTTTTAAATGTGCGGTCCGTCAATCTTTTATTTATTTATTGAAGTGGAAACTTCTTTAGCACCGTTGTGATTTGACAAACACATCCATCTGTATGTTTTAGCCTGCGAGAGAATGAGATAGTATCTTTTTTTTCATTTACTCCATACAGGAGGCCCTGAGGAAAATAATTTCCCTCGGGGCCTATGTCATCTGGGATGCGGTGTGGAGAGTCTTTTTGAGGAGAGGAAGGAATGAACATTGGTCTTGAAGAAACCCATGTTGTAGGAAGGAGGAAACACAGAGACCGGCAAATCATTCCACGGCCGAGCTGTTGAACACAAGAACGAGACGAAGAAACGACCCGTTCTCATGTGACAAATGTCAAGCGTGTACAAATGTTGGGCATGCGTTTGGCGTGTTTCCCGACTATGCACCGGTGCCGAAGGGATCAATGACGCTAGTTCCTCGGAGCATCTGCCATTGTAATACCGGTAGAACAAGGACAGCATTCCCACCTGACGCCTATGCTCTAAAAATTTCAGTCCGTCTGTTAAGATGGGAGAATCTATCAAACGGACCGCCCGTTTCTGCACAGAGTCAAGGGCTTTTTTTTAGGTATTTTAGAGCTCCAGACCAGAGGTGGCTGCCAAAATCATATAGTCGGTCTCCTCTTTGTGCGGTTCGTCGTATTCTCCCCGTAATCTACTTTTTAGTTTTCTTATATGTTCAGCGCCCCCCCCTGCACAGTTTTCATGGATATCAATTGGCTCCTGATTGGGCGTGCTCAATGCGTTTTGGGTCTTCCCATGATTGTAGAAACAAATCTAAAGTAAAGGGTATTTTGAATATTTACTTGTTGATGTAAATTGTGTGTGTGTGTGTTGCAGAGCTGTTCGGCTGACTGGCCCCTTCGTCACCATGATCTACAGCATGATCACAGGCGACATGTTGACGTTCGGCATCATATACATGATCGTACTGTTTGGCTTCTCTCAATCATTCTATTTCCTCTATAAAGGTGAGTCCTTCCTTTATTCTTAATAATAATAATGTTTGGATTATTTTTGTAGTGCTGTTTTTGTGAAAATCACCTCAAGGGTGCTAAACAAACCTATAATATATTTCTACAATCTTACTTCCAACTACAAACTAGACAAACAATTATAACAACTTATGGCTAAAAATTGCATCCACCGGTTCATCGATCACTAATACAAAACTATATGCAGGGCTGGGCAAAATACATGCTTTGCTGTAATTGAAATACAAATTACAAAATACTTTTTCGCATGTATTTAAAATACGAAATACAAAATACTTTCAAGTCGTGTATTTGAAATACAAAATACAAAATACAGTATTTTAACAATTTTTTTCTTTCAAATACAAAATACAAATTACGAAATACAAAATACATTTGGTTTTGGTAGAACCTTTGGTTGCAATAAATTGTCGTAAATGCCCTTATCTAAGGGTGCGTTTCCATAGAAGCAATGTTGAGCAGAGTGAAACAGAGACGTGCAAAAATTGACCAATCATATTGCTCAAAAGACACATCTCATCTCCGCTTCACTTGTAAAAATTGCGGTAAAGGGTGTTAGGTAATATAATAATAATATATATATATTAATATTATTATTATAACACGACATTTGTATAGCGCTATTTTGTGTTATTTCTAGTGACCGACCGAAGGTTCGGTTTCGGTTTCGTCAAGGTTCGGTAAAAAAATCTAGTTTCGGCATCAGTTTCGGTTTCAGCAGAAAATCTGCCGAACCTTCAGCCGCACCGAAACTCTGCTTTTGTGAATTATCGCGTGCCGTTTGACTGACTTCGGGTGAGTTCGTGGCTCGTGTGTCATCCACCATCATCAACTGAGTTCGCTGGCCGGTCCGGCGTGCTTGTATTGTGAGTTTATGTACCTAATCACAAACTTCAATTATTTTTATTTATTACATTCTAATTTTAATTTTATTTAACAAGTGTAAATAAAAATTAAAATCTAGTCTCCTTCAACGGAAGCGATCTTCCGAACAGTCCCTCCTTTGATGTGCTTGGTGTAAGGCCCTCCGTTCATGGAGATACTTACAATCTTCGTAATTGTGATGAAACCACAAGTACCCTGTTGATATCATACTACTTTTTAATGCTAGTCTCCGTACACGGCGCTATCCGAAATATACTATATAGTCACATGAGAACGGGTCGTTTCTATGACTCATTCTTGAGTTCAACAGCTCGGCTGTGGAACCCGGCCTCTATGTTTCCTCCCTATTTCCTCTCCCCAAAAAGACCCTCCATACAGCATCTTCAAAGATGACATACGCCCTGAGGGAAATTATTTTCCTCAGGGTCTCTCATGTGGAGTTAATGTAAAAAAATGTGATTGTAAACGCAATTAAAATTATAATACTCAATTTATGAGGTCCTTACTTTATAGTGAATAAAAGTGTAAAAAATAAGCCGAATTTCAGTAAACAATAGATTTTTAACATGTCTAAAAAAGTTTCGGTTTCGGTTTCGGCCGAAACTGAGAAAGATATCTAATATTCGGTTTCGTTTTCGGTAGAAAATCCTGTTTCGGTCGGACACTAGTTATTTCACTTCAAGTGCGCTCTACTGTAATTAACTTAAAAATAGTTTAGTATTCAGTCAAATTATTCCTATAGTGCTTGATCTAATACTATGACACAAAAATGTACAATACAAAGCAATGACAAGCATTACATAATATGATACAAATATGATAGAAAATGTACAATAACAGTGCTATTATAGCACAGGACGTGTTACCAACTCTAAATATTAACACACATAACATATAGCTCTGGATTCTAGCGTTTTTAGTCTACGTATTACCTATGTCAGTTTATTTTTCATTATCATTATTAAGATCGCTAAATGTATTTGAAAATGTATTTTGAAGCCATAAGTATTTGAAATACAAATTACAAAATACCTCAGCCCCAGGTAATTGAAATACCAATTACAAAATACATTTTTAGGAAGTAATTGAAATACAAATACAAAATACGTATTTGTATTTCAAATACGTATTTCAATTACAAGTATTTCAAATACTGCCCAGCCCTGACTATATGTAAAATGATTTGACCAAAGAATGCTATGCTGCGTAAAAATGTACATGCATTGTTTTATTTGTACTCTGTACAGGCAGAATAAATACAGGATCATACTTACCTGGGAGATCACTTGAGATCACTGCTTATTGTTTTTTTTTTTTAAATTGGTACAGTTCGCACGCAGAGCACATAATTGGGAATATGTGTTATTTAATCCTGATGTATATTTTAATATAATATGTTCTTTAATGGGCATATTTTGGAAAGCAAAAACAAAATTTTATGATGGGAGGTACAGTAGTACAAGGATTTGATCAGAATATTTATCTTCTTAAATGTGATTCGTCCCTCAGTAAGAGGCGGATTGATATACAGGGTATCCCAAAAGAAAGTATACATTTAGTGGATCGATTTTAAAAAAAAGTAAGTGCTCTACCGAAAAAATGTTTGTTAAATACTAAAATACACAATTTTGGAATTTATTTCTTAAAAGCAATATCCTCCAAATGTAAACCCTCGCGTTTGCGGCATTAATTTAATCGAAGAGTAAAATTTATCTTGACGGCTCGGCAGCTAGGCTTCGTGGTGGCTGTCATTTCGTGACGGATATTTTCTTTTAATTGCATCAGAGAAGTCGGATTTTTGACGTACACTTTAGATTTGAGATAACCCCACAGGAAAAAGTCCATAGGGGTTAAGTCAGGATCACGAGGAGGCCAATTTATGTCACCTCTCCTGGAGATCAATTTGCCAGGGAAAATTTCACGAACTTGTGGCAGAGACGTGTTGGACGTATGTAATGTTGCTCCGTCTTGCTGGAACCATGTTTTTTGGTTATAGCCAGTAAGTTTGTAGGGGTGCAGCATTAGGTCAAAATGTCAAATTTTGTGCAAAATGCTGTGTAACGATGATCTATGCACATCTAAAGCACTTGTGCACTTCCGAATCGAAAGTTTGAGTCGTCTCGAAAAGACTGATACACACTCTCTACGTTTTCTACCGTTCTCGATGACCTTGGTCGCCCGGATTTTGGTTTTGTCAGCGTTGTACCGATCTCTTCAAACTTTTTGACCCATTTTCGAATGTGAGGAATGCTTGACGCATCATTGAATTGACGAAAACCTCAAATTTGCAGAATCTTCTACGCGCTACAGTCGCCGAATCACCATTTTTGTAAAACTCACGCACGCACAACGCGCGGTCGCTCCCGAGAAATGCTTCATAGCGACTAAATTCCCAAGAGCCAGACTACTGATTTCCATACCCCCGCGCCCCTCGGAAAACTTTCGTTTACACAGAAAGCAAAACAAGTATAAACTTTCTTTTGGGACACCCTGTATAAGGATTCAAATAATTTTAATCCAATAAGAAAAGTTTGTAAGGGTTATCACAGGCAAAACAAGAATGATACTCTCAGATAGGTATATTTTATTTAAGGGTATGAGAGCCCAAAAAGGCAGGTTTTTAGTTTGGACCTAAATTCTGTTGGGCTTGTTGTGCATCTTAGTTCCGGGGGGAGTTTATTCTTGTTAAATGTGTGTCTTTATTATTCAACAAGTTTGAAATGATATACTATTCTGTACTCTTGTTCTAGGATTTCCCGGTGTGAAGAATTCCCTGTTTGGAAGTTACCCCAGCACCTGGATGGCTTTGTTTCAAATCACTTTAGGAGATTACAGCGTGAGTTTTATTCTTTATTTTTTCAAGTTCTCCGTAAAACGGTCACAAATTAAGAAGGCATGGGGACAGTTTTACTATTTTGTGACATGCGTCAAAAGATAGTTGCTGAACTGTCTGTAAGTAATGTTGATCGTTAAGCAGTTGAGTTGCTCTGTTGATTGGAGCGTTCTGATAGGCAAAAGTCCTCACTTTCGGAGCCCAAAAGAGTGCATGGGATCTCCCATGAGTATACTTGTTAGTGACATATAAGTTAACCTCTTTCAACATATGTAGGTTATGTATAATGCAAGAGATTAACTTAAAAAAATGTTTACCTAAAATATTTTTCAGCGGGCTTCGAAATCGAACATTCCTGTTAAGAACAAGGATGGATAGATGATGAATGGGTAGTATGTATATTCCCCCACTTGCAGGTAACGCATAAATCTTTTTTGTATTTTTTCTACTTCAGGATATGGTTTTGTTCGAAAGGGGGCCAAATAATGCAGCTATATTCCAGGATAACGCGAACAGTGCTTCATGTGTTCTCCATATTTCAATGCCATTAGTAAATGATCTCACATTATGAAGAACAAATCCTAGGATTATAATAAGTATTTTGCTGTGAAAATCTCTGGAAGGTTTTTGGCCACATTTTAGCTAATTTGCAAACATCCTTGAGCATTATTCATCGGCCAAAATGTAGCCAATTTGAAGAGATTTTAAAAACATTTATTGGAATTGTTATCAAAAATTCCTGCGCGTTGTATACTTCAAAAGTCTAACTTAAATAGTCACATACTGACCCACAGTGGAGAAAACCATTCTAGTGTCCCAACTGTAACTATTCACATTCGGAAAAGTCCAGTTTAAGCGGCACTTGCTGACTCGTAATGGAGAAAAATCACTCTCTTGTTGAAATTGAAAATATTCATGTTCACAAAAGTCTAGTTTAAATAGTCACGTACTGACTCACAGCAAAGAAAGCCATTATAGTGTCCCGACTGCAGCTATTCATATTCAGAAAAGTCCAGTTTAAGTACTTGCTGACTCATAGTGGAGAAAAACCACTCTCTGAAGAGGAATATAAACGCTAGAAATATTTCGAATCTCATGCCTGAAAAATTTTAAAATCGAGCGCCTTTTTGCACGAGGCAAGTAAGCGAAAAAGTGGTTTTTATTTATTTTGTGCATAATTTTATAAGAACGAAAAAAAGTTAGAACATGGAAAACCTCAAAAATAGTCTTAGCCATAAAGGGGTATTTTAAAAAATTTGTTTCTTGTATTTCTTCATAGTTAAGTCATGAAAAAACTTTTTTTTTGGTGGTTTACGCTTATATTTTTTATTACGTAAATAATAATTTTATTGTAATTCCAATACATAAAAAAGCTAGTAAAAGCTTCGATTTATCCGTAGCATATTTTTTGACATTCATACTGTAAGCCGATTCGTCGTAAAGATTAATCAAAATAGTATCTAAATAGGATTTCACGTGTATATTCATCTTAACTGTAAATATTCATGTTCACAAATAAATATTCAATTTAAATAGTCACATTCTGACTCACAGTGGAGAAAACCATTTTCTTGTTCCAACTGTAACTATTCATAATAGTCGAATTTAAATAGTCACACAATGCTCACAGTGGAGAAAAACCATTCTTGTCTGTTAAGTTTCTACCCATATTGAGTGGTTGCCTCGTTCAGGGTTTGACTTTACATTGTATCGCTTGGGTGTTTTCTAATTCCAGTACTCTGATCTGGGCTCCACGACATACCCGAACCTCAGCAAGTCTGTATTTGCCATCTTCATGGTGTTTGTGCCCATCCTGCTGCTGAACATGTTGATTGCCATGATGGGCAACACTTACGCGCACGTCATCGAGCAGTCCGAGAAGGAGTGGATGAAGCAGGTACACTATCATTTCATCATTTGCATCGGTGAAAGACCAAATATGTATTTTTATTCAGGAGCTTACATACAGAAAGTAAAAATTGGTGACCAGACAACTCAGAATGAACTCAACACCTCCTTTGAAAAGTCATTAAAGTGATAAAAAAAAATTGTTTAAATAGATTACGTTAGGTTAGGTTATGCGCTATTTTTCAATTATTTTTTTCATAGTTTTGGCTTTTCAAAGAGGTGTTAAGTTGAGTTGATTCTGAGTTGCCATGGAACCGTAAAAATTATACTGTATTTTTTGTACTTTTTTTTAACATTATCTCCACACATGAAGCCCTGAAGAAAATAATTCCCCGCAGGGCCGAAGTCATCTTTGGGGATGCTGTGTGAGGGTGTTTTTAGGGAAAGGTAGGAGAGGAAGTTCTGGGAAAGAAAATGGTACGAAGGGTGGTTAGGAATCTGGAGGTCTCTCCCCATCCGGCCCGCCATGCAGTAGGTGGAACAAATCTCACACCATGATCCCAGGCACCACTGCTAGGTAATACATAACTGAATTGCGTCAGTAAGTACGATAATAATAGTTTATTTGAGAATGTATTCACATGGGCGTATTTAAGAGTAAATAAAAAATTAAATAATCATAAAAATAAAAATAAATGCTCCTTTTTTGTTTGTTGTCAGTGGGCCAAGATTGTGGTGACGCTAGAGCGCGCCGTACCGCAGGGGGACTGCCATCACTACCTGCAGGAGTACTCCATCGGCTTGGGACCCTCGGACGACCCTCGCTACGAGCAGAGGGGCGTCATGGTCATCAAGTCCAAGGCCAAAACCCGCGCCAAGCAGCGCAAGGGGGCCGTCACTAACTGGAAGGTAATAGCGAGGAAATATTTTCATAAAACCACACTAAGGATGGGTTGTTTCACAGAAAATCTTTTTTCTTTTATTAACTCCACACAGGACGCCCTGAGGAAAATAATTTCCTTTAGGGCCTATGTCATCGTTGATGCTGTGTGGTAGGTTTGTTTGAGGAGAGGAAGGAATGAATATGTTATAAGTCTTGAAGAGATATTTGGGAGGCGGGTACGGGTACCCCGGGAACCATTTATTGGACAACCAATACCTCTGCCATAGGTCACCCCAAGTGGTTCGCTATGTTTAGTTTCGTCCGGGTCTTGGTGGCGGATGCGTCTGCCCACAAGCTGCATGGCAGACCAGATCGGGAGATAATGGTTGAGTCCCTTTGACTTCTTTAGCCGTACTCTCTCGGAACATGGCTTTGCACCGCAGGAGAGAAATGGATTCATGCGTTTGTCACTCCTGGACACACTGCCCCCAAATTCGTACCCTAAGGAGTTCATACCCCTTTCCTTCCCAGAACTTCCCAAACAACTTTCCAGAACTTTCATGAAAAGACCCTCCTTACAGAATCCCCAGAGATGACATAGACCCTGAAGTAAATTATTTTCTTCAGTTTTTCTTCTTTTCTTATTCTCCTGTGTGGAGCTAATGTAAAAAATAAGAGACCCATGTTGTAAGAGGGAGAAAACACAGAGGCCATTCCACAGCCGAGCTTTTAAACTCAAGAACGAGTCGTAGAAGCCACCTGTTCTCATGTGAAAAATGTCAACCGTGTACATAAGTTGGGGCCCGTTTGGCATGTTTTCCGACAATGCACCGGTGCCGAAGGGATTGATGATGCAAGTTCCTCGAAGCGTCTTCCATTATAATATTAGTGGAACAACGACAGTATACCTACCTGATGATTATGCTCTAAAGATTGCAATTTGCTTCTTAAGATAAGGGAATATATCAAACAGACCGCCCGTTTCTGCGCAGATTCAAGGGTTTTTTTCAGGTATTTTGGGGCTCTAGACCAGAGTTAGCTGCCAAATTTGCGCACTTGTGATTTGTACAGGGTTAGCAGTTGTGTACTATTAAAGTATCTGCGGGCCCTGTACAGTACGCCCAGCTTCTGATAGGCTAACTTGACTTTTATTCGATGGAGCCCCCATACCTGAGCTGGTCACTTAGAGTTACACCAAGCATATCAATGAAAGGAAGATTGCTCAAATTGATTAACTTGATTGATCAAATGTAACACTGTTATCAAACGGCTATTCAGCGCCATTTTGTTTTTTGAGAGTTGAAAGATCGAAAGGTACCTACATACTTTCAAAATATGCATCGATGACGTATGTACAAGCTCTCTCTAGGATTTGCACAATGATTTCTACAATATTATTATAATGTTGTTAATGAATGGTGAACTGTTTCAGCGTGTTGGCAAGGTGACCATCAACGAGCTGAGGAAGCGCGGGATGACCGGTGAAGATTTACGTCGGATCATGTGGGGCCGCGCCTCTATATCAACCCCTACAAAGATACCTGTCAAGTAAGTCATCATTCATTATGAATTCTTTTAAAAATATCGCTCTTCCATAACACTTAGCAAATGCCAAATGTTTATTTCTCTTAACCCATAAATACTCATACATCTCACCCAATATTTTTATATAAACCAATAAACATCTTTCCAGACCACTCCTTGACCCGTCTGTCCAACAAACCGGTTTGAACATCGCAGGCGGGTTCGGCGAAGCCATGTCTTCAGCACTGGACGTGATGGCCTTCACACACAACCTCGACATGGCAGGCGCTAACGGCATTAATCTGCACAGTAACACAATGAGGGGGGCCGCTCCAACTCATATGGTCAATGGTATGCAGGTCTCGGGGACGGGGGCAGGTAATGGAATGGGAAATGAGCTGAAGGTGCCGGGAGGTTCGTAGGCTTTGCTTTAATCATTCATTTTAACCATGGATAATAGAAACAAGGTAGATGAGGCACGAACCGTTGTAGCGCATCACCATTTATTGAATAACCAACACCTCTGCCATAGGTCACCCCAAGTGATTCTCTACATTTGGTGACTTAGGGTATCTGGAATCATGGAGTGGGGCTTGTCCGGGTCTTGGCGGTAGTTTGGTCTGCCTACCTGCTGCGTGGCGGGCCGGATCAGTAGAGACTTGAGTAGTTGAGGGAGTCCTTTTGACCTCTTCAGCAGGGCTCTCTCAGAACATCGCATTGCACCGCAGTGGGAGGATGGATTAACCCTCAGATTCCAACCCATGCCTCATACCTTTTTCCTTCCCAGAACTTCCTCTCCTTCTTTTCCCTAAAATACTCTCCACACAGCATCCCCAAAGATGACTTAGGCCCTGAGGGGAATTATTTTCTTTAGGGCCTTCCGTGTGGAGCTAATGGAAAAATAACCCACACAGGAGACACTGAGGAAAATAATTTCCCTCAAGGCCTATGTCATCTTTGGAGATGCTGTGTAAGGGGTATTTTTAAGGAAAGGAAGGAGAGGAAGTTCTGTGAAGGAAAAGGGTATGAGGGGTGGATAGATATCTAGAGGTCAGCAAGTCCAGGAGAATGAATGCATGGCGTATGAATCCATCCCTCCCACTGCGGTGCAAGCAGTGAGTCAAGAGAGACCAACTGGAGAGGTCGAAGAGTCTCCCCAAACCGGCCTCTCTCGATCCAGCCCAGCACACAGCTGGTGGGCAGACGCATCTGCCGCTAAGACCCGAACACACCTCATCTGATGAACCAATGAACTAAGTCAACAAACGTAAAAATGGTTCAGTAACAATTCGCGGCGAATTTGCCCCTTCTGAACAGGCACTAACTTTCTGTGGCGAGCCAACGCTCAAATACGTACCTATCTAAGGTATGTACCTGCGCAATACGGCGACATCGTCGCCTAGCACGACTGATACGGAGAAGTACTTACCTACCTGCGCTGAAATATATGGCATATCGTCGCACCTTATGGAAAGTACCGGAGCATTCAAATTCCCTGTACATTAGGCGTTAGAACCATCGAGAAACGTGTCGCATTCTCTCGATATTACCAGTTATTATTATTATTATTATTAAACCGTTACCTCCGCCAGAGTAATGGTTTGACCCAGTCAGTCTATAGAACAGCAAGCCAAACAAATTGTCCAGGTATTTACTACTGTCGCGCTCCGTATTCCGATAATATTGTGAATTTTAATTCTTATTAAAAACTATCAACAGATAATTCTAGTGTTATCTTTTACGCGTTTACGTAGCACGTCCGATTTTTTTTTTTTTTTTTAAAAAGAAAGACAAACATTTCCGGGTTACGAATAACCCAACAATATTTGAAAATCTCCTACAACCACCACAGAAAACCGAAAATGTTGCTTGTGTTGTGACGGAGGACTTGGCCAGCCGAGGAATCGAACACGCGACGCTCGGGTGGGACCCAAGTGCTATGCCCACTCAACCACTGACCAGTCTGATTGCTACATTTCATTGTGAGCCGCTTTGATAGTCTGTGCAGTTTGATCATAGCTTGCCGACAGTTTGCCCCCTTCCAGGCCTTGTCTCCCTTTGTTTCCATTTTCTTTGAGTTTAACCATCCTTTTTATTTATTACATTTTATATTCTGCAATGAAAAAAAAATATTGTATTAGATTATTAGAATTCACCTATGGCCATGAATTAATATCACTAGAGACACTGATTCATAGCATTAATGATATTTTCGCGAATTAAAACGATTAATGGTGTTTTTAGCGATAAATACGTTAAAACGCGAAATAGCAGCGAATTTTTTTTACTTTAAAAAAATTGAGTGATGGTGTTTTCAAATCCTTAAAGGCTTACAGGAGGTAAAGAACAAGATTGTCTTAACCCAAATAAAAACTCAAATAAGAGAGAGTTGTCAGAAAAGTTCTGTAAAACTGGCAGCTCATATGATATTGACTAATCTATTTCTTGAGAACGCAGGTAAAATGCTCAATCCTTCGATTGTAGGTCAGAATGTCCAGCCATCAGGCGCTAGTCTTTTAGCAAGTAAAAGTAGGCTTGCACCAACATTCAAATCTGCTGATGACAGTAAATTCCTTGAAGGAAACAGCTATTTTCAAAGACAGCTTGTAGAGCAAGTGAGGGATGGAGTCACTATAGATATAATTCAGCTAATCTTAGCTGTAAAAATTGTTCTCAGAGAATTTGCTGAGGCAGCTCTGATGACTGTGTGGGCCCTCTGAATAGTGTCGCTATAATCTTGTATTGACAGATGGTAGAACGAACATGACACTGTAGAAACATGTGCCAAGTTGAGTTTCAATCAATAATACAATAAACATGTTTCAAATAATTTTGCTAATTTAATTGTTTTTCCCCTCTTGCTGACTCCCATTATTTGATGTTATCCTATTTAGCTATAAACGCTATGAAAACGCAAAATTAAAGCTATAAAAGCTAGTTTTTTAATAATTAATTCTACATTTCTTAAAAAATAAAGCTATGAATCAGTGTCTCTAAATATCACCCTTACAGGATTGTCACTTCACATCTTTCACTAGTTAGTATTTACGCAAGCAATAGAATGTGCAAGCAGCAAAAGACAAGCAGCAATTTGTATTATCAATAAATAGTTACATAATATGTACCTATTTTGTATTTTACAATGCTATTCTTTTCAACAGGAATGCCAATGAATACTGCAAACAGCGCCCTCAACTTCCAACCCCAAGCAATAAACACTGGCGTTACAATCCCCATATCAAGTCAGATGGTAATGAATCAATCGCAGTCGACATTACCGGCACAGTCTCAGATCTCTAGCGGCATGGTCATGCAGGGATCTACAGCTATGACTGGGCAGATCATTCAGGCAACCAACACAAATATAATGACTGGCCAACCAACAGTTGCTGCAAACAACATGGTGACTGGTAAACCAATATCGCAGATGACTACTGGGAACATGAATATTAACAATATGATGATGGCTGGTCAGCCAACGCAGGGAATGGCTGGAAATAACATGGCGATGACTGGTCAACCAATGATGGCTGCTAATAACATGACAATGACGGGTCAACCAATGATGGCTGCTAATAACATGATGATGGCTGGTCAACCAATGATGGCTGCTAATAGCATGACTGGACAGCCAATAATGCAGGGAACAGCTGCAAACCATGTTGTAAACAACATGATGATGACTGGACAAACAATGATGCAGGCCACTGCCGGGACTAACATCATCAACAATATGATGATGGCTGGACAACCAATGGCCAACTTAAGCATGTTGACCGGCCAGCCAATGATGCAGATGGCTGGTCAGCAAGTGGCTATGAAGATATACAGCGACCCGTTGAGGGAGATCATCCATCTGTCGGATTCGAAGGACTCTTCCGAGTTTGAGGATAAGATAAAGAGTCTTGCAGCGGAGGCGGCGAATCTGTACCATGTAGAAGAAGTTATTCCACTTACCAGGGTGAGAAAAACATTTTCTTTCTTAGCTCATAATGATATTTTTATTTTATTTTATTCGATTTTATGTCCAGTTGGGGTTACATAGATTACATATAAGAACACAAGTAATGAGCCATCATTATCACAAAAAGTTTTTAAGGCATGAAGTAATGTAAAACTGATAAATAAAATATGAAACAATATTATGTAGTGAAACATGGAACACAATTAAAAAAGAATCTAAAACAATAGGTATAAGATGAATACATATTACGAGAAAAATATGTGTATTTGAACAGATAATCGAAATTTATCGATGCTATAAAAAAGTGCTAAAATTTATCAATAGTCGGTCGGAATATCTATTAAAAGTCGTTAACCGTGCTCCCAGATATTGAGAACTAACCATAGATTACGGATTTAGTCAATATCGTATTGACATTGGGTTTTATTGATCGACCATGCTAAACCTCCTGATCAAGGTCGTAGCCGGGGGGTGATCAAGGAGGATTGATTGACCTCCGAAATTGACATTGACACCCAGGAGGTAATTGATTTGTTCGCTGAAAGAATGCTAGAAGACTAAATTTAATTTTGTAATTATGAAAATGCATGATAAGATTGATAAGTAACACCATTTAATTTCTTTTATTAGAAAAATATTTTAAAATACAATGTGTTTCTTTAAACACTGTTCCACCAAACAAACCCCCCCCCTCCCCCCCCCCAAATTTTATTCTGGCTACGGCCTTGCTCCTGATCATGCATCCTATCGGTTAGTAAGTCTGTCTGATAGTTGGTTGTGTATGTGTTGTAGAAAAAAATTTACATTTAAGGCAATTTTTCACCAGTACTTTTTCAATATATTAGATAAGCATATCTGTAATGTTTTCAATAATTACTGCACAGAAATGAAAAAGTAAAAAAAAAAAAATATTTATGAGAGTTAGTTTTGTTCACAACTCCATGTGGAATGGTAAACTTTTTTTAGTTATAGATCCCTTTTGTCGCTAACTGAGGACGAAAAAACTAATCAAACTGACGATTATTCCTTCCCACCATACTTGGTGCACCATCGGTCGCAATCATGTATTTTTTTTCATATCTATCTTGTGAAAAAAACTTAAGTGTATGTTTTTAAGAACCCACAAAGCCCGAGTGAGATTTAATACCTACCACGCTACTTACTGGTTGGTCATGATGTTTAAAAACATAAAACAATCACCTAAAAAAATTTCGCCTGTGGCGCTTTTTTCTGCTATCTTACTTGAATAAAATTAATCTAGGGATATTAAAAATCCATTCACGTCCATCATGTAAGTGGAAAATGGGGCTTGTTCAATAATGGAGAACTAAAGAAGTAGATGAACGAACCCGCAATGCCAAGTGGGGACTGATAACTATCACGCTACCAACCGGTTGGTCATGGTATTTTAAAATACATAATGTTTACTTTTTTCTCGCCTGCGGCACTTTTTCCGTATGCTCCGTCTTATTTTTTTATGGGGGTAGAGGAGGCGGAGAAAATATCTTGGAATGTGGACATTAAGCCACATAAGAATAACTCTGCGATATATGCTACTGCTATGTACGACACGAAGCACGATGACGACGGGCGATCAGATGGGAAGTCACAAGCGCACTGACTGAGCAGGCTCAAACGCACATGAGTGACGTCAAAGGTCGCGTGGCTCACTAAAAAATCGAAATATTAGGTCCTTACATATGAAATTGGCATTTTGTATGGGAGGAACATAAAGTCGATTTTTTTAATATAATATATTTATTTAATCAAAGTATGTACCATTATTTTCTATGCACTTTTGCCATCTCATAGGTAGTTCATCGATCCCTTTACTAAAAAAACCATTCGGACGGGAATCGATAAAATCTTTGAAGGCGGTTTGGACTGCCCCATTGGAGTTGAATTTTTTCCCTTGCAAGAAGTTATCCAAATTTTGAAAAAAATGATAATCTGTTGGGGCAAGGTCCGGAGAGTACGGTGGATGTCTTAGACATTCCAATTGAAGCTCCTCTAATTTGGTAGCCGTCTGTTGTCCAGTGTGTGGTCTAGCGATCAACGCGCATTTGTTTTCACCAAGCTTTTTCACCTTTTTCAAGCTTTTTCACCTTCCCAATTTGCTTCAAGTGGATTAAAACAGTTTTATCACTAACACCGCAGCCTGCAGCGAACTCGAACGTAGTTTGCGATGGATACACTTCCACAATAGCCTTCAATTCTTCATTATCAACTTTGGTCTCCGGCCGTTCACTGGGCTTGTTCTGCAGGTCGAAATTTCCAGAACGAAAACGTTGGAACCAAAAACGCACTGTGTTTTCTTTTGCGGCACTGTCGCCATACACATCATTAATCCTTCGAGCCGTTTCTGTAGCACTGGTGCCACGGTGGAACTCGTACTCGTAAATAACGCGAAATTTCAAGTTTTCCATTTTGTAAACTAAGTGACGCAAAGAAAAGAGACAATTAAGGAAAAAACAAATGAATTATAATTTTCGAAACACAAATTCATGAGTAAATAGCTGTATAAATTTGATATTGGAATTCCTAACCAAAGAGAAGATATTTGAGATCAAAGTTGCCAGTACGGCAAAACGCCAATTTCATATGTAAGGACCTAATATTTATATGGCCCGCCACCAATACTAATTGCCGACCGCTGGTCTACACCAATATATTGTTGAGAAGATTGCAAATTTAACGTATATATACAAGTGTGAAAAGGTCATGGGGACTGCTCTGTTGATTGACGCGTTCTGATAGACAAAAGTCCTCGCTTTCAGAGTATGAATAGTGTATGTCATCTCTCACAAGTAGAATTGTTAGGCACGTATGAGTTAATCTCTTTCAACATTAGGGATTAAGCAGAGTTCCAGAAATCAACTTTAAAAAAATGTTTACCTTAAAATATTCTTCTGCGTGCTTCAGTGGCGGTTCTTCTCAAGGGGACGGTGGGGACAGACCCCACTTCATATTTCAGAAAACTATTGAGAATTTTTTCGATGCTTTATGTTCACAAACATGAATTCTTAACATAAAAGTAATTATTAACATTTGCAGAAACATAATCTATAATTTCAATTCAGAACATTTTTAAGCTCGAAATTGAAAAAGTTTTCTCGGACGAACGTGCGACCGCTCCGCTCACTTCCTTGTTGCGTACTAACGCGTCGCGAATCGAGATCGCTTCCCAGCAGAATGCAAGCTCGAGATCGAAACTATCAGTTGCCATGCGCCATACGCACTGCGCAAACCGTTCTGCGCACTAGGGGGACATCACGGGATTTTTTCCTTGAAATTAATATTTTTTATTCGTACTGAATACGTTTCTTAGGGATCTCGCGAATTCGCGCATGCGCATTTGAGTCATAGTATCGTTATCTTGGGGATAAGCTCTAGGATCCCCTTGTGGACAATTTGGAGTTTGTTTTCGTTCAAATTGAAAGAGGTGAACTATGCACGGACCGGGATTTGCGTAAGTGGTATTATTGTGGTACGTATTTTGTTATTAAAATAATAATATAGGTCGGATTATTTCTATAGAACCGTTCTGGTGGAAAATTAACCTCAAAAGCGATCTAAACCAAAGTTGGTTGGATTATATTTGTAATTTTTTATTAAGCTTTATATTCATATATGTACTAATTTTTGTATTTCTGGTAAGGCGCGTAACTAATTGAATAATATTTTTTTGATAAAAATAAATATTTATTCGAAAAAAAATATGTTTTTAATAATTTTCGGAGATTTTTTTCTTAAAATTACCCTCTTCAATGTACAGATGTTGAATGATTTTGCGAGAATGCGCCATGAATGATGTGTTTTGTGTGAATGAATGTCGAAGGACCTTGTATGTGTTTTTGAGTGTATGATAGACCACTGCACAAGTAAAAATGAATGCACATAAAGGAAGGAAGGGACTTACTGAGGAATCTTGTGTTACTTTCTTCTCTCATGGGTGGCCTTTGTTCATACACTTGTTTATTATTATTCACATTATTAACTTTTGATATGCGGGTAGAGAATGCGGGAGCATAAAATTGTATGCTTTCACGGCGAGGTTCGATTGACGACACACTGATTGTTATGGTAACGAAAATTGAGAGGTACATGGGGATGGGATAAGATGATAGGAATGGATAGGTAAGGGACATGTCAACTACAAGCACAGAGTCTATGATATATTTAGATGTATGTAGGTGAATGTAGCTATGATTGTGTAAACGCCCAACCAGATGTCTTAAAAAATAACATATATTTTAGGAACTTAAAAACCGAAAGTGTTCAAGAGAAATATATTATAAATCGGTAGAATTGTGGAATGCGGGGGCTTAGTGTAACAAAACTATGTATTTGCAGCCCTTGGTGAAGCTGGCAGCGCCACAGGTCAGTGTGGCGGGGGCCCTGACCAACCTGTTTGGCGTGGAGGCGGGGGGCACCGGCCCCACGGTGGACTGGCACGCCGGGGATAAGCGACAGAAGAAGCTGTCGGCCATGGAGCCCAGTGACAGCGATGGCCTCGGAGGTTAATATTATTATAATTATTATACTGTCATCATCCTTTATTCATAAATAAATAAATCAATTGTGCTTTTAGCTATAACCCTTGAATACTAACAGTCCTGACTTGACAGCCTTTCTGTTGTCATATAAATGTTAAAATTTCAGAAGCCCCGTTGCTGGGGCGTTCGGCTCGCACTCGTCGCGCCCGCTCTGCCACCAAGCGCAACATTGGGAGCGGCAAAACCAGGCCGACCACCGCCGTCACCCGCAGTGGTCGCCTGCTACTAGCGCAGGACAGCAGCTCGGGGGATGGGGGTCCGCAGGACAAGGGGGGTTTGCAGGACTCCCAGCAGGGCCTGGAGGTATTGCAGACTGAAGGAAACATCTACAGGTAAGCTGCAATGTATGAAATGATGATTAGTATGTTAGCCCGTCTCGACACAGGTATATCATAGTGAGACAGGCATTGAATAATATCATGTAAACATACCTTACATAGATCATCATTACATAGTATAAAAAGAAGTCGCTCAAAATGTATGTGCTCATAGATATTTTAAACTACGCAACGGATTTTCATACGGTTTTCACCAATAGATAGAGTGATTCAAGAGGAAGGTTTATATGTATAATACGTGCTTATTTTAGTAGAGAAAAGCCGAGAAATTCAAATATTCAATTCAGGCTGCGGGCAGCTGGCAGCGGGTGGTGTGGATTTTATAAAGGTTGGGTAATGGTGTTGTGTTTCGTTAGCCACAGCAACGTGTGGCCGGTTCTGCTAGTAAATAAATTAAAAGTAGTATTGTAGTGATGTAGAACCATGGGGTCACTTGTGCTAAACAAACAGCACGACATACAGAATGAACTATTAGTATTATAGTAGAAGATAGCAGAAAATCAACACACTTTGATACAACTCTCAGAAACATACTTTTTTTTTAATTTTTACATTGGCTCCATACAGGAGGCCCTAAGAAAAATATTTTCTCTCAGGGCCTATGTCATCTTTACAGTTTACAGGTGCTTTGTGGAGGTTATTTTTGAGTAAAGGAATTTCTGGGAAGGAAAATGTTATAAGGAGTGGGTAGGATTCTGATGGTAGTATGTCCAGAAGTATCAATCTACCCCTCCCTCTGCGATGCAAGGCAACGGGTTGGGAGAGTCTATCTGGAAAGTTCAAAGGGTCTCCCTCGACCAACCTCTCCTAATCCTGCCCGTCATGCTACTGACGGGCAGACGCATCCGCCGCCAAGACCTGCTGATTGTTGTAGAAGGAGGAAACACAGAGGTCGGCAAGTCAATTCACAGCCGAGTTGTCTAACTCAAGAACGAGTTGAAGAAGTGACCCGTTCTCATGTGACAAATGTCAACCGTGTACAAATGTTGATGTACATGCACCGATGCTGAACGGGTCAATGATGCTAGTTCCTCGGAGCATCTTCCATTTAAATGCCGGTAGAACAAGGATAGCAATCGCACCCGACGCCTGTGCTTTAAAGATTGCTATCTGTTTGTTAAGATGGGAGAATCTATCAAACGGACTGCCCGTTTTGCACAGAGTCGATGGGTTTTTTCAGGTATTTTGGAGCTCCCAACCAGACGTGGCTGCCAAATTCAACCGTGGGGCGCAATTGTGATTTGTACGTGGTTAGCGGTTGTGTACTATTAAAGAAGTGACTGAAGTAATGTTTCCTTTGTAGAATCCCCAACGTCTCCCACGAATCCGAAGTGGCCGAGATCCGCAAGACTTTGGCCCTGAAGGATGTCCGGCCTAGCAACATCGAGCAGGCGGCCGGCAGCCATGCCGTGATGCCGGGACTGCCGGCAGTAGGACCAGGACATAGGACCATGGACACTATCGCCGAGAAGGCCGTCATCTTTAAAGGTACAATGGTCTTTCACCATTCATCCACTCTAACTAACTAACTAACTATCACACCGTTTTCCGCAGGGGTAAGCAGAGACGACAGACTATCAAACAACTTCAATTTGGGAGGCGGGAATGGGTACCGCCGCCCCGGGAACCTTTATTGGATAACCAACACCTCTGCCATAGGTCACCCCAAGTGGTTCGCTACGTTTGGTGATTTAGCAGGAGTGCCCGGGTTCATGGGGTGAGGTTTGTCTAGGTCTTGGAGGTGGATGACCAGGACATACTGAAGCCCAGATTCCTACCCACCCCTTAAACCCTTTTCCTTCCCAGAACTCTCCTCTCCTTCCTTTCCTTAAAAAAACCCTCCACACAGCATCCCCAAAGATGACATAGTGTGTGGAGCTCATGTAAAAAAAAAAAAAAAACTGGATCTTGGCAAAAATTTCTAAATTTCAAAATTGCAAATTTCTCCTTGCTTCGTTCACATTCATATATTTATTTTATTTTATTTATTAACAGAAACAAACAATACATTAGATACTTTGGTTAGAAAAATTTACAATTAATAAGTATATTACATGGTGGGTACCTATTATGTGTTTCATTGTAGTGTCTTATTTATGGTATGCGTATTATGCGTAACGTACATGCTCTTCTGTTATTCTGTTATTCTGGCTCTTGACATGACCCGACTCAAGTATCTGATTCACTTGGTCGTGCCATGTCTTCCTCTGGTGTCCCGACTTCTTTTACCATTCACATATGCATCATATATTTTCCTTACACTCCTTTCCTCGTTTATTCGCTCTACGCGGTCACACCATCTGAGCGTCCCTTTCTTAATCTTACTCATTACACTTATGCATTTTTTGCAGATCTCCACGTTTCTCACACGATCGTACATGGTTCTACCACACATATGCCTCAGGGATCTCATTTCTACAGCATTCAGTCTACTTTCTTCTCTTACAAATAAATAAAAGAATATCCTTATTAGTCATAGACATTCAAATGGATAGACGAGAAGATACAGATGAGGGGGTAAAACTAAACTATGGGGGGCGAAGAGGGGAAAGATGACTGTGATTCGTTAAAAAATCAATCTGACAGTATATGGGCATCTCACATTATAATATCACCATTTAGTTCTTAAAAACAAAATCTGCTTTTGAATGAATAGACCTTTTTACATGGGAGCGCGAATTGCCTGCCACGTTATTAACATATTTGCGTAGTCCAAATGCGCAAAGGAAAGTTCTCCCTTTTTCAGAGAGGAATATTTTGTTGCCGTATTTAGTTAAGACACTTTTACAAATGTTTCATAATTTACTTACCCCTGTAACCAGCGACGAGCTCACTGGAGAAACGACCACATTCGCTATATGCACATATATTAGGGTATAATGTATAGCACAAGTTCTCATTTTTGTTCGTAAAATGTACGATGCATGCTCACCGCTGGTCAGGACAAGAATGATGACGTCACATTTTTTAGATTCAAGCGAGGCTCTCGTCGATCCGAGGCGGCTCCATGGAACCGTTATGGGGAGGGGGAAATAATACGCTTTTATTACTTAGGGCAGGTCCAGATATATTCATATGTCCATGTTATTAGTCTTTCCATTCCTGATAAACTTTCTTCCCAAATACGTACATACATTATATATTATATTATGAACAATTAGTCAGCTGTCCTAATGGACATTGAGACATACTTAACATTATTTATTCTAGGTGAAGGATCTGGCATCGAAGTGGAGAGTGGTAACAACGAACATGCGGAGCATTTTAGGGAAGAAAAAACCTATAGCAAGGATAAAAGGAAAATTGAAAAGAGAAAAACTAGGACCCGTCCAAAAACTGCCCGTCATAATAGGTAAGTACCCACATTCGCTAGAAATTCAGGAAAAATACTTTTTCATTTTCTATCTTAACAAACGGATTGCAATCTTTAGAGCACAAGCATCAGGTGAGAAGGCTATCCTTATTCTACCAGTATTTCAAATGGAACTTGCTCCAAGAAACTAGCATCATTGATCCCTTCGGCATCAGTGCATAGTCGGAAAAACACCAAACTCATGCCCAACATTTGTATACAGTTGACATTTGTCACATGAGAATGACTTGTATTTGGGTTCAACAGCCCGGATGTGAAGCGATTTGATGGCCTTTGTGTTTCCTCCATCCTACAAATCTATTTAAGACCCATGTTCACTCCTTCCTCTCTTTAAAAGACCCTCCACACAGCATCCCCAAAATTGGAGTTATTTTTTTACATGAGCTCCACACAGGAGGCCCTGAGGAAAATAATTTCCCTCAGGGCCTATGTCATCTTTGGGAATGCTATGTGGAGGGTTTTTTTAAGGAAAGGAAGGAGAGAAGAGTTCTGGAAAGGAAGGGTTTAAGGGGTGGATAGGTATCTGGGGTTCCGTGTGTCCTGGTCATCCGCCTCCAAGACCTAGACAAACCTCACCCCATGAACCCGGGCACCCTGCTAAATCACCAAACGTAGCGAACCACTTGGGGTGACCTCGGTAGAGTTGTTGGTTATCCAATAAAGGTTCCCGCAGGGGCGGTACCCATTCCCGCCTCCCAAATTTAATTTAGTTAATTGAAAACATAAAATTAAAAGGGCAGGATTCTTTTGCAAAGAAATTAGAACGATCTGTAGACAATTATTACAACTTTAACGCATTTTAAAATAAATTATGTAATTTTTAGTTAATTCTTAATGAAATATTGTAAAAACAGATATAAATTTGCATTCTGTCCTTCTTCCCATACTAAATTTCTTCGTAATGTAATCTGGAAACCATTGAATTTTACCATTACAGGGTGGCCCCAATGGTTTATGTAAACGAAGAGACCGTCACCACCAAGTCGGCAATGAAGAAGAGGGGGAAGTCTGCCCACCACACCAAGCGACTGGACTGGAAGAGGCCCGACACGGAGGAGCCCCAGTCGCCCCCCGACCCCCTGGAGAACTGGTCCACGGCTGGACTAGCCTCCATGAACTCTCTGCTGTCCTGGGAGAATGAGTCCGATGGATATTGAAAGTGACTTAAGAACAATATTAAAACTGACGAGTGCCGAAATTGCGACGTTAATCCTTTTGGGGTCAGAGCGCCGATCTTACGGCGTGCTTAGATTGCATTAAACGCCTCACAGCAAACTTGGATGTAAATATTATCTTATAAAAGACAATGACCGTCAACTCTTTTGCCATCCAAATATATTAAAATGTCAAATATTTTGGTTTATTAAGCTGAGAACATTCGGGTTAAATGTTAAGTACTCTAATAGGTGTTGAAAATATGACCCGAAAATCTATTGTGTATCTGACAGGTATTGAATGTATGACCCATAGATCTATAATGTATCTGATGGGTGTTGAATGTCTGATCCAAAGATCTATTGTGTATCTGACGGGTGTTAAAAATATGACCCAAAGATCTATTGTGCATCTGACGGGTATTGAAAGTATGACCCAAAGTTCTATAAAGTATCCAACGGGTATTGAAAGTATGACCCAAAGATCTATAATGTATCCGACGGGTGTTGAAAGTCTGATTCAAAGTTCTATTGTATACCTGACGGGGGTTGAAAGTATGACCCAAATATCTATTGTTTATCTGACAGGTGTTAAAAGAATGACCCAACCCAAAGATCTATAATGTATCTGACGGGTGTTTAAAGTGTGGCCCACAGATCTATAATATATCTGATAGTGTTTGGAAAGTAAGACCCAAAGATATATAAAGTATCTGAAGGGTGTTAAAAGTATGACCCAAAGATCTATAACATATCTGAAGGGTGTTAAAAGTATGACCCAAAGATCTATAAATAACATATCTGAAGGGTGTTAAAAGTATGACCCAAATATCTATAATGTATCCGATGGGTGTTTAAAGTGTGACCCAAAGATCTATTTCTGGAAGGTGTTGAAAGTGTGACCTAAAGATCTATGATGAATCTAACGGGTATTGAAATTGTGAATTTAAAATCTAAAATGAATCTGAAATTTCTTTTCAAAAGTATAAATAATCATGTAGAATCTTTCCTCTTGGCCACAATCAACAACAATACCAATCACAGTCTATTAAGAAACCCCAAAACTTTTCATATTCCTTTCCAAAGAACCAACCTAACCTTCTCCCAACCTCTTGCGAGAATGTGTCGATTGTACAACATTCTCTGTAGTGGCAAGATTCGGATATATTTAGCGATAGCTATCAGAACGAAATTTCTTCTCTTGTTTAACTTGACTTTACTTAACTCAAACTTTACTATCTCTTGATTTTTTGTTTTTGTTTTAGGTACATATATACTTGTTGTTTTATGTTAACATAATATTGTTGTACACCTTTATTGGACAGATGGTATTTATTCTTTGTAATTTGTTTATGTTAACCCTCTGCCTGTTGTGTACATTAATAAACTAAAATGGCCGCCAATCACATAGCGATAGCCGCGTGGATAAGTTTAAGAAGCTACTGAAATACCGGCCCTAATAATTATAACACATAGGTACTTGCCTAGTAAGTAAGAATTGAATAGCGAGATTTGTTTTCATGGAAAATTAAAACTGACCAGTATTTTAAGTGTGAATTTAATAACAATGATCAATTTACTAGGTAAGTAGGTTCTAACAAATTAATTCACCAATGCATTATTTCTTTGCAAGTTGACATATTTAGTTAGGTTAATTATAATGGCGTTGTGAGTTGATTTTATATGATTTTATTTATCTTCTAAATAAGTTTAAAAGTCAACAAATAAGAAGTCGTTTTATACATGCACTGTATTGCTGTGTTTCTACAGTAGCAGAAAATCGCCAGGATTCGATACATAATCAATAGACTTGCCCTAACATCAAATCTGGGTATCATTTCAACGAGCTGGAGGCAAACCAAGTGACCATATTTTTGGCCCCAGGAGGGTTCGAGAAAGCTTTGAGTAAACTATGACATCAGTCATAAGTTGGCCGCCGAAGAGCATACATTGAAATAACCAGACTCTGTGCAGAAAAATAAAGTTTGCAAGGCAACGGTTTGCAGTTCGAATTTGGAACGTTTTTTTTTATTACCAGACCATACCAGCCTAGCGTAGCGACACTAAAAATGTGTGAGATGGCTGAATTTTAACACATTATTTGTAAAAGTGTAACAAAATATTCAATTTTGGAAACAAACCTGAAATGTTGTTTGTTATTTGGGATTTTTAGTTAAGTTTTTTACGCAGCCAACAATTTGCTCGCCATTCTAAAAATGACTATAATTCATAAGCAGATTTTATTGACAAATCACAGAAAGAGAGACGGTCACACCGCCTGCTCAACTTGGTTTGTTCCCCTTTCTCTGAAGGGCTGGTCTATTAATTTGGATGCCTATGATTGAATTGGTGACAGTACAACTTGAACCTCTTTGAAAGTCATTAAAAGTGATGGAAAAAATTTATAAAAAATTGGTTAAATAGGTTATGTTTTTATTTATTTATTTATACATGCGTAAGATGACAGCTAAATTGTATATTTAGTTCATAATATTCTTAACAAAGGAATGGTTTCGTTTAAGATATCACAGGAATTTGTTTCTGTCAAGACAACTTTTGAGAACATTAAAAATTGTATTCTGAACGAAGGGATGGTTTCTTCATGTCTTTGAAAGAATCGCAAAGATGTGATTTTTTTCAAGGTAATTTTGGAGAACATTAATAATTGCATTCAGAGTGAATGAGTGGTTTCTTTAGGGTCACAAGTAGGAGATTCTTTCCAGACCATTTTAGAGAACATTTACAATTGCATAATTAGAAGTTACAGATTTATAAACCAATATTTGACATATGAATTCCCAATGTATTTATGACTATTTCATTAATAAAGTAGGTACTATAATTTTTAGAATTCCTTAAATAGTGGAAATTACACAATTATAAACCAAATAGGTATATGACAAATGATTTTAATGATGACCAAAGGCGTCTACTAATATCTACAGGAATTCCAAAAACTGAAAAAATCGAACTAATATCTATGAAAACCAAAGTGTTGACGAATATCTACAGCACAAACTGTTGATTAATATCTATGAGAATCAAAGTGTTGGCGAATATCTACAGCACTGGCAGAGGTTGGATTTGCAATTATGTGTAGCATATTGGAATAATGTAATATTGCGTATGCAGTTTAAAAAACTTAATTTATGTAAGTGTGTATGTAAAAATTCGTAATATCGGACTATTGGACACATTTAGTTGATTAGTCCAACCTACGCTCTGTAGATATTAGTTCAACCTACGCTCTGTAGATATTAATCAACACTCTGAAGTTCGTAGATATTAGTTCAACATATGAGCTGTAGATATTCGTCAGACATACAGGCTGTAGATATTAGTATCTGGAGTCATATATGTTAACTTTGGTTATGGGCTGTTTTTTTTAAATTTCATAGTTTTAATGACTTTTCGAAGAATTGTTGAGTTGAGTTGAACCGATTCAATTATTGTAATTTATCTATTGACTTTGTGAATGAAAAGTGAATAAATTGCAAATTCGTGTTTATTTCATAAAAACAAACAAAACTATTTAGATTAATGAAATTGCCACCCTTTTTTCTATGTCCCTCAATTTTCTATAAGGAAGCTAGAAAAATAATATTTTTATTTCTATTTCTATTCCTAATTAGATTGTAAGATTTACCCAAAGTGTACTTAATAAAATTAATAATGTAATGTAATATTAAGTGATTAATTTAGTGGTGCTGATCAGATGGTGCCCCTCAGGCTAATTTGTTCGCTTTTGGGAACAGCTCATATAGGTCACAAAGAAATCATTGTGTCTCCCTTACTACCATGGTGAGAAATGCGATCTAAAAAGTGTTAGAAAATTCCACGCTTATATTCAAATTCAAAAGTAAGAACAACAGAAGAAATAAAATGTACATGGTGTATATGAAACCAAAGTTTCCGAATGCTATTTTAGAAAAATTATGAAACTTTGTGAATTTTTTATTAATTATTTTGACATGAAATTATTATTACAAATAAAATTCAAATTCACATATGTTTTTAGGTTTTTTCATTATCAGTAAAGAAAAAACGTAAGGTGAGCCATTTTTGAAATGTTTTTAAATTTGCATTCATATTTTATTTTTTATTTTTTACATGAGCTCCACACAGGAGGCCCTGAGGAAAATAATTTCCCTCAGGGCCTATGTCATCTTTGGGGATGCTGTGTGGAGGGTTTTTTTCATATGTTTATTTCTAATAATAAAATTTGAAAACGTATTTCATCACCTTTCAAGAACAGTTTTTAGTTTTCGAATACATTCGTAAATATTCAATTTATTTGGATTTGATTGCAAAACGGAAATACTCCGACCTTCTGACAGAATATGTTCCATTGTTCCGAGACTTGAAGGTTAAAAAATGCAAAGTTTTACAACAATGGCTGAAAGTGACAATGTCAGTAAGTAGCCTTTTTGTATCATCCACTGTCATAACTCTTAAAAATTAACTCAAATTGGAAAATGTAGGTTCTCTGGAAACTGTGCAAAATGTTCCATAAATTACGTCGCACGAATTTCATGATATTTTTACCCCCCTCCCCGTCCCCGTCCCTGTCACACATGTGAGATCCCCTCCCCCTAGTGTAACGTCACTTATTTAATATAAAAATAATCAAAACATTAGTTCAATTTTGTTTTAAATGTGACGTCACAGATCTGATGACCCCCCCATAGCCCTTGTCACATAATGCCACACTTCTCTATTACTCCCCCCCCCCCCCCGTGTGACGTAATTTATTTTAAGAACTGTTCATAAATATTTTTGGTTCTTATAAGAATTAATTTTACAAGTGAAAACTAGTAAGTTTTACACAAACCTACTATTTGAACCTAGTCTGTAATAAATTATTATTGATTGAAGAAAATTAAGTGTTGGACAAAAATCTGACGTCTCCGCATTGAGTACCTACCTAAGTGCCTAGGTACCTCAATGCGATTTTTTTTCATATTTATTTTTTAATAATTTTTTTTAAATTAATGGTTCCCGGGGCGGCGGTACCCATACCCGCCTCCCGAAATGAAATGAGGTTTTATTAGTGATTATTAACATTTTGACTTTATGAACATCGAGCTAAATACACACGGTATCTGGAAACTCGCAGTGCAAGCGGGAAACTGGTGAACCTACGAATCTACATCACATTTGGAATCGATTTTAATTAATAAGTTTTTTTGATTTGAGCTTTCGTTTTCGAATAAATCGAGTCCATATTTGAAAATATTTAAATCAAAATTTGAAATATCGGTCGCTAGGGGGTTAATAGCAGCTGTGTGGTGTATTTTATGGTTCCATGCCAACTCAGAATAAAACCAACTCAGGAACACCTCAAAAAGGTCATTAAAAGCTATGAAAAAATCATAATAACCTAACCTAACTTTACCTATCATTTTTTTATCATCTCTCTTAATGACCTTTCTGAGATGCTTCTGAGTTGGTTTCATTCTGAGCTGGCCGGTCACCGTATTTTATAAAGCGTCGAAAAGTTTTTTTAACCCCTTTAGTTACCAAAAAAATCTAAATCTCAAATCGATTATTATTAAATGTTCCATAAGCCGCCCCACTTTTAGGCACAAATTATGGAAATTATTGCACTTCATTTCAACAATTACTACGAGAAACAACTATTTAGCACAAAATAGGTTATTAAGTTTTTAGTTTGAGTAAACTAATTAACTCGTACGTATTTAGATTGAAACAAAACTTCGCAAATGTCAAATCCATACAAAAAAAATGGCGGCAAAGGAAAAGTTTTTTGCGGGTAATTTTGAACTTTGATGGAATAAAAATTGAATTTCAATGCATCTTTTACCAACATCTATCCAAAAACTTGTTTCTTGAAGTAATTAAGTTGAAACGTGGTGTAATTTCCAAAATCTATGCCTAATCAGAGTGCAGCCGCTTGTGGAACATTTATCCGTTTTTTTTGTGTATGCAGATTCACCAGTCATTCCTTCTTGTACTACGAATTTCCGGACGCAGTGTACAACCATATATTATGTTTATGAAAGCTTTTGCATGAATTAGATAATAAGTAGCAAGTACTTAATTCATAGAATTTGTAATTGTAATTTGTAGGTTAATTTTTTTCTGAAGAAATGGCTTTAAATACCTAAATGAAAATTGAGCATAATGTTAAGTAAGTACCTACCTTTATAAAATTAATTAATAATTATTGTGTAAGTAAGTACCTATCATTTGTTTATCATATTAAAAATAAATAAAAAATTATTTGTTTATGAAATGATTATTTTATTCTGTCAATAACCCCGTAAATGGCGTAAATAAACGTAAATATCGCTTCACATACGTTTCTCTCACGGGTATTTTAAAGTTTACGGCACGCCTATAAATGATGTCTAACTGCACTTCAAGAAATTTTTATTGTAGGCAAGTGTCTACCTACTTATTGTAAATTGTAAGAAACCAGTTAATTTCCTACAAGAATCTAACGCGATTCATGTATCATATTTAATTAGTCCGAAATAATAATAATGAGAAAGCACGAAACGAAATTAACGATTGAAACTAGCAAATCAAGAAATTGTAGTGCTACTTTCGTGATTTAGAATAATGTAAACGGAATACTCTATACTAATAGATGTTAAATAAGTTATTCCAAAGTAGAGAGCGGCGCTCCCCTCTCGCATCCCATAAGATCTTCTTTTGCCATTGCTCGCGTTGTAATGTTATGTAGAATCGGTACATCGAGCTGCACGCTAGCATATTCATGTAATACGTGTCTCTAAGCGGTAAAATGCACTTGGCTCCGTCAGCTGAAGGCAAATAGGCCAATGAAAACAGGGATGTTCTGCCCAAAAAAATTATTTCCCTAGATTTCAAGGTGAAATTTCCCTAGAATTTCCCTAGATTTCGGGGGTACCACCTTGGCAAGTCAAAAATCGTGTCGGGGGGGGGGGGGGGTGTCAGATAGTTTTTTTTTTTAGTTTTTTTTTCTATGTACATTGGTTACTTCATTTTTTTTTAATTTAAAAAAAAATATTATAAAACTTTTCAAAACAAAATACATCATAATCATTGTGTAACACTAATCCTGTTATATGTTAATTAATATGAAAGTTATCGGAACTTGGTAGATGTACTTATAATACTGTGCTTTTCCAAATAAAACACTTTTTGCTAACTGAAATAATAATTTTAAAGTATGTAAACACCCACCACTGACTGAATTAGAAACGGAATTCCAAATGAAAAAAAAACACTTGGCAAAATAAAAATCAACCGCAATCACCGAAAAAATTAAACTTAAAACTTTAATTAAATATTTTTTTCATGGGTCCCCATTTAGATACATAAAATCATTTTGAGTTGTCAGTGATAAAAATAACATTTCTTGATAACATTGCGTGTAAGTACATCAACAATTCATCAGATTCATGGGAATCCCAAAAAATATGTAGGTATATGATACCAGTGATAATGTCATAATGTAATAAAATTTTTGCCAGAGTTCGAAATTTCCCTAGATTTTGTGCTAATTTCCCTTTTCCTTAAAAAGCATATTTTTCTCCCCTAGATCTAGGGAAATTTCCCTAGACATACCATCACTGAATGAAAACCAATCAAACCAGTCTTTAACCAAAATCATGGGCGCATTCTTTAGTCCTCTTCATTAAATAAAATACCTCAAACTCGCTGCTCCCATCCTACATACCAGTTAGGTAGGTGTAGGTACCTACCTTCTTGCTTGCTACAAACAGCCCACAGCTGGCTGCTTCCTACTACATAGGTACTTATTTGGTATACTTATTACAAAAATGATACTGCGTTTAGAGAAGCTCCCATCAATTTAGATACATTTTGTAATTTGACCTATTTAAATAACGCCATCTAGCAAAATGAATGTTAAACAGTAAAATCATCTAAGCAATTTAAATGCGGAAATACATTCCAATATGGTTATATTTATTAGTTCACTTTTTCTCCGCTAAGACCGCCGATCTTATGAATCGGTTTAATGTTAATAAGTTTCCGCAATGATAGGAAGCAATAGAAACCACATTCTATCAGAGTACTTGCGTATCATAATAATTAAACCTGGATGACGTTTCGGGAAGCTCTCGTCATTTTGAGTATATTTCAGACGCTGATATTTGTAGCGACACCATCTGGCGGTGTGAAAGTATACTATGAAATTATTCAAAGTATTTGAGTTTGAAAATAATAATGTTCATAATATGTATTATTTTAGTTCAAGTTCGTTTCGCTGGGGTCGAGGGTATTTTTAATTGTGTAAATTACAGATTAGATTCCGGTTTAATGGTATTCATTGAACAAAATTCTTGAAAAAAGTCGTATCTACCTACGCATCTCGATTATGTACTTTATAGAGACCTACTTTACCGTTGTGTAATAAACATTACAAGTGTGACTGTAGTGAGCTGTCAACTGATGTCAACAAGAGAAGATGACGAATGCTATCTCTCTTCAACAAAACACAACTAGTTTTTATTCTATTATGGCGTGTTCTTTTATTTGTTGCGTGTGAAAACTGTGAAATTGTTAAAAAATGACGGTCGCGATGTTCATGTGTGCCGTGGAAACTTTTTAACTTTCGTAAATCAAACTCCGTCCCGACAATAATAATAAATTCATCGGAGTGAAACGTCGTCTTAGATAAAAGTTACGAAAGTTTTGAGGTCAAGTAGTTGGTGTTAGTAGTGGAGTGGAGCTACAAACAAAAATGCCACTAATGTTCTAATTACGTGGGGAAATATCTTGTATGAATGCATACCATACTAAACTTGATCTAGTTGTATTTTTAAAATCCGTTATTAGACAGTTTCAGAAGATTAATCAAACCAACCATGTTCGGCCGCGGTACACTTTATAATAATCTATTCAAAAAACGGACTAAATAATTATTACTATTGATATTCTAATTTAAAGATGTCATAAAAATCATCAAAGTTTTAGCTTTCGAAATTGTCTTTTTCATCAAAAGGTGTAATAATTTATTACGAGTGGTCTACTTTCGAATTGATGTGTTTTATCGAAAGAATGTAAAAGTTGACGGAAGATCTCCCTTGATGCGTTGTAATACGATGATGTCTGTGTCGTAGATCGGAGTTTTAGTTTAGTCGGGATTTACGCGTGATGTTATTTAATTAGTTTCAAATGCTACATTTAATGCGTGTAAAGTTGCGGAAGATGGTAAAGAAATGATGACAGATGACAGTGCTACGGATGTCAGCAAATATGGCAGTGTAGAATTAATTGGGAGCTCTGATATTAAGGAGGACCAAAGTTCGGATCAATTTGATTTTGAAAGTGTTGGAGAAGGAACGGCCACGGAGAATGAAGGCGATAGCGAAGACGCTAACTCCCCGAACCACCCAGTTGTAAAAGTAAAAACGGTAAACTACTATAATTATATCTTATTTATTATATTACTTATAAATACCTCAAACATGCCACCAATGACAATGACCCATTCCATCATAATCCACACATCATCCGAAATCTGTTATTTATTTAAGTAGGTACTGTTATTATTTTAAATTATTGAGATCAATCAAAGTTCAACATCCATTTTTTTATTTAAAAAAAGGAACACTTTTGTTTTTTAGCTATTCGAATTTTAGCAAGCATTACGAATCCTGACATTTTGCTATAATAATTATAAATCGCAAGAAACCCGAAAATTCGGCCATGCCACACTAACATTTATAAATACAATCGCTTTCCATGTTTTAAATTTCTAATTCTTTAAATACCAAGAAAAATGTACTAATGTTAGGGCTGCAATTTAATTAGATGTTCTGCGATTTATAGATTATAATACGATACCCATCTTCGATAATCTAAGATTTCGTAATATTTTAACAAGAATTTAGTTCCTACTCTGGAGGCCGCGTAATTATTCAGTTGGCACCCAAATAACTGTTTCGTGTGATATGTATTTTTTTTAATTAGCCACCATTCATGAAGCTTCAGATATAACACAGTAGGAAATTGATGACTTTCGAATGTACTCTTGTAATTATCTTGAAACAACATTAATTATTGAACCTTTATCTCTATATTTTAATAGATAAAAAGTTTATTACATATTTCGTTTGTTATTCAATATTAACATTTGATAGTAGGTAGGTACCTACCTAAGAGTATGGTCTGCCACATAACTGTTTCAAGAAACAATTTTTTTATTTTCTTCATTATTCAATCCGTAATTTTTTTGTAATTAAGTACCTACCTATTTACAATTAAATTAAACATGTTTTTATTTTATTTTTTAAGCTTAGATTAACAGGGGATATTACCGTAAAATGGGGTGACTTATAAAATTCCAACTTTGAAACAAAATTTTTTTTTATAAAAACAATAGCTGAAGTTGGGAAAATGGTATGGATTTTTTCGAAATACAATGTAGACAATGATCTTCATCTTCTTTTAAATGTTAAGTGTGCAAAATTTCATCAAATCCGGAATTGAGCTGTATATTTGTATATAAATCAAATAATCCATGCTACCCACCTGCCACAGACACTCGCCTTTATATAAATAGAAAAAGATTCTTATCAGAAATTGTTACCGTAAATGGGGTGACTTCAATTTTCAACTTTAAATAATGTTTTTTATAAAAATACTAGCTCAAGTTACCGGTGTTGCCCGGGCTTTACACAAAGTTTTTCGAAATTAGATGTGACGGTAATTATTTTCAAATAGTTCAGTGTGCAAAATTTCATCAAAAAGTATCAAAATTCTACTTTTAAGGGGTGGGAAAAAGCGATGGGGGTGGTTTTTCAAAATCGCATTTCACGCACTGATGTCTAGTGACCTTCCTCTTGTTTTGAAGGTCAAGTATACAAAATTACACCATTCTCGGAATAAATCTGTAGATTTGCTTAGGGAACGTACCCATACTACGTGACACGTTTAGGGGGGGGGGGGGGTCTTCAAAATGTCACGCTCCATACAAATGAGCGGCGGGTTGCTTAGGATTTTGGTCACCGGGGGGGGGGGGTTAAAAATTGCAAAAAGTTGGTCACGTAGTATGGGTACGTTCCCTTAAGTGACCCAACAACTCAAAATCATGCAACTTCAACACCTCCTTCGAAAATTCATTAAAAGTAATGAACAAAAATATATATATTAAAAATTAGATATGTTAAGTTACGTACTATTTTTCGATTTTTTTTCATAACTTTTCAAAGGGGTGCCATTTTTTTTAATTTGAGAGGCGGGTCTGGGTACCACCGCCCCGGGAACCAACTATTGGATAACCAACATCTCTTCCATAGGTCACCCCAAGTGGTTCGCTACGTTTGGTGACTTAGCAGGGGTTTCCGGATTCGTGGGGGGAGGTTTGTCCGGGTCTTGGCGGCAGGTGCGTCTGCCCACCATCTGCATGGCAGGCCGGATCGGGAGAGAATGGTTGAGAGAGTCTCTTTGACTTCTCCAGCCGCACTCTCTCGGTCATACGTCCGTCACTCCTGGACACACTGACTCCCAGATTCCTATCCACCACTAATACCCTTTTCCTTCCCAGAACTTCCTCTCCGAAAAAGAACCTCCACATGGCATCCCTAAAGATGACATAGGCCCTGAAAGGAATTATTTTCCTCAGGGCCTCCTGTGTGGAGCTAATGTAAAAAAAATACCACCCACCCACAGATACGATTTTCAAAGTTGCTCCCAGATTTGCAAGTCACCCCGTATTACAGTATCTAATTTAACATTCAGAATTTACCAAGGTATTTACAGTGAATAAAGAGCAAAGTACCTAACTGTTTCTTGAAATATATTTTATTTTATTATTAAGGCCGTATTTCATGGATTTTTAAATATTCCACATTGAGATTGGTGGCTGGTTTTCAATGTACTGTTACACGAATCCATATCTCTGAATAACAAACATTATAGACCTTTATCTTAACATTTTAATAGATAAAAAGCTTAAATTTTTATTTATTTGTGTGCTCCTTAACTCTAATGATTGAAAGAACATAATATTATTATAATGGGCTCATTACAGGGTGATTGGTAATTGATGCATTAAAAGAATATTTCGCACAAGATATTATTTATTATGCACAAACAAAAAAAATCCTTTTAAGGCGCGGTGTACCCGCTCAAAGAGAAGAAGATGGAGAGATATGTGAATACGAATGTTTAGAGAGAGAGCGCGCTAATATTAAAAATGATAATATTAGCGAAAATTGTGAAAAATCTTTAAAACACGACTCGTTTAAAATAGAGCATAGTGCAGCGGTAAGGCGCTTAACTCGCATTCCGAAGGTCGCGGGATCAAATCCCGGCATGGCAAATAAATTTTATTTGATTAATTTGTGTATTTCACAATTTATTCTTTTAAAATAATATATGTATAGTATATTTGCGGCACGTTCCAGAGTGGAAGATATCTCTCAGTATCGCCCTGGTGTAAGACCACCATTCAGAATTGAAACGTTGCTTGAAATAGCTTCTGCTGTGTTTGGTGACCAGATCTGAAGAGCCAGGTACTTCCCCACCTTCCTCTTCCCTATCTCCTTCCCCTCCCCACTGCCTTCAGCCTCACAACATACCCCAATTGGGGATGCCATAGTCCCACTGGCTCCAGACGGGAGCAGCTGGGACTCTTGTGCGGTATTCATGTAAAAAAAAAAACAACAACAATCTCATGGGGAATGTCTAAAAAAGCATTTAAAGAAACACTGAATTTTTTCATACGAGTACATACGTATGCATATAACTTGTAAAATTACTGAAAAAAACGTGTTTATAATAATTTTCGGAGCATATTTTAAAAAAAATTTCTATCGAGAGAATTTCATATAATTGCCGTTTCGGCGTGGGGAATGTATAGATACTTTCTTTCTTCAAGAATAACGTATATTTTTTTAAGAGCTTTAAAACATATTATAAATTAAAGACCTCCGCCGCGTCTGTCTGTCTGTTCGCGATAAACTCAAAAACTACTGAACGGTTTTTCATGCAGTTTTCACCAATAGAGTGATTCACGAGGAAGGTTTAGGGTATATAATTTTTTAAGGTTTTGTGTAAATTGGTTGAAATACATAATTAAAGGAGAATGTGTGTCTGTGGTGGACAAGTGGGCTGGCAAACGGGCGGTGTGGATTTGATTTGTATGCAAATTAACAGATGGCGGGGGAGGAATGCAGATCCGGGCACAGTTTTAGAAATTTAATAAAAAGGCACTTTCTAGATGAGAAAAGTGTGGAAAAGCTGAATAAAAGAAAAATTAAGGCGCGCTCGGCAAAATTGAGGAAGATACAACCGTTCAAAGTATTTAAAAATTAGTAGGTAATAAATCGGTAGAAATGCGGGAAGCCTGGTCTTAAGGTATGATGCCCTACTAAGTAATGCAAAATTGCGTGTTTTTGGTTTGAAAATTCGATCGCTTAGAAATATTTTAGACGCTTTAATTAAATACTGCAAATAGAACTAATATCTATTTGCCTTTAAAATAATCAAGTATTTTTTTATTAGTCTTTATAAGGGCCGAAAAAATATCAGACCTTTAAAAACTGCTTTCCTTGCTTAGTTCAAAATCTCCTACTTGCGAATCCCTTTTCAGTAGTTGTTTTATTGTATAATGTGGAAAATTAAGTTCTTTAGAAAATGATAATAAAATATTTAAATATTTGTACCTGCGTAAAAATAAAATTAAACATACTTTTTTGTGATGTTTTTTTCTTGAATAATTCAAAACACGCGGCTGGTGTTCGACGGAAATTTAAACCTTATTGCCATCTACATAAGGAACGTCATTGTTAACATCCTCCACACAGCATTCCCAAAAATGTATTGAGTTATTGTAAAAACTCCTGTGAAGGGTTAATTTTTAAAAAAGTGCATGAGCGTAACGGATGTGTGGGTTAAGATCAAATGAAGCCAAGAATACGTCATTTATACATATAATTTCCTTCAATATTGTACATCAATTACCAGTCATCCTGTTTGCATAATATGTAAGTATATTAATTTGTTGTACATTGACAAAATGAAATCTTATTTTTATCAACATGTTTTGAAGTGAAGATAAAAATACCATTATTGTTAAGTAGATATTTTATTTTAAAACCTAATCTTGTTAGGTATTTAAATGCTTTTTTTACAATCCATGTTCAAACATGTTATTCATACATTTTAGTGGGACATCACTCTATAAAATACTGTATCTACTTTCTGGGTTCATTGGTGATGCACCACGTCATGTAAAAATCGGGCCAACAATGACAGTGACAGCAACAGTTTGGCAAAATACCTACTATTCAGATTTCTCAGCGACTGTGTTTCCTTGTAAGGTGAAGCTCTACGGGTCTAGGTAAATTGACCGAATTGCAATTTTTCAAAATCAATTTTTCGAATTCAATTGTTCGAAATGCAATGTTTCGAACTTCAATTTTTTGAAAACATATTTTTCAAACATCAATTTATTTATTTTATTTTAAATGCACATTTACAGTTATACATAACCAATAATAAACATACATTTTATTTTATTAAGTAATAATAGCGTTTTTGAATTGATGAATATTTTGTTGAAAAATATCTATATCAGGGGACAGGTAATTTAGTAACAGAATCATTTTTCCGAGCGGCATTACTAATGGTAAGTTAGTTCTGCGTCTCGGAACAACAAAAGTTCTGTGTCTGCGCGTGCGCGCTCTTGTGAAATTGTCGGGGACATAAAACTCAAATTTTTGTAATATATCGGGAATACAGATGTTACCGTTTAAAAGTTTATATGCTGTTGTCAGCAAAGCAGTTTTCCTTCTTTCGGCGAGGCTATTAATATCCAGCATGCCGGACAAAAAGTCTGATGGATATAACCAGGGGGATAATATCCGAAGTCTCTAAGATATAAATATCTCAGAAACTTCTTTTGCACTTTCTCAATCATTTGAGAGTATGTTAAATCCACTGGTCCCCATATTACTGAACCACTTTCCAAAATGCTACGTACTGAACTATAGTATAGCTGCAAAAGTGTCTGGAGTTGCTTAGCACAAATCCTAGCATTCTTAGAACTTTGCTGCATATCGTCTCTATGTGGACGTGAAATGTTAGGTGCGCATCAAATGTGATTCCCAAATCTCTCAAAATAACAATGTGCTGAAGAGACGAATAAGACATTTTGTAGATATAGTAAATTGTTTTGTTCGCCTTGGTGTAGCACATGATAGAGCATTTCTTAATATTAAATCCTAATTTATTGGTGTGACTCCATTCGACGATAGAATTTATATCACTTTGTAGCTGCAAGCAATTGACCGAATCACTAGTTTTTCGAATTTTATAAGTACGTATACACTACGTACAAGAGTATTTTATTATGGGATGGATAAAATCAACTATCCTAACCTAACAGTATAGTTAGTCATAAGCAAGTGAAATATATATTTTAAAAGTTGATTAACAAATTCGAAAAATTGTCTTTCGGCCAATTGCTGTTCGAAAAATTCAATCGAAAAACATGTCTGCTCCCAAGCTCTACTAAGTAATGCAAAATCGTGTGATTTTGAAAAATTTGTATTTTTATAAGCCCAGAAAAATAAAGTGTCAGACCTATAAAACGGCTTCAAAGTTCTAAATCTTCCTACTTACGAATCCCTTTTCGGTTATGCTTTTATTGTATAATGTTGAAAATTAAATCCTTTAGAAAATGATTGTAAAACATTACAGCCTTACTCATCATAAAACCGTACCACGGCTCTGTAGCGTCGCAGTAGCTACTCAATGGAGTAAGCCTACACTGCTCCGGGTAAAAATCTTTACTCATCATCATAATGTTTCTCGACAGCTGTTATGATTTTTTTACGGTAGCAACACTGCTCCAAAGCTCAAAAACGCGCCCAATTTAGCATTTCGCGGCGTGTTGCCAACTTCACGTTTATTCATACGTCAACATCAGTCAACACAACGTTGACTTTGGTAAATCTATATTTAGATCTAAAATCTCCTTCCGTGAGTGCCGCAAATGGATCGTACCTTTTTTAAACCTTTTCCGTGGCCGTGGTGCACGAATGCCGCGAATACGGTCAATATTTGCCTAAGCTCCGTTCAAAACGTCAAGATTCTCATAAAAGTTCGACATTTCGTCAGTTACAACGCACGGGGTACTGAGTTAACCCTGGTGATCGGGTGGTTTAAATTCTGACAGCTACTACATCTCCCGTACAGCGACTCGGTAAAAACACGCGCATGCGCGCGATTAACCCACCATGTTGAGTAACAATTTCACCTAACCCGGTCTTATTCCGAGGTGTAATCTTATTTTGCGATGATGAGTAAGGCTGTTAAAATACTTGTGCCCTAAGCATTGCAATATAAAATAAAACACGTTTTTTTCTTGAATAAATCAAAACAGGCAGCTGTTGTTAAGTGGGAATTTAAACCTTATCGCCGTCTACATAAGGAGTGTTATTGTTAGCGGCCTTAACCCGAATTTTACAAGACGTGGTGCATTACCTTAATATATATAAATATATTTTTTTTTTTACCTTAACTCAACACAGGAGACCCTGAGGAAAAAAATTTCCCTCGGGGCCTATGTCATCTTTGTTGCTGTGTGGAGGGTCTTTTTATGGAAAGGAAGGAGAGGAAGTTCTGGAAAGGAAAAAGGTATGAGGGATGGGTAGGAATCTGGGGGTAAATGTGTCCAGGAGTGATGGACTTATTGATCCATTCGTCCCACTGCGGTGCAAGGCAATGGGTCAAGAGAGTCCAGCTGGAGAAATCAAAATCCCTCAACCAGTCTCATCCGATCTGGCCCGCCACGCAGTGGGTGGGCAAACCCATCTGCCGCCAAGACCTAGACAAACCTCACCCCATGAACCCGGACACCCCCGCTAAGTCACCAAAAGTAGCGAATTACTCGGCCTATGGCAGGGGTGTTAGTTGTCCATTAAAGGTCTCTGCCCACTACACCGTTCCATACCATGACCGTAACCGTAGCGGCGCATGCAAAAAAATATTCTTTGTATCGATCAGTATTAAACGCTGCCCACTAGCCCGTCCCGTCACCGACCAACACCGTCGTATACCATGACCGAACTGATGGCGAATTCTCGATGACAATATTTTGCAGGTGCCGGTCCGTTCTATGCATGGCACGCAACGGTGTTAGAACGGTGGGATCATACGCGTATGATCCCCGTTCTAACCGCGTTGCCACTCCGTCAGTTCGTGATTTGTGTTCAGTTCTATGAGACATGCGTCAGTGGGTAGACATACAATTTTGAAAAAATGGAGGATGAAAAACTTATCGAGTGTGTTTGTAAATACGAATTGATATACAACCGATAGAACGGGCACCGTACGCCTATTGAATGGGGATGGTACGGACACTAACCCCGGTGTATATGGGTAAACCCGTTATGTACGGGTATCATATGGTGTTAGCACGTTCTGTTGGGCATAGTAGGGCGTAGCGTATTTATTTCGTGGCTGATACGTTCATAGTACGGTCATGGTATGGAACGGTGTAGTGGACAGACTCCTTCAATGGTTCCCGGGATGTCAGTACCCGTACCCTTGTAAATTTAACCCAGAAAGTAGATACAGTATATATTTTTTTATGTAAATTCCTCACAATAGTCCCAATCTAAAATAGGGGCCTTTTGGGTGCTGTAATTTTATTTAAAATGTTTATTTGTGTCTTTCCTAATATTTGAATGGTCCGCAATACAAAAAGAAAGTATTTTTGGTGTAAATGCAGATGACACAGTAGCTGGCAGCTGGCAGCTGGCAGCCGGCGTGAAATCTATCTCATGAATTATGAACACCTGACTACATAAATATAACACAGCTGTGTACAAATTCTAATTCACATACAGAATATTATAATTGCTTAGATTAAGCAAGTTGTGATGGTTGAAGAATATTCCTTAAATCGTTCCCAACAAGAGCATTCTCTTTTTCAATTCTCATTATTATAACTAGTAATTCTGTGAACAGCAGACCTCGCATCCAAAAAGGCATGTTTTTAATATTCCCGTTTTTAAACTCTCAGGCTAAATGGTTCGCTTTTGGGAATGCTCATATAGGTCTCATGTAAATCGTTGTGTCTCCCTTACGATCATTGCGAGAAATATGATCTAAACGGTATTAGAAAGAGAAAACAATACCCTTTATATTCAAAACGTAATTAATTAAAATGTACACCTTTATGCAACCAAAATTTCCAACCGCTCTTCGGAATTTTTTTATTGATTATTTTTTCGTGAAAGGACAATAAAGCAAAGTGACGAAAACGTTTATAATAATTTAAATGTGTTTTTTTTTTTTTTTGTCAGTAATTTTTTAAAGTTTTAAGATTTTCACTAAAAAAATTGTATTTCAAAATTTATATGTTTATTTCGAAATATAAAATTTATATGTTTATTTCGAAGTATAAAATTTATGTGTTTATTTCGAAGTATAAAATTTATATGTTTATTTCGAAGTATAAAATTTATGTGTTTATTTCGAAGTATAAAATTTATATGTTTATTTCGAAGTATAAAATTTATATGTTTATTTCGAAGTATAAAATTTGAAAGCGTATTTGAACACCTTTTCAAAGCTTTTTTTAGTTTTCGGATATGTTCAGAAGTATTCCGTTTATTTGGATTTTATTGCAAAACAGAAATATTTTGACCATCTGAATTAAATTACAGTGGTGTTCGGTGTTTAGTTTTGGTTTAGCCATCAATATTATTTAGCTTAACAATTTAAGAATTATTTCTTGTACCTTTTTAGAATTTGCGAAAGGTTTGCTCAATAACAACGTTTTTTAAGTTAATTTTGCACAAGTGTCCCAACTGCTCCACGTTAACCGGAGCTAGTGAGTCTAGGCATCCCAAATTGGGGTTTGTTGTGAGGTTGTGGGGTACGGTAAGGGAATGGGAAGGTGGGAAAGTACCTGGCGTCCATATCTGGTCACCAAGCATGACTAAAACCATTTCAAGTAACGTTTCGATTCTGAATGGAAGTTTACTAGGGCAATACTGAGAGTATCTACCACTCTGTCATGGTAAAATTGTTATTAACCCCTCAGGTTAATTGGTTCAGTTTTCAGAACAACTCATAAAGGTCTCATAGAATTCGTTTTGTCTCACTTACAATCATGGTTAGAAATAATTATAAAATTTGAAAACTAATTTCATCACATCGTTATGATTTGTTACGATGGTTTTTGATAGACTGACGATATTGCAGTACTTGACTTAGTCCACCGTATAGGTAAGTACACTTAACGTGCGGAAGTCCAAAATCTGGATTCCTCCGATCTGCATGGTAAATTGGAACACAAATACGTATAAAATCCATCAGCGTTATGAAACATTTAAAACACATTTTTTAGTTTTCGAATGCGTTCAGAAATATTCCATTTATTTTGATTTTATTGCAAAGTGGAAATATTTTGACCTTCTGACAAAATAGACCTGAGGCCTGTGGGTTAACATGTTTTTGTTTTACCTTTTGATTCTGGTATGCGTAAACCAATATTGTTTGTTTTCTAAACACACTTTTGTAAACAATGTTACGAATTTAACATGCGAAAAACAATTCAACCTTTATATTGATACTCGTACTCTTACTGATAAACCAATACTAACTAACCTCCATGCCGTTTCCACATGGATAGGCAGAGAGGTCGGACTATCAAACAACTCGGTCTTGGGATACACTCTTTGCCTCATTCACATTCATACCCTTCTATTATTCTGACTCTTAACATTGCTCGACTCGATCCACTTGATCGTGCCAGGTCTTCCTCATGGGTCCCCGACTTCTTCTACCATTCACATTTGCGTCATACCCTCCTTTCTTCATTCATTCACTCTATATGACCAAAGTGTGATGAGTGTTTCGCTTCGTTTGGTGACTTAGCAAGGGTGCCCTGGTTCATTGGGTGAAGTTTGTCCGGGTCTTGTCGGCGGATGCATCTGCCCACCAACTGCGTGTCAGGTCGGATGGGGAGAGACTGGTTGAAGGAGTCCCTTTGACATTTCCAACTTTACTATCTTAGAACATTGCCTTGCTCTGCAATGGGAGGGATGGATTCATATATCCGTCACTCCTGGACACACTGACCCCCAGATTCCTATCCACCCTTCATACCCTTTTCCTTCCTAGAACTGCCTTTCCTAAAAAGACCCACCTCTCAGCATCTCCAAAGATGACAATATGGAGGGGAATTATTTTCCTCAGGGCCTCCTGTGTGGAGCTAATGTGAAAAAAAAACGTATGAGGGTCCCTTTCTTAATCTTACTCATTACGCTTACATCAGCCTTGCATTCTTTGCGGATCTCCATGTTTCTCACACACCACGCATCAGGTACTTACTCATTACGCTTACATCAGCCTTGCACTCTTTGCGGATCTCCATGTTTCTCACACACCACGCATCAGGTACTTACTCATTACGCTTACATCAGCCTTGCACTCTTTGCGGATCTCCATGTTTCTCACACACCACGCATCAGGTACTTACTCATTACGCTTACATCAGCCTTGCACTCTTTGCGGATCTCCATGTTTCTCACACACCACGCATCAGGTACTTACTCATTACGCTTACATCAGCCTTGCACTCTTTGCGGATCTCCATGTTTCTCACACACCACGCATCAGGTACTTACTCATTACGCTTACATCAGCCTTGCACTCTTTGCGGATCTCCATGTTTCTCACACACCTCGCATCAGGTACTTCATTTCTATAGTTTAAAAATACACACATGTTTGAAGAACGAATGAACACAAGAGCCTTAAGAGAGCGGATCTCCATGTTTCTCACACACCACGCATCAGGTACTTCATTTCTATAGTTTAAAAATACACACATGTTTGAAGAACGAATGAACACAAGAGCCTTAACCCTTCGAATAATGAGAAAATAATTTTCTGTCAAATTTTGCCTATCAAGGTTTGTGCGCAAAATTCCTGGTTCTTCCCATGCATTTTAAATGTTCCTATTTATTGGTTTTTTTTAACGCTATTGCAAAAACAAAAATTGTTCTAAAATTTATATAAAATAATCTTTCCGGTGTGTTTATTAGAAATCAATATTTTTGTTTCTAAGTATTAAAATTTTAATATTGGAAATTTAAATTGGCTAAAAAATGCATACCTGCGAATATTCGAATTAAAGTAATTAAAATAGAATAAACTTAAAATTTAAAATACAGACTCCTTTTCTAAATAAAATTTGTAATAAAACTGTCACCTCACTTTTTATCACTTTCATACAATTTTATTTTAAAATTAAATGTGTGATACGTCACAAATTGGCGAAAAATTAAACTGTCACTTTTGATCGGGTTTGGAAAGTATCTGAAAAACCTAGCTCATATAATTCTAAGACAATGAGAAGCATTATTTCATTCCGTTTCTAACATAAAAGAATTCACAAATATTCGCATGATAGGAAGAGAGATATCTAACTTTTAATAATGCACTGTCGCTCTGGGACAATCTGGGTCTCCTGTTATTATAACGGCATATGATGTTTTGGGACAACTTGGGTCTCCTGTGATTAGACGGGTTAAGAGAGTCAAATGTAAAATCTTTCAACATCCCAGTTTGTCAAACTTCTTATGGGCAAAGAAGTTTTAAATATAATGCTACAAAGCTGTTCAATTCTCTACCTCCTGAAATTAGTTTACGCAAACCAAAAGTAAATTCAAATGTAAAATCATTGATCACCTCAAATAAACATTTCCATCACAAGTATTTAATAACAATCTTACCTTACTTTATACCTACTGTGTTTATATGTAACCATGTACCTACTGCAATCTTCTATTTATATATATTTATAACATACTTGAATTGTATATTTAAAAAAAAAAAAAATTATATTAACCTGCCATTTTCATAATATTACTACAAAATCTTAGATAACCACTCTGTAAATTGCCATCTCAACACAGGTGTTTCACACCTAGTGAGATGGGCAATACGTCATTTTATAACCAAACTAGCAGACCCGGCCACACGTTGCTGTGGCTAACGAAACACAACACCATTACCCAACCTTTATAAAATCCATACAATCTGCTTGCCAGCTGCCCGCTGCCCGAATTGAATATTTGAATTTATCGACTTTTCTCTACTATAATAAGCATGTATTATACATATAAACTAATTAATTCGCCACTAATTATACAATGCTTGCAATGCAACACTGGATATTTGAAAAGGGAAAATCAAATACCTACTTACTCTAGGACATCTATTTTCCAATTTCTTCCGTAGAACGAATTTCAAAAGTGACTATAGTACGGCCCGCCAGCCGTTTTAAATCGCACAAAAATATATTTTCTTTGAATTTCTCGGCTTTTCTCTAATATAATTTACATGTATTATACATATAAACATTCCTCTTCAATCATTCTATCTATTGGTGAAAACCGTATGAAAATCCGTTGCGTAGTTTAAAAGATTAACGCGCACATCCGTTTTGAACGACTTCATTTTATACTATGTAATGATAATGATTTATACTATGTAATGATGAAATGATGATGTAATATGAAAATAATTTTTAAAAAAATTTAAAAAATAGCATTCGATCTACTTTCATCCTTCCTCTGCCAGTTCTGGTGAGATAAATTTAGGCCACTTCCTATATTCTTTTCAGGTAATATGAAATTTTGCTGAACCCTCCCCCCCCCCCCCCCCCCCTTTTGAGATCATGTAATGTATACCCCCTATGGTAAATGGTTGTTTATCAATTGTGTAAAATTTAAAATACATTTATTAGTAAAGATGTCAATGTTGAGCGCATTTTAATCCAAGCAAACTGATGTCTTTAATTTTTAAGTTTTTTTTTCCAAAAATACGCTCGGCTGAATTGGTGACACCGAGATTGTTTAATTTCAGTAAAAATTTATCTTAGCGGGCGATCTGGTGAAAGCGACAGAGTATTTTAAGTTTGAAGGACTATTAAAATTGTTGTTGGCAACATTGATAAATTAATAGATTTAACATTCTTAAATCATGTTATCATAATATGATAAGATAGGATACAATTTTTTAAATTATTTTATTGGTTTGATCAATGGTTTGATATTATGTAATAATATTTTAAAGTTTCCAATTGTATTCATCTTTCTTATCTCATTTAACTTTTTTTACCACTGGAGCGACCACACGAAATAAATAAATTTGCTCCAATTGCTCGAGATTTCCCAGAAGATCATTTTATTAATTTTTTGCCAACATGGATACATAAAAATTTATTTTAGTTCTATACAGCCAATGAATTAACCTGAATTTTACCGTTTATCTCATATTTTTAGGATTTAAAAAAAAAATATACAAAAATAGTAAAATTTATAACCGCGCAAATCCTGCATGTTTGTTATTTTGAAACTGCCGTGAGGGGTACTTATTCGAGACAACATAGAATATTTTCGATTTCTGTATGTTGTCTGTGTATTCTTGATAATGAAAGGTGCATATCTATAGAAAAAGCACTTAATTTTAACCGTAAAAAGCTGATTAAAAATTCGATGTGAAAAAATAATTTTAATTTTTTTTTTTAACATCGTTCTAAAATAGTCTACGAAGTTCGGATTTGCAAAGTCTGTGGTCATAATAGATATAGCATTTCAGTAGCTTCGTTTTAAAATAAATGGTTGGCCATGGAAATGTTTTAAATAATTACAATAAATGTTTTACGAAAGGTAGGAAAATGTGGTCCAATTTTGGACCGCTATCAATCGCCGAAAAATAAAAGTGGTCCATTTTTTACCATAATCGCTTCGGTGGTTAAGGATTTATTTTCAGAAATTATTTTATTTTACAAACTATTTTTTTTTCATTAGCTCCACACATAAAATAATTTTTCTCAGGGCTTATGTCATTTTTGGGGATGCTGTGTGGAGGGTCTTTTCAGGGAAAGGAAGTTCTGGGTAAGAATCTGGAGCTCATTGTGTTCAGATCATCCGGTGCCAATACCTAGACAAACCTCACCCCGTGAACCCAAGCACCTCAGCTAAGTCACCAAATGCAGCGAACCACTTGGGGTGACCTATGACCGAGGTGGCGGTACCCATTCCCGCCTCCCAAATTGCAAAATATAGACATATAGCAGACTAAATAAAAAATTATTTATCTTACAAATAATATTGTAAACCTAACTTTGTAACCATACGGATGGCAAAATTAAAAACCGCGCTGATGTTTTTTTAAGCTAGAAAAAGTGCAATTCTTACATCAGTTGCGCTCATCGGTTGCGTATTGCTGACAGTCAGCCGTGAGCGAGTCGCTATGCTTTGCATTTTTTTTTTTTTCAGTTTCAGTGCCGGCAACCCGGGCGTTTATTTAGTTTCATGGTTATTTACATTGTTTTCTTTTCTTTTACCCGCCTCACTAGACAAAGTCTGTTCCGAGGCGAGTAAATCACATATTATGTTTGTTCCAAAAGAAATGTGTGTATTTAAACAAATATATATGTAAAAAGATAAAAAAGATAAATTATATGTTGGTATATTAAATATTTACATACATACTTTGTTTTTTAGATAAAAGTAAATTAAAATTTTGTGACAGTTGAATATAGCGGTTACATAATAGAAGTAATAATTAATAATTAATCATAATAATTAATATTGCAAAATTGCAGTTTCTCGTATTTGTTTTATTTGAATATTATATAATTTCGTGAGAACTTGTATGAAATGTTATTTATTTAGAATATTTTGAATGTCTGTTCTTTCCTTTTCATTCAACCACATTACAAATCTTTTGAAAAGCCAATTCAAATTATTTAGGGTGACGTAAGTTTTTGTTTGTGTTAGGAAGGTATTGAAAATGTGTGGTGCTAGGTAAGATTCGTGTTTTTTTGCAAAAGTTGATTTGATATGGGGAACTTGAAAGTGCTTATTAATTTTTGCTCTTGTGTTTTGCGAGTGAGGTATGTGGAGATGTGAAGTTTTGATACAGTTTTTGTAAATGATCTTCCTTATGAATAGTTTATTTACATCTAGTAATTTGTTTTTGATCATACGAGAAACATCGGTCCAGCTCGTCAGCGTTACGTCGTCAGCACTACGTCTTCAAACCAACGCGCTTACCATCTGTATGAGAGCATTCAGGGCGGTGCTGATCGCGTTAACTGATAGGAGTGCATTTGTACAGTGCTTTAACGCTCAAAATAATAATGAATTGATTGTCATTTTAATACATTATTTTTTTTTTAGTTTCAATAATTTTTTTACAATAACACCAGTCATATTTTATTAAACTAGCTGACCTGGCCACACGTTGCACATCGCCATCTACTGGTTGGTTACCCAACCTTTATAACCAACGCCATCTGTTAATTTGCAAATCCACAACACCCACTTGCCAGCCCGCTCCCTTTATATGTATATTATATATATTTCAACCAATTTACACAAAACCTTGACAAATTATATTCCAAAACCTTCCTCATAAATCACTCTAGTGAAAACCACATGAAAATCCGTTCATTAGTTTTGAGTTTATCGCGAACAGACACATCAGAGGACTTTAATTTATAATACAGGGTGTCCCAAAAGAAAGTATATATGTGTTATGCTTTCTGTGTGAACGCAACTTTTCCGAGGGGCGCGGGGGGTATGTCAATCAGTAGTCTGGCTCTTGGGAATTTAGTCGCTATGAAGCATTTATCGGGAGCGACCGTGCGTTGTGCGTGCGTGAGTTTTACAAAAATGGTGATTCGGCGACTGTAGCGCGTAGTAGATTCTGCAATGTTTGAGGTTTTCGTCAATTCAATGATGCGCCAAGCATTCCTCTCATTCGAAAATGGGTCAAAAAGTTTGAAGAGATCGGTACAACGCTGGCAAAACCAAAATCCGGGCGACCAAGGTCATCGAGAACGGTAGAAAACGTAGAGAGTGTTTATCAGTCTTTTCGTGACGTCTCAAACTTTTGGATTCGGAAGCGCGCAAGTGCTTTAAATGTGCATAGATCATCGTTACACAGCATTTTGCACAAAGACCTAAAGAACATGGTTCCAGCAAGACAGAGCAACATTACATACGTCCAATACGTCTCTGCCATCAGTTCATGAAATTTTCCCTGGCAAATCGATCTCCAGGAGAGGTGACATAAATTGGCCTCCTCGTGGTCCTGACCTAACCCATATGGACTTTTTCCTGTGGGGTTATCTCAAATCTAAAGTGTACGCTAAAAATCTGACTTCCCTGGTGCAATTAAAATAAAATATCCGTCATGAAATGGCAGCCATCACGAAGCCTACCTGGCGAGCCGTCATAAGAAATTTTACTCTTCGATTAAATGAATGCCGCGAACGTGAGGGTTTACATTTGGACGATATTATTTTTCAGAAATAAATTCCCAAATTGTGTATTTTTGTATTTAATAAACATTTTTTCGATAGAACCCTTACTTTTTTTAAAATCTATCCACTAAATATCAACTTTCTTTTGGGACACCCTGTATGTAGAGATATTTTCGCTTATGCCTATCAATTATAAAGGTTTTTTTTAATATTAGCGCGCCGCTAACATTCTTTTTCTTATCCCTTTTCAAACCATCTTCTTCTTTTTGAACCCTTACTACGGAGCCTTAACAACTCTCAATGAAAAAAATCAGAGTGTGCAATTCACACGCGGTAGAAGTGAAACCTTCAGAAAACTAAAGTAGACAAGAGTGGGCAGACTACGAAATACCTCATAAACAGGAGACCGATAGGCTACGAAGCATTACACAGAGAGGAGACTGATTATACCATTACCATAGGTTCTCAACCTTAATTTGCCCACCCTATACTTGTTTACTTTGAGAATATTTTTTTTACTAGAGCCCCCAAATTTTGTTTTCTTACAGGGGGAGGGGCTCAACTGTCACGAAATCAATAATTAAATTATTTGTTATACCATTTTGCTTAGCAAGTTAAAAAAGTAATTATTCTTTTGTGTTTTTTTAAGTACCGGGTTGCTACCTCCTTTCTTTTTATTTTTTATTTTTTTTTACAGTGAATAATGCACAAGAATCTCAACAGCTCCCGTCTGGAGCCAGTGAGACTATGGCATCCCCAATTGGGGTATGTTGTGAGGCTGAGGGTAGTGGGGAGGGGAAGGAGGTGGGGAAGAGGAAGGTTGGGAAGTACCTGGCTATTCAGATCTGGTCACCAAACACGGCTAAAGCCATTTTCAAGCAACGTTTCAATTCTGAATGGTGGTCTTACACCAGGGCGATACTGATAGTATCTGCCACTCTGGAACATGCCGCAAATATACTATATATTATTTTAAATTAATTAATTGTTAAATAACACAAATTAATCAAATAAAATTTATTTGCGCATGCCCGGGTTCGAACCCGCGACCTCCGGATTGTGAGTCAAGAGTCTTACCCACTGGACTACGGAGGTCGTCAAATTTTTTATATTCATGATATAGTGTCAATTCTTAATAATAATAATACACGTAAGATGATAATATTACATAATATTGGATTACATTGGATTATGTTTATAAAATAAAAATTTCATAAACATAATCCAATTTAATGTAGATCTGAATGTAAAGGAATCTTTCAGTTCTATTTTCACCCATTCCCAAACTACCGAAATATGTGAATTTTCACACACATGATAAAAATGATTACAACACATATACAATAATCATAAGGATCAGAATCAGGATAAGAATCACAAGGAATCATAAAGACCATATTGAAAATACCAATTAGAACGCCTTCAATTGAAATTTTCAATAACTTTGACGTACCAAATGTACAGTAAAAATATGCCAAAAATATATTACTGAATCTCTACAAAAATAATGAATCCTCTACTAGACCGTGTATGCATAACACTAGATCGAATAAAAATGATATAAAAAATATTCCAAGTTATAAAACCACATTTGGACAAAGAAACTATACATACTTTGCAACAAAACTCCATAACATCCTTCCCCAAGACATAAAACTAATAAAAAATCCAATTGAATACAAATCAAGAATAAAAATATGGCTTAAAGAGGTCAATGAGAAAACCCTAGCGAAGACGCTGAAAACGACATAGAAGACAAATGAACTATATTTAAATAACTTTAGTCCGCCTCGGCACAGGACCCCCTAGTGAGGAGGAATAAGAAATACAATATATTATACTTAATTTCACCATTACATTTTGTACGTAAAATTTTTATATAGTCGCTAAAATAAAATAAAATAACAAAAATTAACGAATATTAAAGTTTACTTGGCTTTATTTGTACGTGATTAGCATGTTTTTTTTATCTTTTTTAGACCTGTTCTATATATTTTTTTTACCTGCCCCCGTTGTGCCATCTCAACGCTCCCTAATTTTCTCTGGGTCTTCTACTGCCCCCCTTAAAGTCTCAAACGCCCACAAGGGGGCGTTATTGCCCATGTTGAGAACCTATAGATTAGACTCTCACTCTCTCGCAAGCTAAATCCTGTAGATGTACGTATTTGTCTCTTTTTAGTGTTGCTATTTTTCACAGCATCCCCAAAGATGACATAATTATTTTCCTCAGGGCCTCCTGTGTAGAGCTCAAGTAAAACTACTGCACACCTTCAAAAAATCAACTAAATGAATGAATTCTTTCCTTATTCAAACTATGCCCTTTAGATAGTAGTCCGCCCATGGTCGGGCGACCATCATAGCTTATCTCTTGTATTTAAATATCTTTTTTGCTTCTACCTGAAGATTCCTACTGAACAACGCATGTTAAACCAAATTATTTCCAAATGGGTCAATAGAATGCTGTACTTTCACATGATTTGTTATTTCAAATAGTTGCCTAGAGAACGAATGACACTTTGTAAATTTATTTAAATTCTGACGTGATACTCTATACATCCCAACTGCCATTGCCCAGAGCAACAGGATGAAGAAACTGGAGAGGGGAAGAGGGAAGAATTGTCTATTCAGAGTTATATCAATTAAAATAGTTATATAAGTCGTTTCAGTAAATATTTCAGTCTCATATTATGAGTATCCTCCAGTTTGAAACAAGGTAAAAATACATAATACATATTGTTTTTAAACATTAATTCCACACAGGAGGAGAATTAAAAATAATTATTAAAAAATTCACAAAGTTTCATAAAATTTTTTCAAATTGTAAACAGTGTACATTTTATTGTTGTTTTGTGGTAAACTTTAGATTTGGATATGAAGTGTGGGTTTTTTCTTTCTAACACCGTTTAGATCATATTTCTAACCATCGTAGTAAGAGCGACATGATTTCTATAAGACATGAGAAAAAGATTTTTATTTTTTATTTATTATTGTTTTTATTTCTTGCTAGAGCAATCCCGATGAGTTACAGAACTTATTTTAGGACAGGAGGAACATACAAATCATGGGTGGGAGGAAATAGTTAAAATTTTACATGGGAATTTAGATATTAAAAATATAAGTTTCACATACAATATAGAAGAAAAATAAAAGACAGGTTGAGTAGAATAAACAGCAAAGGAAAACAATTAAAGAAAAAGGGAACAAGGTTATACAGATATGGATGATTATAACTTAATGGAAAAGAAAAGAAGAGAAAAGAAACAAGACAATTGAACATGACAAGAAAATTACAAAGTTTCATCCACATACTTAAAAAATATTCTTTTAAAGCATTTCTCTGAATTTTTTTATTTTGCTGGATTCCCTTGTACATATCTGGTAGCGAATTATATAGGCAACATAGTTCAGAGATTTTATCCCATATTTTGTAGTGTGTGTTTGAGGTATGCGGATTTTATTGCTATTTCGAGTATTGCGAGTGTGGATGTCTTGATTGTAAAGTGGCTTGATGTTAGTGTGAGTTGATTGTTGGGTAATTTGTAGGAAGGTGTTTGTGATTTCATGTTTAGGAAGGACTGTGATTGGAAGAATACCGGAAACTGAATAGATGTCTCTGACATGGGTGTCCCATGGAAGTCCAAAAACATTTCTGAGAGCTCGGTTTTGAACCACCTGCAGATCAGCTATCAATTTCTTTGAGGCAAATCCCCAGATGCAGCAGAGATAAGAAAGGTGTGAATGTACCATGGCGTAGTACACTGATGTTAATAAAGGAATGGGTAGTAATCCTTGGAGTCTATGAATCTATGTTAAAGGGAGTGCGCTAATATCCTTCCTACTAATATTATAAAGGCGAAAGTTTGTATGGATGTATGTATGTTTGTTACTCTTTCACGCAAAAACTACTGAATGGATTTTAATGAAACTTTACAAGATTTTTTGACCATAGATGAGGATAAAGTAAACATTAAAAAAGGCACGACCATTGACAATATAAGCTACAAATAAATCATTAACAAAAAGGCATGAAAAATGGGCGGTCCTATTGAGGTCTAATTGTTGATCCTCAATTAGACCTCAATAGGACCGCCCATTTTTCATGCCTTTTTGTTAATGATTTATTTGTAGCTTATATTGTCAATGGTCGTGCCTTTTTTAATGTTTACTTTATCCTCATCTATGGTCAAAAAATCATCAAATTATTGCAAATTCATGATGAAATATTGTTAAAAATTGCCCCCTTCAAAAGCTCGAAGTTATCGATCCAGTTTCTAGTGTGTTGTTTGGTTTATTTATGAGTCAGTCAGACCGAGTTGTAACTTGAAGGCGATACGAAGTTTAAATAAATAATACAAAATGAGTGCGGTGGGAAGGGAAGGTCTTCTTGGTTCAAAAAATATTTCATTTTCCCCCAACACTCTTCTGCTTGCCATGATGTTTAAACGTAAAATGTATAAAAGTTATACAAAAGATAAACATCCTCTTGAGCGCAACGCGTTGTCATAGAAACAAAAGTTTGGTACTTACTGAACAGCAGCAGTCGTCCCTCGGCAGTGTTGACCGACGACTGAGTTGGCCCGGAAACACAAGCGTGTACACTGTACATGCATCGGTTAAAGAAAGACAGCAATATATCGGTTTCGCGGGTGCCTCTGAGGCGCACGTTACCTTTCAAGGGTTAATGAAACTATACAATAATATGGCTCATACATCAGAATAACATAGGCTATAATTTATAAAGCTTGCCGGGAACCAGCCGGGTGAAATTATAAAAATACAAGACGTTATATTCATGCTGATTGACCAAAACATATCATCTTTAGGGATGGGCCTGTCAGTGGCGGTCTGTGAGTTTTCAGTAAGGGAACGTACCCATACTACGTGACCTGTTCGAGGGGGGGATCTTCAAAATACTACGCTTGGTACAAATTAGCGGCGGTGTCCTTAGATTTTTGGTCACCGGGGGGGAGAGGGGGGGGTTAAAAATTGCAAAAAGTTGGTCACGTAGTATGGGTACGTTCCCTAAGCTAGTGTGCTAAGTTTGAAAAAAGTTTGTGGCTTCGTAGCTCCCAAACAAATGGACCGATTATGATGTGGTTTTTTTTTTAAAGCTGACGTGATGAGATGGTTCTTAGCTACAATTCATGAAAATCTGTTCAGACGTTTCAAGGTCATCAGCTCTTTTTTGTGTCAGGGGTTACTTAAAATTTTGAAAATTTTACTTGTATTGCAAAGGGGAAGTATTCTGACCTACTGACAAAATATGGTCGAGGTCTGAGGGGTGAATAGTTAAAATTTAAAAGACGGAAAATTATCCCTATACATTTAAACGAAATTGATATTTCGTAACTTCATTTGGACAGGGTTCTAACTTCACTTCACCTTGTTCTGAGATATGAGGTGTCAAAGTTTGCAAAGACCTGCACTCATTTTCTATTTACCAATTTCCGATTTTGAGGTTGAATCTTGTGTAAAGTATTTTAATTGAATGTATTTTAAAGAGAAATATTTAAATAGGATGTATACTTACCATTTTAGAACATATCTAAATATGCAAATAGAACCGTATGCAACCATTTAGGGCATAATAATTCATTGCACATTGTTCTAATTACATTTCCCTATGCAATTCCAAGCTTGGGCCACGTTCTATTTAAATATTTTTCATTAAAATTTGATAAACTAAAATATTTTTACCAAAATTGTTAAGGCGCCGTATCCCGGCTCAAAAAGAAGATGGAGAGATATGTAATTAGTGTAATTACGAATGTTGGAGAGAGTGCGCTAATATTTAAAACGGTAAAATTGAAACGAAAATTGTGAAAATGTTTAATAAAACATGACTCATTTAAAATAGAGCAAAAATCTCTTGGGGGCTGTTTAAAACAGCATTTAAAGAAACACTGTGAACTTTTTCATACATATAACTTGTAAAATAACTGAAACAGGCGTGAAAATAATAATTTTCGGAGCATACTTTGCGATTTTTTTCTATCGAGGGAATTTCATATAATTTGCATTTCGGCATGGGGAATGTATAGATATTATCTTCAAAATTAACATATATTTTTTTAAGAGCTTAAAATCTTCAAATATTTAAGTGGGGTATATAAGAAATTGGTAGAAATTCGGGTAGCGGCGGTTTAAATAGATTACAAAAATTCATCTTTGGAAACCTACAAACCTTGTTATATGGTAAGTTGAAGTTAGAACCTTATCCAACCAAAGTGACGAACCGTAATGAGCCTCCAAATAACGATCAATTGTCAGATACAAACAAAATAGAGAGTGTAAGTAACGTTAGAACCTTGTAAAATAAATTATTTTTTAAAATGCTTGATGTTAGAACTTTGTCATACATATATCTACGAAAATACAACACAGATGATTCTGAAAATTATTTTGGGTATAGAAATGAGCAAAAGAAATGCTTTGGCATTCAAAGGACATTTTTGAAAAAAATATCAGTTAGAACGGATCCAAATGAGGTGACGATTTAGATGCTGTATTTTCCATTTCCAATGATTTTAATATTTTTTCCCACAGAAATTTTGTTGAAATATGATGCATTTTAAGTGTGTATAGAATCGAAATGGTTGTAAACATAGGTATATTATGGCAACTTTAAACACCTCTAATGCAAAGTTGCAAATTTCAACATCCCAATCAAAATTTAACCAACTACCAAGCAAAATCCATTGTTTGCTGGGAACTGGAACTGACAATTTGTGTTTTGGTCAGCAATTTTGCAAGAAAGAAAGACTTCTTTTATTTTTATAGATTTTTTACGTAATGTTTTTTCATTGTAAATCATTTTCATTCCTTATTTTCTCCAGTCTTTGTAATTGTGCCCTTATCCGGAATAATGTTGTATCCAACAACACTTTGAGTTGTTGATGGAATAATGTTGGGCATATTAATATGCTTCTTTTAACTTTGAACAACTTTGAACAACTAGGCTTAACGACTTATTCCTCATTAACCGGACACGTACAAATGCTGGTGTCAGGGATCCAACATGTATAAAAAATGTATTTGAAAATCTTTATTTATCAAGTCAATCAGTGAGAAATAGTTGGGGTGCAGGCGAATTCTCAAGTTATTGTTTATAATATTGTTTTGTTAATTATTGTTTGTAATTGAGTTTTCTCCTTAAATAAATAAAAATAAACTACAGCTTGACACAGTTAAGTTTGCTAGGCGGTTGCAAAGTTAAGTGTTTGAAGCTGTTGTAAGGCTACGTCCGCATAGGCAGGCGGCTTGCTTAGCGCCTAGAGCCTAGATAGGTAGTAGATAGCCGATGGATAGCCGCTTAGCGTGTATCCAGGTAAACCAACGTGTTGGTTTTTTGCCACTAGGCTCTAGGCGCTAAGCCAGCCACCTGCCTGTGCGTTCGTAGCCTAATGGTTGTGTAATCCTATGGTAATGAAGATATCTGTTGCATTTTCCATGTGGGAGTTGCCAGGATTAATGTGATCGTCGATGGGTTCCAGATTGTATAAAAAACAGTTAGTACTCTCCTTCACCTAATAAATGTTTTGTTTTTGGTTGTCAGTGTTAATTTTATTGTAACTACTTTTGTTGCTTTTTAATAGTTTTATTTGAGCATGCTGATAATATATTTGTAGATGTAAATAATTTGTGTTTATTTTTGTGATACCCTGGCCTAAGGTTCGTAGAAAATGTATTTAACAAGGTTCGCTCATACTTCGGCACTTTTCGGAAAAAACGCATCAGGTTAATGACATAGCTTGAAGTCCTGAAACTAAAGAGATGGTTGGTACCTGAAATATGTAGTCACTGCGGTTTCCGTTACCGGAGACGATTGTGGAACCGGTTCCTTATCCGTTTACTTTTGGAATTCTTTATCGGTTTACTTATGGAACTTTTGGAACCGGAAAAACATGGGAGGGTGACTAGAGTAATTCTGTGAAAAATTGAACCGTTTCTTCATTTAAAAAATGTGTTTTTTTTTTTAATTTTTGTAATATTTTTAATCAATGTACATTGTAAAAAAAGTGTGCAGAAGTGTGCATCCCGCTAAAACTCAGAAACAAGTCCCGGTACGATCAAGGGAGTTATATGGTGTGGTAGCCCACTATCCCCCATCTATGATGAAGGTTCCCGTTTTTACCTGAAGGGCGTGCTTTTGAAGATATAAGAGCTGGAATTTTCGCCTCTAGAAATTTATAGAACAGTTCAGATCATTCGAGAACATTCCAGAACATCCCGGAACATTATGTAATGTTGTGGAATTTTCGAGAATAGTCTAGAACGTTCGGGAACATCCCAGATCATCGTGGAACAATCCAGAACACTCGAATGTTGTGGAATGTTCGGGAATTGTCTGGAATTTAGGGGGAACATCCCAGATCATTGTGGAACATTTCAGAACACTCTCGAATGTTGTGGAATGTTCGGGAATAGTCTGGAATGTTCGAAAACATCCCAGTTCATGGTGGAACATTCCAGAACACTCTCGAATGTTGTGGCATGTTCGGGAATAGTCTGGAATGTTCGGGAACATCTCGGAACATCCCAGATCATTGTGGAGCATTCCAGAACACTCTCGAATGTTGTGGAATGTTCGGGAATAGTCTGGAATGTTCGAAAACATCCCAGTTCATGGTGGAACATTCCAGAACACTCTCTAATGTTGTGGCATGTTCGGGAATAGTCTGGAATGTTCGGGAACATCGCGGAACATCCCAGATGGCCCAGATCATTGTGGAACATTCCAGAACACTGCAATGTTGTGGAATGTTTTGTAACATAGTGAACCATCCGAAGTCTTTTTTTATGTATGGAGCTACCCATTGGTAGGGGGTACATAAAGCAACATCCGTTGTGGGTTCGAAGTCACATTAATCTCATATCAACTCCGTGAGCGAAGCCGCATACCCCAGCTAATAAATAATAATTAGTATAATTACTAAAGTATTTTAAATAAATCATTTGTAAATGCAATCAGACACCATTAACATGTAATGCAGTAAATCAAATCTCCCAGTAGAAATGAACTTCAAGCTACGTCATGACTTTCTAGCCAATCACCAATCTACCCCCTCGATGAGCTAGCCCTATTAAATACATTTTCTATGAACCTCGAACCTGGTCTTGAAAATTATTGATCGAGGGCTGTTCGGAAAGTAATCACCTTTTGGCTATAAATAAAAAACCCGCACAGATACAAATATTTTATTATGTGCTTAAAACTACACAGCTTTCCACTATTTTTCAACATAATCACCATTTAAATTCAAATGAGATATTTTGAAATTGATCACACCGTGAATCACAGTGTGAAAAATAATTTCTCAAGGATTGGTAAATTGTTTTCAATAAAATATTAATATTAAATATGCCAAACACGTGCCCTACATTTCTTACATGAGAAAGGGTTGTTTCTATCACTCGTCCTTGTCAACAGTTTGGCTGTGGAACAATTCGCTGGCCTCTGTGTTTTTCTTCCCTCCTATAACATGGGTCTTATGTTCACACCTTCCTCTCCTCAAAGAGACCCTCACTCAGCATCCCCAAAGATGACGTGGGCCTTGAGGGAAATTATTTTCTGCAGTGCTTTCTGTGTGAAATAAATGTAAAAAAAAAATTATATATACTTTTTTTTTTAAAGTTCACACAGGAGTTCATTAGGAAAAAATTCCCTCGTGGCCTGTGTCATCTGTGGGGATGCTACGTGGAGGATCTTTTTAGAGAAAGGAAGGGGTACGAAGTTCTGGGAAGGAAAAATATATGAGGTGTGAGAAAGAATCTAAGGGTCAATGGGTCCAGGAGTGTCGAACGTATGAATTCATTCCTCCCATTGCTATGCAAGTCGACGGGCCGAGAGTGTCTGACTGGAGAGGTCAAAAGGTCTCCCTCATCCAGACTCTCCCGATCCGGCCCGCCACGCAGAAACGCCTAAGTCACAAAACGTAGCTAAATCGCTATGACAGAAGTGTTGGTTATCCAATAAATGCTTCAAACACGCCTTACAAATTGAGATTATATTTGAATTTAGTTATATTTTTATCAAATCATTAAATATATTAGGTTGTTTACACATTTGAAAGTAAATGCTTCTATTTTACATTTTTTAATCATGTAAAAGTATTTTATATTTATATCTTTTGATCTAAAGATAAAATTTGTGATTGATTTATTATCTACGTAGTTATATGAATTTGTGTTTAATCTGTGAAAACTTAAATAGTTCATGGTACAGTTTGTTTGAGTCACACTTTTATCTATAATAGGACATTAACACTAATAATAAATAAGTTTTTTGTGGATTTGTTTAACCTATAATTAATTCATTTTATTGCAAAGTAGATTGATGGTTGCATAATTTATTCTGTTTTCCTCATTGTGTGTTGACTGTTTTTTGTTTTTGTTTTGGGCCTAAGAGATCCTGGATTTTTAACTGCAGGTAATTGAATATAGTTTATATTTATTTAAAAGAGTGCTGGCGCAGTGTAAAAGAATCTAACAAAATTATAGAATTATGTAGTGAGTGACATTTTGTGTAGAATTTTTGTTGTTTTGCTTTTGTTAACATGCATTTTTTACGTTTTAGTTTGAATATCGATTGTCAGACATCTTCAAAAATCTAAATTTGTGTTGAGTGTGCAGTTATATGTAAAAGTGTACTCTCTATCTGGTACAATACTCATATTACTTATAAACACAATCAAATGAATGCAGAAAATCTTGTGTTGAATTGAACAAAATGTTGATGTTTTCTGAGTCACTAGTAAGATATTTCAAAATGTCGTACTGATGTACCAGACTGTTATGCCTCCCCCTGCTATTTTATAAATAATACTAGCTGGTACCCGGCATGTGTTGCTATGCCATTTAATAAAGAAATTGTTTCTCCCTGCGTGTCCTTTCCCATTCTTCCCGTTTCCCTTCTGCTCCCCCTTCCCCTCCGGCGTCCCCTTCCCCTCTCGCGTTCCCACTCCACTCCCCCCTTCCCCCGTCCCGCGAACCCCACTGCCGAATTCCCCTCCCCCCTTCCAGGCTCCCCTTCCCATCCCTGGTTCCCCCTGCCCTACAACTAACCCCTACCCAAGTTTCCCTCACCCCTCCCGCATTCCATATATCCAGTCCCGGTACATTCAGTTTTCAAACAGCTCGTGTGCCACCTATTGCAATTTTTATACAAATTTCATAATGCCAGAGCTCACCATTAGTATTATACAAACCTTGTCTTGACAATAACGAACACAAAACAGAAATAATTATCCAATTTGGTGCAGTCGTTCGGAAGAGCGCGTACATACATTTCGGTGATTCATTTTTATTTATACAGATTTTGATTTATTTGGAGATGTCTGACAGGACGATCGATATGTATTTGTTTTTTATAAGAATTGCTTAAGTTATTACTTTGGGAGTATAACATCAAAATTTACCCAACTTTACAAACCTGTGTGTAATTGTGATTGAAGATTGTGGTGAAGTGTGTTTATGTACGTAGATGTGATACCGTATTGCCAGCTCAACTCCTCTACGTGCTGGTATTACAGTATAACCATTTTAATTTATACTGTAATGGCAACACGGTATCGCATTTACATACATAAGCACACACTTCACCTCAATCTTTGATTACACTTCTGCCCTGATGATGGACACTGTGATGCTGTCCGAAACGTTGGCTAAAGAAGGAGGTAGTGCAACATGGCATAATACCTCAAAAATAAACCACTATAATACTTTTGGCTGTGAAAATCATAATATCTTTACAATTTTCGTAGTAGGAAGATTTTCAAAATGAGTAAGTTTTATTAGAAAACCATAAAATTACATGTTTTGTACTTTAAATCGTTGAGCCAATGTTTGGGATATTTTTGCAGTGTCCATCGTCAGGGCACAACTTCCCAAATGATACACACTGCCTCGAAGTAAGAAGAGCAATATGACTCAAAAACCAGCTAATGTCAGACCGAATATTTAGAATATTTTGCTTTTTGTGTGTTTTTAATGTTTATCATTATGTATTCCTTAATTATTTTTACGGAGACATTCTGCAAGGTTTCCATGAACACTCAGAACATAGGGTCTTTGTGCTTTTTCCAAATTACAAGTTTCTCTTTATTTATTTGATGGTAGCTCAGTCGACCATCTGTTTAGCCATCACTGTTTTGTTTGACCACCACTGTTTGGCCGTCTTCCCACCATCAAGGCAGGACATTGCCATCACAGATGAATAGGTATACAGATATTGGTGTTCTCCACTCCCCGAGTAGTTAGCCTCTCAGAAATTGGGCGTACTGTACAGAGCTCGCAGATAGTGCACATCTGCTTACTCTGGGCAAATGACAAGTGGCCTGAAGCCCCAAAATACCTGAAAAATACCCTCGACTCTGTGCAGAAACGGGCGGTCTGTTTGATTGGTTTTCCTATCTTAACAAGCAGTTTGCAATCTTTAGAGCATAGGCGGCAGGTGGAAATGACATCCTTGTCCTACCGGTGTTTCAATGGAAGATATTCCGAGGAACTAGCATCATTGATTCCTTCGGCTCCGGTGCACAGTCGGCAAACATGCCAAACGCGCGCCCAACATATGTACACGGTTGACGTTTGTCACATGGGAACAGGTCGCTTTTACGAATCGTTCTTCAGTTTAACAGTTCAGCTTTAGAATGATTTGCCAGCCTCTGTATTTCCTCCCTCCTACAATATGGGTCTCTTCAAGACAATATTCACTCCTTCATCTCCTCAAAAAGACCCTACACACGGCATCTGCACTCCCGTGTGGAGTTATTCATTGAATCATTATACTATTTTATTCATGAAGGTTTGTGTTTGGTGTTTGCAGTTGGTGGAATACCACCTGGAGTTCCTGACGAAGCACCCGGGAGAGGTGTTCTTCTACGGCTGCCGCCTGTGCGCGGGTCGCTTCACGTCGCGCAACTCCTTCCTGATTCACATGAAACTGCACGACGTGCGCAAGCGCTACCCGTGCCCGCACTGCGCCAAGGCCTACGACCGCAAGTTCCAGCTCGTGCACCACCTGCGCCTGCACACGGAGGAGACTCCCCACGAGTGTGGTGTGTGCTTCGTGGCCTACGCGCACGAGGCCGAGTTGCTGCAGCACTCTCGGGTGCACCGCTCCGACAAGCCTTTCGAGTGCCGCTTCTGCCTCAAAGGCTTCCCGCAGAAGAAGGCGCTCATCGTGCACCTGCGCATGCACACCGGAGAGCGGCCCTTTCCTTGCCAGTTCTGCGACAGGACCTTCACACAGAAGGCTCATTTACAGGTGACTATAAACCAGTATCTGTACAGGGTGTTAAGGGACATACTTGACTTACTTTAACCCAGTGATTTCTGACATTATTTGGAGTAAAAAAAGTAAATTAAATTTTGGTCTCTGGTGACTTTTTAGATAACTTTTTTCATCTTAATTTTACAAAAACTTTGTCCTATAATAATAATTTTTCATAAGTCGAAGTTCATCCGCATATAAATTTAATTTTCTTCAATTTAAACTTTAAAGGAAGTGAATCTCATGAAAAAAGAATGAGCTACGATTCCAGCCAACTTGAAAAACGTTTTGAGAAAAATGCTTTTAAAATTTTCACTTGTGACTGGGCTCCATTCTCCGTTCTACCTGCTTGGTGTGCACCGCTCCTAACTATATTTCAAGGTTGAATTTGATGCTATAACTTTGGGAACGTATTCTCCACATGTAAAGGAAGATTTTAGGCAAAAAAAGGTCGATTTTTTGGATCGGCTGGACCAGACATGTAGTTTTAATAAAGTATTTAATAGTTATAAGGCTAGCTTTACACTCATAAGTAATATATACGACCCAACATAAGTTTTTGACATGTTACTCACAGGAGTGTTTACGTATGCCTCCGACTTGTTCACGGAAGTTGTTCCGAAAGTTTAACCTATAAATTTATTTGCGTTAAGGTGGCTTCCAGTAATTTATGCAATTTTGTCAATAAAGACGAAAAGGCCCAAATGAAGTATTGAAATAGAATTTGGCTTTAGTTAAACAATTCTCCACGCGCTTTTGTGCCGTCAAAGGCGGAAATTAAGTTCTTTCATTTTATCCGAATGACAGCTACCTGACTGCAACCGACTTCGAATTCAAATACGTAATGTTATAAATAGAAACATTGAAATTAGAAAGCATTGAACCGTTCGATAATTGAATAAAAAGATGCTCTGTTTTTAGAAAACTTAACCCCTCAGCAACGTAAGCAAGTATACTCGTTAAAATAATGATAGCAGTCAAGTACAATAAGCGAGTTTACTCGTCAACGCGTGTGTCTCCATAGAAGCCGTTATAACTCCGTTATTGTTTTAGTTACATCCGTAAAATAAAAAGGGAAAGGTCGATAGTGAAACATGCTGCACATCTCCATTCAAGTTGTCTATAGAAATACCTAAAAAGAACATTCTGTCAGACACGCAGTCTGACACAAAATTTATCCCGCCAAATTTCCTACGGGCGGGTCGCCTGCTCCCGACATTGTTAATTTTTATTAAACATTTTTATATGAAATGATTGAAAAGTGAGGTGACAAAAATGTTTATTACACATTTATACAATAGAATAAGTATTGTTGTTTACATAATCAGTGATTTTAGTACCGTTTTTACATAAATACATCACGTGAGTCATTTTGACATTTTTTTAATGTTTGCATTCTAAATTTTAATATTTACAAATATTAATATTTATTTATAATATAATAATTTGAAAGCTTATTTTGTAACCTGTCTAAAACAGTTATTACTATTCGGCTACGTTCAGAAATGTTTCATTTATAGAGCATTAAATGTGAAGCGGTAATAACACAAAGTTTTCGTAAAATGTCATTTCGTTTAAGACATTTAAAGTGCAAATTGGCGATTTTCTGAGGGGTTAAATAAGTATAAATAATTATTAGTTTTATAGGAAAAAAAATCCTACTGCATTTTAATTAAAAACAACTGCATTTTAATTTTTGACATCTCGCAATGCCGCATTTTGGTACTATTTCTTGCGGCAAATCTCTCAACTTATCAAACTGTGATAATCTCTTATAAGCTGTGAGAAGGCTGGAAGTTCGCGCAGATGCGATTAGACCTGTAGAGAAACTCGAGAAAGAACAACTTCTGTAACTTGCTATAAATTACGTTAAGTGATTTTGGGTGTCGTTTACATTGGTAATTTGGTATAAATCGACTTGCGGAAAAACTTACGAGTGTAAAGATGTCCTAATGTAGTTGTAATGTAAGTATTAATAATTGTAATGTAATAATTCTAAGTGAGAGAATTGTGTAATTTCAGGGTCACATGGTCCGCATACATATTCCAAAGAACAAAGTAGATTACCAGAGAGGCGGCGAGATGCAACCCGCCATGCAGACCACGCCGGCCGACAACAAATCAGTATTAAGTCTACTAGCCTACAGCCAAAACAACTCTACCTCACAGCACCTCACGCACCTCAACCACCTCACATCTCACCGCAACACCTCGTCACCCCTCGGCATGCCCGCGCAGATGGACCTCTCCATACTAAGCGTGAGTACAATCTACGTACCTAACTACTGGAGCGACAGCGCAATTTAAGACTTCTTTCTCCGATTGCTCGAGATTTTTTGGTGATCATTTTGAATGTTTTCAAAATTTAAAAAAATCGTGCCTCCGAATTTTAATATGGAGACATACAAACCGATTATAGTTCTACATAACCAATTAATTCACCTATCTTTTGTCGACTCCAGATACTAATATCTACAGCCTGTATGTGGGACGAATATCTACAGCTCATTTGTTGAACTAATATCTACGAACTTCAGAGTGTTGACTAATATCTACAGAGCTAAGGTCGGACGAATATCTATGACGGTCCCAGTGTTGACTAATATCTACAGAGCGTAGGTTGAACTAATATCTACAGAGCGTAGGTTGGACTAATCAGCTAAATGTGTCCAATAGTCCGATATCCTTCAATGGAAGCAACCTTCCGAACAGGACCTCCATCGATATGCTTGGTGTAACTCTAAGTGACCAGCTCAGGTACGGGGGCTCCATCGAAACCAGAGTTAAGTTAGCCTCTCAGAAACTGGGGAAACAGGGGAAACAGGGAAACAGAAACAGGGCCCGCAGATACTTTAATAGTACCCAACTGCTAACCCTGTACAAATCGCAAGTGCGCCCCACGGTTGAATTTGGCAGCCACCTCTGGTCTGGAGCTCCAAAATACCTAAAATAAAAACCCTTGACCCTGTGCAGAAATGGGCGGTCCGTTTGATAGATTCTCCCATCTTAACAGACGGGCTGCAATCTTTAGAGCATAGGCGTCAGGTAGGAATGCTGTCCTTGTTCTACCGTTATTACAATGGAAGATGCTCTGAGGAACTAGCATCATTGATCCCCTCGGCACCGGTGCACAGTCGGGAAACACGCCAAACACGCGCCCAACATTTGTACACGGTTGACATTACTCACATGAGAACGGGTCGTTTTTATGACTCATTCTTGAGTTCAACGGCTCGGCTGTGGAATGATTTGCCGGCCTCTGTGTTTCCTCCCTCCTACAACATGGGTCTCTTCAAGACCCATGTTCACTCCTTCCTTTCCTCAAAAAGACCCTCCACACAGCATCTACAAAGATGACACAGGCCCTGAGGGAAATTATTTTCCTCAGGGCCTCCTGTGTGGTGTTAATGTAAAAAAAAAAAAAAAAAAATTAGGGATTTTTACATTCATACTTAGATAAATTAAGTTTTTTAAACTGCATACGCAATATTACGTTATTCCAATATGCTATACATAATTGCAAATCCAACCTCTGCCAGTGCTGTAGATATTCGTCAACACTTTGGTTCTCATAGATATTAGTCAACAGTTTGAGCTGTAGATATTCGTCAACATTTTGGTTCTCATAGATATTAGTCAGCCGTTTGAGCTGTAGATATTCGTCAACACTTTGGTTCTCATAGATATTAGTCAGCAGTTTGAGCTGTAGATATTCGTCAACACTTTGGTTCTCATAGATATTAGTTAGATTTTTTCAGTTTTTGGAATTCTTGTAGATATTAGTAGATGCCTCCCTTTTGTCGATTATCACATATTCGTATGATTTATAAAAAAATATATACAAATGAGGGAAAATTTTCCAAAATTTGCAGCAAAGCAATCTGAGGTATTTTAAATAGTGCCATATTGTGGCAAAAAGCTAACTGCTGATGTCATATGCAAAAAGGCAGGCAGAAATATTCAACGGTCACATTCTGATGGACGAAACGTTTCATGTTTATCATCCTACTATAATAAAAAAAACATCTAAATGTAAACATTCAAAATTTTCCAGCTGCCTTTTTGCTTATTTTATTTCTTTTTTTACGTTAGCTTAACACTAGAGGCCCTAAGGAAAACAACAATGTCATCTTTGGCGATGCTGTGTGGGGGGTATTTTTAAGGAAAGGAAAATAGGAAGGAAATGTTTTGGGTGTTAAAAGATATAATGGGTGGATAGGAATCTGGGGGTGAATGTATCTAGGAATGACGTATGAATCCCACTGTGGTACAAGGGTCGAGAGAGTCCGGCTGGAGAGGTAAAAAGGTCTCTCTCAATCAGTCTCTCCCAATCCGGCCCGCCACGCAATAGGTGGGCAAAAGCGTCCGCTGACTATACTGACAACACCGGCTTGTGTGCAAAAATTTTATATTTCAAAAATTATATGTTTATTTTGAATTCTAAAATTTGATAGTGTACTTTGAGAAAGCCTTCGATACTGTTCCAACCAATAGACTGTTGGCTAAACTTAAATTCCTAGGCATAAGAGGACGACTTCTCGAATGGATCAAATCCTTCCTCACTGAGAGAAAGTTACAAGTTCGAATTGGCAACCAACTGTCATCTGAGCGAAACGTGACCAGTGGTGTCCCTCAAGGATCAGTTCTTGGTCCAGTTCTGTTTATTTTGTACATCACGGACCTGCACAATACAATAAAATCAGACTCCAGCTGCTTCGCAGATGATACAAAATTCTATGCCAACCCACTCACACATCACGACCAACTGCAAAACGATATAATGAAATATATCAATGGACAAACGATTGGCTTCTAAAACTCAATGTCGAAAAATGCACTGTCCTACATGTTGGAAAAACTAACCCTACACTTGCATACAAACTTAATGGAACGCCACTAAAAGCAGTGACATTACAACAAGACTTAGGAGTTACCATATCACAAGATTTAAAATGGGAACCGCACATCGCCGGGATTGTGAAAAGAGCAAACTCACTAACATATTTAATCAGGAAAGCATTCCTTGACCTAACACCGGATACGATGTTAAAAATATACAAAACATATGTGCGACCTCTCCTGGAATATGCTTTTCAAATATGGAGTCCTTACTTTGCAAAGGATATAAATCTGATGTCGGGAGTACAGAGACGTTTCACTAAAATACCAAGAGCTTTGAAAGATCGGCAATATGAAGATAGACTCAAGGAATTAAGATTACCAACCTTAAAAGATAGAAGAGAAAGGGGTGACTTGATCGAGACCTTCAAAATTTTATCTGGACACTACAGCTGCCCTGACATCCAAGGAATCTTCACTACTAGTAAAAATATAATTCTCCGTGGACACTCGAAAAAAATTACCAAAACGCCTTTTGCATCTAATCCTAGAAAACACTTCCTTGCAAATAGAGTGGTGGATGCTTGGAACAAACTCCCACAACATGTCATCGATGCAACTAACATAAATCAATTCAAAGCTCTATTGGATTCACATTTGGAGAGAAAAAAGGACTAACTTAGTTGAAAATTAAAATTTACTGTCAAACTATTGAAATTAGATATGAGGGCATCAGCAGAATGCTGCCCCTGCCTGCTCATTATATAATAATGATTTTATCACCTTTCTAAAACAGTTTTTAATTTTCGGATCGGTTCAGAAATACTCCATATATTTGGATTTTATTGCAAAGGGAAAATATTTTACCGTCCGTCAAAATCTGATTGTATAATTAAACAATTTATGTAATTAATGTTCTAAAACTGTTTGTTAATTCCAGGGACAACGTGAAAAACTCATCGAGTGTGACTTCTGCGATAAGAAGTTCACATACGAGCGCAACAAGACTAATCACATGAAGAAGCACGGCTATGGCGGGGAGGTGGCCCCGGCGCACTTCGACTGCGGCGTGTGCCGGCGCACCTTCGCGTCGCGCGGATTGCTTGTCGCACACGCCCTCACCCACGCGCAAAACCACTCGCAAAACATGCATCAAACAGTCGGAATGTCGCTCAACAACACCAGTCCGTTCCGCTGCGATATATGCGGGCGCGAGTTCAACATGAAACGGAATCTGATAATGCACGTCAAGTCGCATAATAACGAGCGTCCGTTTGAGTGCCCGGCGTGTGAGAAGTCCTTCAAGTTGAAGTACTTCTTGGAGTTGCACGTGACCCGGATACATCCGCACGTGCGACTGGAGGACTTGCATAAGAAGAAGGAAGTTTCGGTGTCGCCCCCTCCCACCGAGAAGGAGGTGGCAGACGCGAGGGGTGTGCCGGTCACCCCCAATAAGCGGAAACAGAGTCAACCCAAAAAGGTAAAATTATTTTTGATTCGTTTAAAAACTTAACCGGTCAGCAACGTAAGCAGATATATGCGTTAAAAATACAATAGCAGTCAAGTACAATAAGCGTGTTTATATGTCAACGCGTGTGACATCCCTAAAAGAAAAAGTAAAAGGTCGATAGTGGATTAAGCTGTACATCCCTCCCAAATTGTCCATACAAATACATAACAAGAATATTCTGTCATTCGCGCGGTCTGACACATAATTTTACCTGCCAAATTTCCTATGGGCGGCACGACCGCGCTCGGCATTGTTAATTTTTATTAAATATTTTTATATGAAAAGTGTTTATTATACATTTATACAATAGAATAAGTATTGTTGTTTACATAATCTGTGATTTTAGTACCGTTTTCACATAAAAACATCACATGAGTCATTTTTACATTTTTTTTATTGTATGCATTCTAAATTTTAATATTTACAAATGTTAATATTTATTTGTAATATAACAATTTGAAAGTTTATTTTGTAACCTTTCTAAAACAGTTTTTACTATTCGGCTACGTTCAGAAATGTTTCATTTATAGAGCTTGCTAAGTACACCTACCTGAGGTGCCTACCTTCTGCCGACAGACTAGCTCAGAAAGGTCAGCAGAGCGGGGGAGACCATCATCAGGGTGGTAGGATCTCTGAGGCGTTTGTGGCGCATCCCTGAAATAAGCTCAAATCCTACGGGCAGGGGAAGACAGTGAAACAAGTGGCTACGGTAAATAACAGTTGTATTGGGTAGAATTCTTTCATAAACAACAATGGTACTTAATGCAGGCAAGGTTAGAACAGGGTAGCATCAACAATCCTATCTAATTCGGGTGCATTTGGCCCTAAAATCTCTCTGGGGGGCGGTCATTTATCGTCGCGTTGAATTTACAAGGAACACACGCAATAAAGTGGGATTAATAGCTCATGGTACTCACTGCAACCGGCAGCTTGGAGATCGGTGTGGTGAAAGGGAATTTAACCGGGCTTGGCATTCCCGCCCGTCACTAGGCGAAATAACAATCGCCATGCGGCTTCGTGGAATGTTCTGGAACAGTGCAGAATGGTTCACGGTACACGTGCGCTTGAGGCGAGCTCGGGGACAGAATGCGGGGCGGCGGCTGACTACAACCGCCGTTGGCGCGCGGCAAGCTAGCGGAGAGGAAGCCGAGTAATTTGCAGGGGCGTAGGTGAGTAATTTGCAGGGGTCTATTCGTGCATCGTAACAGCCGAGTAATTTGCAGGGGCGTAGGTGAGTAATTTGCAGGGGTCTATTCGTGCATCGTAACAAGCTTTAATTGCGAAGCGGTAATAACACAAAGTTTTCGTAAAATGTCATTTCGTTTGAGACATTATAAGTAAATATTTGCGATTTTCGGAGGGGTTAAACAAAGTTTGAATCCATTCAAATTACATTCACTGCACAAGTTCATAATAAATATTTCACGGTGTCTGGAAACTGGTGTGAAAACGGGCGAATTTACATCACAACATAACAGACCCCAACAAAAAAATTCAATCCAAGCATTTCTGTACAGGGTGTCCGGGGGTAAAGTGCATTAACTTTGGGAGGTGATTCTACATGATGGTAGATTCTAAAGAGTAAAAAAGATTAACAACCTTTTCCGAAATTCCAATTTTTTTCCCCATACAAAAAGACATACCTACTAATAATCCTTAGTGTGAGGTATGAACATACCTGATAAATTTGCTGTGAGCTTGCTGGGCGTGATTGTGGCAACGTTGCATTTTTTTTTTTACATTAGCTCCACATAGGAGGTCCTGAGGAAAATAATGGCCTCAGGGCCTATGTCATCTTTTGGGATGCTGCGTGAAGGAAAGGTCTTTTTAGGAAAGGAAGGAGAGGAATTTCTGGGAAGGAAAAGGATATTAGCGGTGGATAGGGATCTGGGGTCAGTGTGTCAAGGAGTGTCAGACGTATGAGTCCATCCCTCCCACTGCGGTGCAAGACGATGATCCGAGAGAGTATGGCTGGAGAAGTCAAAGCGACTCTCTTAACCATTCTCTTCCGATCCGGCCTGCCATGCAGCTCAAACAAACCTCATCCCATAAATCCGGGCACCCCTGCTAAGTCACCAAACGAAGCGAACCACTTGGGGTGAACTACGACCAAAGATATTGAAATATAAGGTAGATGTGCTATCTGCTGTTTTTACTATGTGGGTCTGCGCTTTCGGGTGTCGCCGATATTGTTTACCAATTAACCCCTAGGATACGACACACTACAATAGCAGTGCAGTGAAATCATGACTAATCTACAAATGAACTGCAATGTGTGGGTGTAGAGCTAGGTTTTGGAAGTTTTTAATGCATTTTGTTCCTGTCCATGAAATTTCGAAAGCAAAAAAGTTGATTTTGAAGAAACTTGTCAATTATTTAAATATACTTTTCAAATATGTTTGGTTTTCAGATATTTACAAAATACTACCCGTCTTCTAGGGGTTAACAAATAAACTAAAAGAACAAATAATTAACGAATAAACCAAACGAACGTTAAACTAAATGAACGTATTCTTTCCTCATTCAAAATATATTGTTAACCAATATTAATGCGCATTTTCAAAAAATCAACGAAATGAGCAAATTCCTTTTGTATGAAAACTACGCTAATTAGCGCGTAGTCCGGCGACAGTTGCGCGGACACCATAGCATATCTCTTCTGTATTTTAATATCTTTGACTACGACAGAGGTGTTGGTTATCCAATAAATGGTTCCCGGGGCAGCGGTACCCATACCTACCTCCCAAATTGAAAAGTAATTGAGATTGTATCGTAACAGCGGAAAATAATAATGGTGGCCGCACATGCCGGACTAATTTTATCTTTTTACCAAAAAAGTACTCCTAAAAGTTGGAATTTCGAAAAAAGTTATTTATTTTTTTTTACTTTATGTACCTAAAATGTCGTATGTTTTTTTGTAAATATAAATTTTTCCTGATTTTTTAAATTAGAACGGTCTTTAATCTTCGACAAAACTCATATATCAAATACTGACGCTTTCTGAAACTTTGGCTAAAGACGGAAGAAGCTATCTTTGGCCGTGAAAATCTTAAATTAAATCTGATGTATGCACTATTTCGACTTGGGTGTTTTGACCATGACCTAATCGTGTGTCTGTTGTTTAGGTGATAATGCGTTCCGACTACGAGACGGACAGTGACTCCAGCTGCGGAGATTACTCCTCGGACAGCGCGCACGAGATGGAGGTGACAGAGGCGGACGCCGGCGCGCACAGGATGGAAGTGGACACCAGCGAGCCGTTCGACGCAGCCAAGTTCGTGCAGGCGTTTGTTCGCCAACCAAAGAACCTCATCGCCAGGAAGGACGATAGGGGCATAGCTAAGTCTATGCAGGTGAGATGAAGTCCCCTTTCTATGCTAAATGTGACATGGAATATTTGGCTTCTGATTACCGTAAAATGGGGTCAAACTAGTCTCCTTCAACGGAAGCAATCTTCCGAACGGGCCCTCCATTGATATGCTTGGTGTAACTCTAAGTGACCAGCTCAGATATGGGGGCTCCATCAAAGCCAAAGTTAAGTTAGCCTTCCAAAAACTAGGCGTACTGTCCAGATACGCAAATACTTTAATAGTACACAACTGCTAACCCTGTACAAATCGCAAGTGCGTCCCACGGTTGAATTTGGCAGCCACCTCCGGTCTGGAGTTCCAAAATACCTGAAAAATACCCTCGACTCTGTGGATAAACAGGCGGTACGTTTGATAGATTCTTCCACCTTAACAAACGGATTGCAATCTTTAGAGCACAAGCGTCGGGTGGGAATGCTATTCTTGTTCTACCAGTATTTCAATGGAAGATACTCTAAGGAACTAGCGTCATTGATCCCTTCAGCACCGGTTCATAGTCGGGAAACACCTCCTGTGTAGAGATAATGTAAAAAAAATCAATTTTCTACTTTGAAACTAAATAACTTTTTTATAATACTTATACATTATTATTCATTTGTGTCTGAAAATTTTATGTCACCTTATTTGCTCATATTTAAAACACGGTGATCAAAGTGACCTTTCGAAGTCATCAAATGCTGACCGTTCGATTCGTCCATAACCTGGCCAGTGCCGCTCGTCAACCGGTGTGTCATGAGATTTTACACGCGATTTTGACCCTTATGTATAAAGAAAGTGTATGAAGAACACGGTCAGAATCGCTTGCTCTATTATCGCTCTTTACCATAGAGAAAACCGCAATTAGATTGGTGACTCCATATAATTTATATTAATGATTTACCGGAGCGCGGGAGCGTGCGCAGTTCTTGCGCATGCGCGGGAAAAATTCTTTGGTTTTGAACTTTGACCTTTCTATGTACGAAATTTCTCAAGGACGCTGTCAGAATCGCGGGACATTGGGTGTCATGGCTGCCGCTTTTTGCGAACGCTAATTGGTTACAACCAACCCCATTTACTCGCGGCATTCAACGAGTTAAATATAGGTAAATGACAGATATATCGTTATTTTTACCGGTAATTCGGTGTCCAAAAATGCTGTTATTGTGAAACCAAAACCTTCAATGCTAAAAGGCATAAACTGACTATGCACACCCTATGTGTGTCCTTTACACTCACCCTCCACTTATTAAAATCAGGTCAGTTGCTTTCGATCTTCCGAGAAATGTGCAGAAAACAGATGTACGGGTTGGAATTGATTGTGAATATAAAATCCTAGTGCAGATGTATGCCTGGCACTTTTTCAAGCAATAAATCAAAACCCCATTCGAGAGTCCGAGGTCTAATAATGAGAAAATTCTAATTTCACAAAATATAATATAATTATGATAAACTTGCGAGAACGATTTACAAGAACGAACTCCAAACTGTCAAAATTACACACGTACCCTTTTGCTTTTCGGGTGACAAAGTTTTTGTAAGGTTCTACACTATCGGTGTAAATTAGTTTGTCTGCATTCTGGCTCATGCATTATTATCGTCTTAACCGGTGACAGGCCGGAGACGCGCCGGCGCGCGCGTCATCTGCGCATGCGCAAGAAAATAATTCAAATATTTGAATAATATTTCCCACAAAAAACTTTTGGTCTGCGATTTTGGCCCTTCCATGTACACAATTTGTATGAAGAACAGTGTCAGAATCGCTTGCGCCATCATTACTCTCGGAGACGCCACAAGTTTCATTCACCTTGCAACCCTGGAATATTTTTAAAACAATTTTATCCATGACAATCCGCTGTCAGAATTTGCCGCGAATTCAACCGTCACAATTAATACGTGTATCACGAAATCGTAAAACTGCGACATCGTAAAACCTATTAATTTACGTAATAAATGCAAGTAATGTGGATTTGGTAGATAGTTTATTGTGTTGTGAACGTGTTTCAGTCAATAAAATATACAATAGCTCAAAATTTATCAACAAAACATTCAATTCAAAATTCAAAGTGGTGGTTTTTTAGTGTTTTTTTGCGAAGTTCCGCGAATTTCCGCGAAATGGCCTGGCCTTTGACCGGTTAAGCGTCAATGACACACGGCGAGTTTACAAGCTACTATCTGGGAAATTCACTATCTGTTAGTAAACTCGCCCAGTGTCATCGTGTTACTTGCTAATTAGCAGCGACTAGCAGATTGTTGACAATCTACGAAAAAAAGTTGAAAAGTCGTCAACTTTACTCGCCTACACGCTTGCTCCGCTTGCTCGTGATTGGTTTATTTATGTTTCCAACATGGCTTCCGATAAACAGCTGATTTCGACTGCCAAACATCTGAAGAATTAGTTCACGCAGGCGTCGTTATTCTTGTTACTGGTGCTAGCAGCGGCCTTAGTTTCCTACGCTTCTGAGCGAGTGGACAGTTTTGTGTGTCATCATGACAATCTCACTCGCCGATTTACCCGCTTTTAAACTTAGTAGATAGTAGCTTGTAAACTCGCCGTGTGTCATCGACGCTTTAATATTGGTTTACTTTTCAGATCAATTTACCTCATGATCTTCAACATGTGAAGAGTCTACTCAACTCCAAAGCCCCCCTCGCCCCCCCCGTAGTTGCTCCCCGCCCTGTTTCGTGCTCACCGTCCATCTCATGCCCGCTCTGCTCCGCCGTGGTGTCCAACCACTCGGCCCTCGCGCTACACATGAAGGAGCACGAAAAGAACAAACCGCACCAGTGCACCATGTGCGAGAAAGTCTACATTCAACAGGCGAGCTTCGAGAAACACCTCAAAAAGCACATGCTGGACGAAATCGTCGCAAGGCAAACAAAAATGATCGAACAAGCGACTTCAAAGATGAAATTCCCGGGACAGAATGGTCCGGAGAATATCATTGAGACTCCCACAAAACCGGAGGGACGCAAACCTCTAGAATGCAACATTTGTAAGAAGAAATACGCACAACCGGCGAGTTTCGAGAAGCACATGCGTCAGCACTCCGAGTTGGGAGAAACAACGTCCAAAGAGCGAATGAGCTATGACGGATTCGACAAGAAGAGCAAATCCACTGGCGATAGTTCCGACGTGCCCGGGGAAGGGATGTTCATCAACCCGAGTGATTTTTTAGAAGTGTCGATCGAACATTAATCGTAAGAGCGTAATATACTAAAAATTAACAACAATATTATATATTATCTTTACAATAATATTAAATTAATATATTTACAAATATTTATTTTTTTACACATTATTAACGAATTAATATTCTATACAATATTGATATATTTTTTTTACATAAGTTATTTGTTGATTAGATATTTTGAAGTTTTTATACATTTTTATATTTAAATCAAATAAAATGATTACTGTTACTTTTATAATTTGGACTGCTTTATTTATTGTTTGTGTTCCTCTCATTCATTTAGTCCCGACTGCCTGGAGTGAAATTGTAAGAATTTTGTTCACCTTTTTTTTCTTTACGTTGGCTCCACGCAGGAGGCCCTGAGGAAAATAAATCCCCTCAGGGTTTTTGTCATCTTTGGGGATGCTGCGTGGAAGGTCTTTTGAGGAAAAGAAGTCCTGGGAAAGAAAAAGGTATGAGGGGTGGGTAGAAGTCTTGAGGGCAGTGTCTCCAGGAGTAACGGATGTATGACTCCATCCCTCCCACTGCAGTGCAAGGCGATGTCCTGTTGAAAAGGTCTCCTGATCCGGCCCCCGCGCACTAGGCGGGCAAAACGCACCCACCGCCAAGACCATGACAAACGTCACCCCATGAACCCGTGCACCCCTGCAACGAATGCAACGAACCACTTGGGGCAGTGGCGTAGCTAGTATGGGTGGCACCCGTGACCCCCCCACCCCTCATTAAAGTTGACAAACGCAAATTTCGACTTCATAAAAAATTGATCCATCCTGGGGGGGGTGGCTAGAGAATTATGCTCTATTGGGAATTGTGTTCCGAAAACTTGGGAATATGAAAAGCACCTACTGAATTCAGCTTGGCGATATAATGTATTTCGACGGAAGCGCCAATTGAACTGAATGGGAACGGAGAGCAAAGCGGACGACACAGACGAACAAGGTAGATGAAGGATTATGGAAATCCAACAATATTACCCCCAACTACAGCGGTTCTTGATATATGTAAATGAGAGGTGTATTGTGTAAATGCATTATCGATGAATAAGTTCCATTTCCGTCTCTTAGATAAGTAAATCTGATAAGTTCGTTCACTCTTGTAACTCCTACCGTTCTCCAACTCCGCAGCATTCCACCGAGTTCGTTGAGTCCAACGCAATGCACCCAATGAGTTTCGTTCCAGCGGATTCGGCGAGTTAGGTGTTCGCCGAGGAATCGAGTTCATTTGGCTGAACTCGGAATCGGATTCGAGTTCATAAAATAAGTGCCAAATCTTTGATGTACGTAAGATAGTTTCCAGCTCGTTCGGCTTACGCATGTAAAAACTGCTTCCTATTCAATCAGCGAACCAGCAGAAGTCAGCAAACTGTTAATTACCTAGCATATCTTTACACAGTATAAAATCAAGTCGCTCACGCTGTCTGTGCGCTTAGATCTTTTAAACCACGCAACGGATTTTCATGCGGTTTTCATCAATAGTTAGAGTGATTCATGAGGAAGGTTTTTAGGTATATAATTTGTCAAGGTTTTGTGTAAATTGGTTGAACTATATATCTGGCCAAGCGGCAGCGGGCAGCGGGCTGGCAAACGGGCGGTGTGGACTTGATTTAACAGATGGCGTTGGTTATAAAGGTTGGGTAATGGCGTGGCATTGTGTTTTGTTAGCCACAGCAAAGTGTGGACGGGTCTGCTAGTTTTTTAATAAAGAAATCACAGAAATAAACTGTCAAAAGAAGCAAAGCTAGCTGTCCATAATGGAGTGCTGTTACCTACCCTGATGTATGGCAGTGAGGCATGGAACTGGCAGAGGAAGGATGAAAGCAGACTGAATGTTGTTGATTTTGAAAGATCCCTGAGGCATATGTGTGGTGAAACCTTGTATGATTATATGAGAAATGTGGAGATCCGCAAAGAATGCAAGGCTGATGTAAGCGTAATGAGTAAGAAAGAAAGGGACCCTCAGATGGTTTGGGCATGTAGAGCGAATGAACGAAGAAAGTAGTGTAAGAAGAATATATGAAGCAAATGTGAATGGTAGAAAAAGTGAGGGGCGCCCAAGGAAGACATGGCAGGATCAAGTGAATCAGATACTTGAGCAAGGGGCCATGTGAAGAGCTGGAATAATAGAAAAGCATCTATGAGACGATGTATGAATGTGAGTGAGGCAAAGAGTGTGTGCCAAGACCGAGTTGTTTGGTGGTCCGTCCTCTCTGCCTACCCCTGCGGAGAAACAGCTTGATGGTTAGTTAGTCAGAAATAAAAAATCTTATTCGAGTATTACGAAAGTTTATTTTTCCAATTTTCCACAAGTTGGCCGATCTAAACGTTTATACAATATTATTTCTAAAAATTACACAGTACATATTAGTATAATATATAATAAGAGATGAACAAACCACCTGAGCTTTCAGAACACCACGCTCTATTAAACTACTTCTTTAGATATATTGAAGAATAATTGCAATTTACCAAAGCATAATATTTTTAACAAACAAATTACAGAAAACAATATTTAACCCACTGTTAAATGCTGTGCAGTCGGACAAATAAATGTAGAGGGCGCTGCAATCGTTCAAATTGCTTTGAATGCCAACACCGAAATGGTTCAAAGACATAAGAATGGTTTTTTAAAAAACCACTATGGTCCAGGTGAAAAAATTGAGTCCTGCCCAAAGACGTTATATACGATAGACGAGGGGTAGAAATCTCAAATAGGGAAGTCAAAAGCAAGACAATTGCACTGGTCTCGATTTCTAGTACTTTAGTTCTAAACTGTCACTCGTCGAATAAGGTCGTGTCTTACCAGTAGGAAAATTGCATTTAAAAAGCGCCAAAATGTTTCCATACACGGCAAACAGTGTAGTAAAAGTAAATAAATAACATTTAATTTATATGTATGCATAAATTACTTATTATTATAAGCAATGCAATTCATTTTCATGTTCCCCGTCTGACAATTTTGTGTGTCATTAGAGAAAAAACACACATTCTTTGATTGTCTTATGGTACAGCCACACTGAGGCCAACTTCGGAGATTGTGTAGAAGGGTAGTTCTTGCGTTGGAAGTTTGGCTTCGGTGTGGATGTAGCATATCTTTTGAATACATGAATAACTTTTGAATTAAGAAATTACTGAAAACCGCTGAAAACAAAAGAGTTTTGCTTACTTGCCACATTATTTTGTGAGTATGTGAGACTATGGCGAGTCTATTTATATAACGTCGTAGGTCCTGCCATTTTATTTGGGATACAAACATAACCTCACATCTGAATGCACTAAAGTTATTCTAAAATCGGTGTTGCCACAATAATAAAAACATGAAGTTTCCATTTTGTTCAATTTCCCCATTTTGTTGTCCAATTGTAAGTACGTTCACAGCAACTAGCATTCATAAAACAGCCATTCTAGATGGCAGACATCATAGTGTGCTAATTTTATAATTTACAACTTTGTTCAACTTGTATGGATCATTCGCTGGTCTGAAGATGCCCAAAGCAGGTGAAGCCTTTCCGGTCCCAAATAAATAAGTGCAAAAAGGTTATAAAATTTTTAACCATAGTTTACATAGGGTAGGGTGGGGCTAAGATCCGCAATTTTAGGTTTCAACCTTTTTTCTCACCCAATAAGTAAAAGGTCCTGCAGGTTTTGGCTTCACTGGAAATCTTAATTTATGTGCTACAATATACCATTTTATTACTAGCGAAATAAGCACCATTTAGGAAAAAAAAGGAAAGGTAGACAACCTTGCCTTTGCGGACCTTTGCCCCACTGTTTGGGGTAAACGTCCGCGTCATTTTCGTCATTTTGTAAACACAAACTAATCTAAAAACAAGAAATGCGCATTTGGCCAAATTATTGTCCATAGATCGCCTTTCAAAACCTGAATTATGGAATTGAACCAGTAAAAAAGTAAGCAAAGTGTATAGTAAATTACATTTTCAACTGAAGATGACCTACGGATTATTACATCAAAACAAGTAAAAAGAATTCTAACCTCATTGTTTTTGTTGTGCCGGTCGGACGCCATGTAACTTTTGTGAGTCGTCTTCTATCAATGTTGCCAGCATAAAAATGTGTCTAAAACCACGACAATATTAAGCGATCATTTTAAATTGACGGTGCGGATCATTTCCCACTGCGGATCTTTGCCCCACCCTACCCTACCTATTATTATAATGGAATTCCACCACAAATAATAATTATTATTTATTAACAGATTCAAAAAATTATTGTTCAAAGAAAAATACAATTTTAGATACATGATTCGTATCTATGACAAAAAACAAGAAAATTAATCAAAAAATTACAAATACAGTAGTACTCTTACTAATCTGCCAACCCAAAAGCTGGGAAAGTGTCCAATTTAAAAACTTACAAAACATGCTAAAAGTTGAAACCAATCGTAAAATTTCCAGTCAGTTTGGTTCAGTCTAATTTGTTCGCTTTTGGGAATAGATCTCGTAGAAATCGTTATATCTCCCTTATATCGATAAATGCGATAAACATGATCCAAAAAGTGTTAGAAAGAGAAAACATCACGCTTTGTATTCAAATCTAAAAGTTAACCACAGAATAATTAAAATGCACATGTATATAAAACCAAAGTTTCCGAATGCAATTTGAGAAAAATTTATGTTGAATATTTTATTAATATTTTTTTATACAATGACAAAAAGTGGGGTGACAATAACATTTATAATACATTTGTCTAATGAAACATGTGTGCTTTTTTTATTTTTTCATTATTTGTAATTTCAGTTAGAAAAATGTAAGTGAGCCATTTTGAAAACTCCTCTATGTTTGCATTTAAAATTTTAATAGTTCTAAAATTATACATTTATTTATAATACAAATATTTGAAAGCGTATTTCATTACCTTTCAAAAACAGGTTTTAGTTTTCAGATAGGTTCGGAAATATTCAATTTATTTGGATTTCATTGCAAAGATAAAATACTGTTACCTCCGACAAAATGAAACAACTAACACCGGTCACTTGAGCTTGATTCTGTGCTTTCAACTATTAAAAAACAACAGCGTTGAATAACCGGATTACTGAGTGATTTACTGCACTTACATTTTTTTAAATTGTCTTAAAAATCCTATAAGAAAAATTCTGATAAATGTGTAAAAATTATCTTTTATTAAAGTCTATCAACAACAAATAAAAGCTTGGTATAGAGCTTGTCATGCTTAACTCTGCAGGTGGCCAAAAGAAGAACTAACAAATAAACGAGCTATTTTAAATCCATAGATTTTTGTTACACAATTTTTACAGTGGCAACGTCCCCGGACTGCATAGATAAGTATGTTTGGTCTTTACCATTATAGCCACACTAGAAATGTCTTCCATGTAGATTTGAATGGAAACCAACGTCACCATAGACTTAATACCTTTTGGTCCTGGCCCTTTTAGCATGCATTATCTCTCTTACACTTGCCTGACGTTGTATACTGACGACAAAATGGCAAAGTTAAAATCCGTATAGATTATTAATGAAACAACTTATTGGGTTATATTATTTCAAAATTCTTTTATAGCGCACAAATGTTATAATATTATTCTAATTAAAGACATTTTTAATGTATTTTTCCTCACTATTGTTGTCTTTCTTGAATAAAAATGGTGAAAAATGATTAAAAATGGTTTTGTGTTACAAACAAAAATTATTAAATCGACTTGCCCTATGCAATGTTCTAGATTTGCCAATCTGTTATGATAGAAGCGAATTCAAGTTATTTTATCACAAACATTATATTATTTAAAATTTTATTGATTGTTACTACAAAATTGATAAACACGGATTAAAAAAATGCAGTTTTATTCACTTTGTTACAATCAATTAAAAATGCATGTATCCCAAGCTCACCATTAGAGAGTTTGCAGCGAGGATATATCGATATATTTTCGGCATTTTGACAAAACTACGGAAACAACTTCAAATTTGCTACTATAAACATAGACCAGTGGTCGGAATTTGCAGCTCTTTGCATAGGCGTCTTTGGCTCTTCGACATCGTATTAACTCCATGACTGAAAACATGATCAAGTTCAGTAGAATTCAGGTAGCGCCATGTATGGAAACCAACTTTAAAGAGTAACATATGAGTAGGCGATCTGTGATTGCATCACAGTCATGTAACTTGTAAGTATCTCTGTGTACAAAGGGCCAAAGTCTGTTAAAGCAGGTTTGATTTAACATAGGGCATGTCGAAATATTAACAAGTATTTCTCTATCCTAGGTATATTCAAGGCGAATCGATGGAAAGCATTCAGATAGTATTGGCAGTACATAAGCCCACTAAATTAGTGTGAAGGACTGAAATAGGGGCCACTAAATTAGTATGAAGGACTGAAATAGGCTCCACTAAATTAGTGTGAAGGGCTGAAATAGGGGCCACTAAATTAGTATGAAGGACTGATATAGGCTCCACTAAATTAGTGTGAAGGACTGAAATAGGGGCCACTAAATTAGTGTGAAGGACTGAAATAGGGGCCATTAAATTAGTGTGAAGGACTAAAATAGGGGCCACTAAATTAGTGTGAAGGACTGAAATAGGGGCCACTAAATTAGTGTGAAAGACTGAAACAGAGGCCCATATATTTGATATTTATTTACCTTCTTTAACCTCACAACATAACATGCCAGTCTCTAGACATTCTTCACTTCTAAATGAGTGTCTTTCGCCAGGGCAGTACTGAAATCATCATCCATTTACAAAGACACTAAATGTCCAATATTTGGCTTGTACAAATGGCGAATGTCACAAGTAGCAATGTGGCTGAACTCCTGAAATGTCCAATGTTTGACGTGCTGAGCGATTCTATATCTTTTGTGGGATAATTATTAGATAACAGACGTGATCTCCCGTCAGATTTTTATGGATGTTATTTGCTTTGTCTGCTTGGTTCAATCACCACCTCACAATCCGGAAGCCTCAGTTTCGCGCGAAAATTCTGAAACAGTCACTTTGGATCGAGATTGTAAAATATCTATGCAAGATAGCTTTCATATTTCAAAGACAATAAGAAGCATTATTTCATTCTCTTTCTGGTTAAAAGAAAAATACATATGTTTGCATGAGAGGAAGAAAGATATATAGCTTTTAAAATGTTATGTTGCTCTGGGACGTTTTTGGTCTTATGAAAGTAAAACGCGATTACGTGTTTTGGGATGTATTTATTCCTAAACAAACAGACGGGTTAAATGAATAAATAATCATGCATACTTGCAGAAATTCGTGTATAAAACGATCTAAATTAAAATATGTGACAGCAAATATGTAAAAATCACACAAATCTGACAGGAGATAACGTCCGTTATCTAATAACGGTCCCACAAAAGATATAGAATCGCTCGGCTGTACAGATAGCGAATGTGGCTGAACCCCTGTAAATGTCCAATGTTTGACTTGTACAAATGGCGAATGTCGCAAGTAGCAATGTGGTCGAACCCCTGCAAACCACCTCACCACGCCAAGCCATTTTACTATGTGCAAAATTCCATCAAACGCTCTAATACTAGACAAATAGTTCAGTGCAGTTTTATTACTTTACTCTAAAATACTAAATACTTTTTACTATTCTGACAGTAGCGTAATTAATTATATTTAATAACAATAGACAAACACAATCTATCCTAGACTTAGGCATACAATTTTTTCGCAAGTGCTAGGTGCATTAATTTCCGGCAATTACTCTTGTACAATACATTATCTAAAAGTTTCATTAGCGTCATAAGAATTATTTCAGTTTTATACTGATGAGATAGCATCCAATTGAATTATAAGTGCACAAGTTTGTATTTATTATGTGTAGAATTTAGTACTTTTCAAAAATAGTCTAAAAAACAAAGCAAATATTATTAAAAAGCGTTTTTACAAATTTTATACATTTAATAGTGATTAATTTTAGGGTTACTATGACATGTTGCATCGCCTTCTTATTTAACTAATGTTTCGGACAGCATCAGTGTCCATCATCAAGGCAGATGATTGTGGTGAAGTGTGTGTCAATCATCTTAATATGGCGAACAAGACTCAAAAGGCTGCACTTTCTTGCCTTTTTTTCACAATATTGCTGACAGAATTGCCAGAACACTGAGGAAAGAAAGCATCAACACTGTCTTCGGAACAATGACGAAAATTCAAGACCTTCTTAGGTCTGCAAAAACAAAAGTTTTGTGACAAGGTGTATGTAGGCCAGACAGAATGGACCATCTCCAAAAGAATATCAGAACTTTTCCGAATGCGCAATTAGGATTTCCGCATTCGGAAATGCGCAATGCGCAATTATTCTTTTCAAACTCGGCCATCTGGACAAATTGACAATTGCCGAAGACTTAAATTTGCTGCCATCTTTGATGCCAACAGATGTATCACCGTGTGGCACCGCTCCCATGCGAGTGATTTGTGTCTGAATTGCTGGGAAGGCCCAAAACGCATCAAGCATGCCTAATTACGGAGGCATTTGAAATCCACAAATTAATATTAATAGTGACGACAGGGCTACGCTTAATAGTTCTTGGTATTTTTTTTTTTTTTTTACAGTGAATACCGCACAAGAATCTCAACTGCTCCCGTCTGGAGCCAGTGAGACTATGGCATCCCCAATTGGGGTATGTTGTGAGGCTGAAGGTAGTGGGGAGGGGAAGGAGGTGGGGAAGAGGAAGGTTGGGAAGTACCTGGCTATTCAGATCTGGTCACTAAACACGGCTAAAGCCATTTTCAAGCAACGTTTCAATTCTGAATGGTGGTCTTACACCAGGGCGATACTAATAGTATCTTCCACTCTGGAACATGCCGCAAATATACTATATATTATTTTAAATGAATTAATTGTGAAATAACACAAATTAATCAAATAAAATTTATTTGCGCATGCCGGGTTCGAACCCGCGACCTTCGGAATGTGAGTCAAGAGTCTTAGCCACTGGACTACGGAGGTCGTCAAATAATACTATTACTTGATATCTGGTATATCAAGTAATACCAAGGTTAAATGCACAAAAGCATATTACGATGATTAATGCTTACAGTAATGCTGCCCAAAACACTGGCTAAAGAAGGAGGAAGCACAGCATCAAGTGCAAGTTACTCCGTGTGTTAAACAGTAATAGATAAAGCAAAGGATGCAATGTATACAATTTTGTAAAATTCAAAACTCCATTATTCTTCTAATTCAGTAACACTGAGAGAGTATTATTAATGTTTTAATAAAGCTTCTGTGCAACTTACTAAAATTAGCAAAACATTGAGATTAACACTAAACATTCAAATTTTTAAAAAAATCACTTCACATTAAGCCATAGTAAGTCTGACTCGGTGCTAGATACAGTTTTACAATGCAATTTAGTAACCTAATTAAAACAGTTTGCAAATATTTATAAATGCGAAAAATGGACGTCTAAAATTAGATTAAAAAATTATCAAACTTCAATGAAAATAGTTAATTTTGATTAAAAAACTAACACAAATAATTAATTCTGAAAAATTAAATAATAGAACAATTTTTTTCTAAGATGAATTCGAGAAACTTTTTATATATTGGTCAATGTTAAAGACTGCCAAATACAATTTAAAAAAAGAACAAAACATAAATAAGAAAAATGATACCAGCATTTCAAACAACTTTAAAAGTAGGTACCGAGGGCAAAATCAAGTTAAGCTGTTCTCAGAATGATGTGAACTCCGGAATCAGTGTCTACTGGGTTGCTCAGTTCGCCGAGCTTCAGCGCAAAGGCTGCTTCTTCAAACGGGCGCTGCATGGCTCCCCGTCCAAACAGGCCCAAGTCTCCTCCCCGCTTGGCGGAGGAACAGTCGGAATACTTCTGCGCTAATTCTGCAAAAGTTGACTTTCCGGAAACGATGTCTTCTCTGTAAGACTTGAGGAGGTCCAGCGCTTCGTCCTTTGACCGAGTTATATTCTCTTCCCGCCAGGAAGAAGGTCTGCGGGAGCCTTCATGCTTCACCAGAAGGTGGCTGCACTGCACTTGAGTCGGCCCCTCCGTGCTGGCAGGTTCCGCTGCTTTTTCCGGCCTGTCCCATTGAGACACCTTCGTATAGATGTTTAGATAATAATGCTGGCCGGTGGAGCGGCTCAGACGCTTCTCCCACCCGGATGGCAGAGGACGCTCGTCGTCTGCCATCGATTCAGAATTTGAGTCCGCAATTTTGACGGTTTGCTCTGCCCCTGCGACGGAGGCGCGTACCCTCCTTATAACCTCAAAGAACGGTGAGTTTTGAAGTTTATGAACTAGAAGTCGATAGCTTTGGCAATAATTTAACACAAAATACTTTAAAACGTTTGTTTACACAGGAAAACTATGCAAAACGTTCAATTGAGTGCTTGATAACTGCAGTAAAATTAATACAACGCTATCAGAAAAAGCATTCTGACAGGGGACTCACCATAGATACAATAAAATTTCTGTGAAAATCATAGACTATTTTTTTTCATTTTGCAATGACTGTTTTCGCTCGATTTTTGCCGCCATGCGAAAGATATGCAGATTTGCTATAATATTGCTCGATAAAGCCCGAGATATGCAGATTTGCTAATAATTTATTGTGGAGGTGTAAGCAGAACTTAACGAATATTTTTTTTATGTAGTAGCTATTAACTAGAAGTATCTTGTACCTTTTTTCTATTAACACTGACTGTTTCCTGTATAATGCATAACTGTCTTTTAATTATCTCGTAAACAAAGGATATATTATATAATCACCCCGTTGAGAGGTTTTTCTCAGAATTTCTTTTGAATGATTGATAATTCCTAAATGCTTAACAAATTTGCTTAGACGAGTGGGTAACGTTACTGACATTTATAATAATACGTCGTTGAGAATAGTTTTACAGATCCTATCCGACATAAAGGGCTTAGGTTATCACGGTCAGTTTAAATGGGTAAAAATAACATCAGCAAAATACCATGGAATGGAAATTTTACTACTATACTATATATGCTCTGTATTTAAGTTAAGAAAGCGAAATATTATATTTCTTTTAACTTAATAATAATAAAAAATAAAAATTCGCTTTATAATGCCGAAATTATTAAAAAGTTATCTGTAGAATTCATTGTGAGTAACCAGATAAATATTCTTTACAAAACGTATTTTTAATTTCTCTAAACATTTACTACATCCACCGATCCACCAAGCAACAAGTAAATAAAAAAATGTTGAAATGTGGCGTTCAAAAGTACCCTTGTATGTTGTATGATTTTTTTTTCGATTATTTCCTGGCAATACTGGGATTAATTTTAAATTCATGCCAAAACAAAGCACAGTTAGCACAGCACTGACAGCACTTGTCACAACTTGTCAACTGTGTCAACTTGTGCTAGATTTTCGTGTCTTATTGTTTAATATTATTTTAAGAGTTTGTGGGGCAAGTGCGACCTTATAATTAAATTTTCTGCAATCATTATTAATTTAGCTTTACCTTTTGTTCGAACCTTCGGTAAGAGTGAATGGCATGTCGTGTCGTCTGGAAAGTTCGCATCAGCAGAAGGCACTAGTGTCGTTAGCGGGTTGGCGGTCATGACAGCTGACAATAGTGACCAAGTGACAACAATGATTTTGCAGTGACGAAAGTTCTTTTGCGAAAGTTAATTAATAATTGTAATTAAAATGCCTCCATGTTGTATCGTGCCTTTCTGCTCCACGAGACGGTCTGGACATAGGTTTCCAAAAGATGAGCAGTTGAGACAAAAGTGGATTGTGGCTATAAGAAGAGATAAATTTTTTAAACCGACCAAATTTTCTCGTGTTTGCACCAAACATTTTGTTAGAGCGGACTATCGGATGCCTCTGGATTCTGTTCTCAAAAATCGTAAGTACTGTCTGATTTGAGTAAAACTATACTTTACGAGATGGGAAGGCTGATAAAATGCAGGTAACTCCATTGATAGAGGACTGAACGCCGTTGGCGCCAACAAAAAACTGTCCAAGTGTCCAAAGTAGCTAAGCTAGCTGTCCATAATGGAGTGCTGTTACCTACCCTGATGTATGGCAGTGAGGCATGGAACTGGCAGAGGAAGGATGAAAGTAGACTGAATGCTGTAGAAATGAGATACCTGAGGCGTATGTGTGTAAAACCATGTATGATTGTGTGAGAAATGTGGAGATCCGCAAAGAATGCAAGACTGATGTAAGGGAACGTACCCATACTACGTGACCAATCTTTTGCAATTTTAACCCCCCCCCCGGTGACCAAAATCCTAAGCAAACCGCCGCTCATTTGTACCAAGCGTGACATTTTGAAGACCCCCCCCCCCCCCGCACAGGTCACGTAGTATGGGTACGTTCCCTAAGCGTAATGAGTAAGATTAAGAAAATGAACCCTCAGATGATTTGTTCACGTAGAGCAAATTAACGAGGAAAGGAGTGTAAGGAAAATATATGATGCAATTGTGAATGGTAGAAGAAGTCGGGGACGCCCGAGAAGACATGGCACGATCATGTGAATCAGATACTTGAGTCGGGCCATGTCAAGAGTCAGAATAATAGGAAGAGTATGTGTGAGAATGAATGTGAATGTGGCAAAGAGTGTGTGCCAAGACTGAGTTGTTTGGCGAGACCTCTCTGCCTACACCTGCAGAGAAACAGCATGATGGTTATTAGTTAATTTACCATTTGGTAGGCGGGTACGGGTACCGCCCCCGGGATTTATTGGATAATCAGTACCTCTGCCACAGGTCACCCCAAATGGTTCGCTACATTTGGTGACTTAGCAGGGGTGCCCGGGTTCATGGAATGAGGTTTGTCCGGTTCTTGGCGGCAGATGCGTGTGCCCACCTGCTGCGTGGCGGGCCGGATCGAGATAGACTGGTTGAGGGAACCATTTTAACTTCTCCAGACGGACTCTCTCAACCCATCGCCTTGCACCGCAATTGAAGGGATGGATTCGTACGCCTGTCACTCCTGGACACTCACCCCATATCCCTACCCACCCCTCATACCTTTCCTTCCCAGAACTTCCTCTCCTTCCTTTCCTTAAAAAGCCCCACCACACAGCATCCCCTAAGATGATATAGGTCATAAGAGAAATTATTTTCCTCAGAGTCCCCTGTGTGGAGCTAACCTTAGTAAAAAAAAGTTAACAATTATTAGGGAACGTACCCATACTACGTGACTTTTTGCACTTTTTAACCCCCCCCCCCCCTCCCCCATTGACCAAAAACCTAAGCCCCCCGGCGCTCATTTGTACCAAGTGTGACATTTTGAAGACCCCCGCCTAAACGTGTCACTGTATGGGTACGATCCCTTATAAGCAATAATTATCAGCCTGAAACACTCATCTACATTGAAAAAATCTCCCGAGAAAAGATACTTGCCGCCAACGGGACATGAACCCGTGTCCTTCTGATTGTCGGTCAGGTGCTCTGACCACTGAGCTATGGCGGCTTAAATAATGTTTATTACATTTTTCCAACTTTATTTTTGTGAGAGAGACATTGTTAGTGTTAAATCTCTCGCTAGGTGGCGTTGAGACAAATTATGTCTACATTTTTTGGGGAAATACTTAAACTTGTCAAATGTTAATTATTATTTTTTAAATTGACGACTGTTTATTACAATTTTCACCTCCCGGTTCAAGTCCCGTTGGCGGCAAGTATCTTTTCTCGGAAGATTTTTTCAATATAGATGAGTGTTTCAGGCTGATAATTATTGCTTATAATAATTATTACCCTTTGTGCTATGCATAAAAATCTTGTCTTAAACGTTAGTTTATCAACTAAAAAAATAATTAAAAAATGTTAGTTTATACTAATGTGAGTGCAAAAATGTCATAATCTCACTTTTTATTTACTTAAGTAATTTCTTGTCTATCTTACAGCTGATCGGAGACTAAAGAGGGATGCTGTACCCAATCAGTTTTTATGGAATAAAGGAACGACATCTACGGATGAGGAAACACCAGAAGTCGAGATGGAGGTGGATTCAAGATGGAGGTGGATTGCAAAATTTATTTCTCATCTTGTTCTGTTAAAAGTACACAAAAAGCCTCGATGACATTGGGCGAGTTTACAAGCTACTATCTGGGAAATTCACTATCTGTTAGTAAACTCGCTCAGTGTAATCGTATTACTTGCCAACTAGCAGATTGTTGGCTATCTACGAAAAAAGTTGAAAGGTCGTCAAATTTACTTGCTACTTGCTGATTGGTTTATTTATGCGTTCAATATGTCCGCCAAACAGCTGATTTCGACTGTCAAACATCTGACAGAATTAGTTCACGCACGCGTCGTTATTCTCACTGTGGCGCTAGCAACGACCTGCGAGCTCAGTTTCCTATAAAAATGTCGTCGGTATTAGTCGCTACTAAGCGAGTGGACAGTTTGTGCGTCATCATGACAATCTCACTCGCCGATTCACCCGCTTTTAAACTTAGTAGATAGTAGCTTGTTAACTCGCTCGATGTAATCGAGGCTTAAGATATAAAACCTTGATCAAAAAGTTTTAGAACTTCATAAAATCGAAAATACAAGTTTATTCATCAAAATCGATATGGTTTCCTTCAAAGTACTCCCCTTCAACTGCAACGCACTTACACCGGCGCTTGATCTAATCTTCGAAACACCGGTAGTACTCAATCTTCAGTATTTCTATCGGGGCCGTTTTCCGATTTTTTCATAACATTATCTCGGTTGCTGTAACGGGCTCCGCGAAGCGATTTTTAAAGTCGGTTAAACAGGAAAAAGTTGCAGGGAGCCAGATCAGGTGAATTCGCAGACTGCTGGTTAGTATTTGTGTTGTTTTTGGTCAAAAACTCGCGGATAATAATTGCATTGTGCGTGCGTTATTGTGGTGCAAAATTGATGTCATTTTCAGACTTGTAAAAAATCGAAAACACGCACAGAGGTAGAGGTACTCAGTACAGCGTAACTTTTACAAATGTCAAGTTATACCGCTGAAATGTGAAGGGAAGTATCAATGACAGATGTGGTAACCTAACAAAAAAAATAGAAATCGGAAGAATTAAATTAAAATATATTTAGAAACTGGACATACAGGTTTACAGCTACAGCATCATGTAGGGAAATTTGATATCTAAAAAGAAAAAAAATGGCAGACCAGCAAATTTCCAGTTTTTATGGAAAATTTTCATCATTCATAAAAATATTTTAGAATGTGGCTCTTTATAAAATCAATCCCTGCCTGGTGCCATAAAGACTGGATTGTCGAATAATTTAAGACTTGGTGCATGCAAATCGGATAGGTAAAGTTTACTTACACTTTATAAAATCAATCCCTGCCTGGTGCCATAAAGACTGGATTTTCGAATAATTTAAGACTTGGTGCATGCAAATCGGATAGGTAAAGTTTACTTATACTTTATAAAATCAATCCCTGCCTGGTGCCATAAAGACTGGATTTTCGAATAATTTAAGACTTGGTGCATGCAAATCGGATAGGTAAAGTTTTTTTAATATGTTGTCAACCAGATTGAAAAACGTAGTATCGAAAAAAACGTGTTAAACAAAAGGCTGAAGGAAAATTCAATATACAAACTTTTCAAATGGTTTCACATAAAATGCTGTTTCTCCGTCAATTTTACGAATTTCTTTATTAAACATTTGGGGAGAGCATTATTAATAAATGCATCTTTCAGAAAACGATATTTAAAATTTTTTTTTCTTCCCGTTAGCCCCAAGAAGAGACGGCGGAACGCCTTTGTGGACACGGAAGATGACTCGGATATTTCTGATGAGGACAGTCGCCCCTCCGAGGTGTGGACACGCTGCGGGAAGAAGTTCATTGCACTTGGATCCTCTCCACTTCCTGCAGTAAGTATTACGTATTTTGTTCAGTCCAAAATGTGATAGTGCGGTTTCAACTAGCTCCTCTCTCAAATAAAGACTTGAGATGTTGGAGTAGGTATACCAGACCGATTCAAGTATCGTAATTAACTTACTAACTATCACGCCGTTTCTCCGCAGGGGTAGGCAGAGAGGACGGAGCGCCAAACAACTCAGTCTTAGCACACACTCCTTGCCTCGTTCACATTATCGTATCTGATTCACTGGTTGTGCCATGTCTTCCTCGGGCCTCCCTGACTTCTTTCTACCATTCACATTTGCGTCATATATTCTCCTCACACTCCTATCTACACTCCCAAACCATCCGAGCATCCCTTTCTTAATCTTACTCGTTATGCTTTCATCAGCCTTGCATTCTTTGCGGATCTCCAAGTTTCTCACACGATTGTACATGTTTTTACCACACGTATGCCTCGTGGATCTCATTTCTACAGCAATCAGTCTACTTTCATCCTTCCTCTGCCAGTTCCATGCCTCACTGTCATACATCAGGGTTGTTACCAGCACTCCATTAGGACGGCTAGTTTCGCTTCTTTGTACAGCTTTTTTATTGGCGCCAAAGGCGTTCAGTCCTCCGTTAAAGGAGTTACCTGCATTTATCTTTCTTTCAATATCTCTTTCAGCCTTCCCATCTCTCGTAAATATACTTCCCAAATATACAAACTCATCCACATGCTACAAGTATTCATCATTCACACTATGTTGTATATCGAACTAAGCCCGATTAAATCTGGCTTCCAAGAAACTGGGTGTCTTGTATAGGGTTAGCTGATTCTTTAACAGTGACCAGCTGCTAACCCTATACATATCTGAAGTTTGCAATTGAATTTGAGAGCCACCTCTGGGCTGACGCACCAAAATACTTGATAAACCTATCTGATTCTGTGTAAAGGAGGGTGGTCTGTCTGATTGACAATCCACTGTTAACGGAACGATTGCAACCCTAATGCACAGAACCAATGTCAGCATGCTGAATCTTTTCTACTGGCTTTTCAATGGAACCTGCTCTAAGGAGCTAGCATCATTGATCCCCTGTGCACCGGTGCATGTGCAATGTGTGCATTTGACGTGACTGACACGAACGGAACACCCATTTACTGTTGATGTTTGCTTCACGAGAATAGGTCATTTCTTTGACTCGGTTTTGTGTAAATCGGCTCATGTGTGGAACTTAGCTTCCAGCACCTGGTGACGACGTAGTTCAGTTCCCCTGTCATTGCACTGTTTAGGGGAGCTTTTTTGTGGGGTCAGATTAAAAAAAAAATTGTTAAAATCAGTTACACTACGGAATCCATATTTAGGGAATGTCAAAACATTCCGAAGGAAGTTGGAGAGGGAAAGGGGGGGAGTGGGGGTGTCAATACAACGCATTCTTTTTGTTAATTTTATTTTATTTATTAAAGCTGAGACGGTTTACTGATAGTTACAATTGGGTCTTTTTGCTATCTCCCATTTCACATCATTCCTTTAACCTTACCAATGTGGGGTAATATTTCGAAAACTGCGCAAAAACTACCTTGATGTGTTCTGGTCAAATATCCATATACAATTCAAAGGAGTTTTCAAAGAAATAATGACCTTTATACTCGTTTGAAAATGTAAAATATTAATATTCCGCCATTGACAGCAGCTAAAAGTCACCCGCAAACAGTGGCGGATTTGCCCTAAGGCCTAAGTAGGCCCGGGCCTAGGGCGGCCAGATATTAGGAGCGGCCAATCATGATAAAAAAGTCACTGATGATAACAAGAAATAAAAAAATAAAAAAATTATTAACTTGACGAAACTAAGCGCATCTGAAGTGGAAGAAAAGGACAAAGCATTGCAAACGGTTTATTCTACTGACTTAGAAGACAATTTTTCAGAAGAATGTCTCCATTTTCTTGCTCACTGCAGTGTGAAAAATGAGGATCGAAACAGTGAAATGGTAACGAACTGGAGGCCTCACACCATTTATCCAAACGTGGATATTGCTTTTCGTTTGTGTGTGTGCACTCCCGCCAGTAATTGTTCTGCAGAACGATCGTTTTCTTAGTTGCAACAAATTAAAATTTATTTACGCACAACAATGACGGAGCAAAGGTTAAATGATCTTGCTTTGCTTAACATAGAAGCAAATTTTTAAGGAAATTGGATTGCGAAGAGTTAATTAATGATTTTGCTCCACTTAAGTGCAGACGACTTTTGTAACACATTGTGAAACACTTATTATATACCTATTGTAAGAGAATAAACCTGTAGTTAAACTAGTTAAACAAATAAAACCTAAAACCGTTTTAATGTTTTGTTTAAATGTTCAATTATCCTTGAAACCTTAGAAAGTATTACAAACTAGCAGCTATTATAGTTAACTAAATTTCTAAATCGATTTCGATAAGAGTTGGCAATAACGTAAATTCATTATGTTTTCTATATGATAGCTACTGAGAAAGGGGCGGCTTGTTCTTACTTCATGGCCTGGGGCCTAGGGCGACCAAGACTGAAAATCCGCCACTGCCCGCAAATTTCATAGAAAATTCTTTAAAAATCGTTCAAGGTAGCTACAATAATCAAATAGAACATAGGTCTCAGATTGATATTTGCGCAAGCGATTTTGTGCTTGTCTTTCATACAGTTTCTTTATATAATACATGAGGGTTAAAATCGCATTTAAAAAAAATTTGCATAGTGTTTTTTTTTGTGCCAGTCGGCGGGCGAACCACAGAAGTTCACCAGGGTTGCAATCCGATTTTTGGCTGTCACCTGAGTCCACGTTGTATCTTCCCAGGTATCTGAGCCTTGTTCTAATCAGAGCGGGACATTAGCACCATAAGTGAATTGAAGTCTCTTCATCCTCTTTATATTTCCTGCATCTTTGGGTGTTTTCCACTCCCAATAGCTGCATGTGTCTCCTGAGATGGCAGTGTTCTGTTAGTAGTCCCACCAGTTCCCTCAGTGAGTGCACTGTTCATATTGAATAGTTACCTGTTTTGTCTAGAGTCTGGGCCGTTTATGATCTTTTGTTAATTAGTTTGTTCTGTTTCCAGGATCAAAGAAACCATATCACGCCTCTCCCAGTGAAGGAGAACTTCCCTGAGGAAGTGTCGAGCATAATGAGAAATGCGGAGAGAAACGACCATACATATTCTCAAAGAGATTTACCAATTGCTTCAAAACCTCAAGGACACACCGATAAAGGAATTAGACTTAAAAACAGCAAAGGTTATTACATTTTTTATTCTCTGGATTTGTTGGTTGATATCAATTCTTAATCTTTCCTGTGGAAGGCCATGCCCTGAAACAAGGAAATTATGCAAAGCATCACTTTGAAGTTGATGTTTTGTGGATTAATTTTGGGCTATTGTATATTTTATTTACGAAACACATTCCTTGAACAATAAACTATGTATTAAAACAACATTACTTGCGTTAATTTGGTAAATTGATAGGTTTTACAATGTTTTTGTCAAGTATCTCGCATCGGACTTTGACAGCTTTTCAGAATTGCGGCGAAATTTGACATCCAAATTCCACAGATAAATCATTTAAAAATATTCTGGTGTCGCCAGGTGAATGAAACTTTTGACTATATCATGAATGATGTTTGTGCAAGCGATTCTGACCTTATCCTTCGTATAAATTCTTCATACATATGGGTCAAAATCGCATAAATATATTTTTTTTTTCGAAATTTGTTCCGCGCGTCTCCGCCAAATAAGAGGTTAATACGGCCCCGGCAATCTAGCAATAATAAAGTAACACAATTTAGGTGGATATCGATCGTCTAGTTGATTAATCGGAGATCTCCAAATACTAAGTGTTGTTTTAAAAAGGGCAATTTATTATAAAAAACAACAATTAAAAATGCTTTCATGTGAAAAGTAATACCATCCCCTTTTAACTTTCTTCTGGAATGGTTTTTACAAAATTTCACACTGCATTCCACGTTTAAAGGTAACAAACCCACTAAAAGTCAAAAGTCATCAAAACCAGGAAAAATACGGAAATTTCCTAACAAAACACCATTTTGAATTTTGAATTGAATGTTTTGTGGATTAATTTTGAGCTATCATATATTTTATTGACCGAAATACATTCCTAGAACAATAAACTGTGTACCAAAACAACATTACTTGCGTTAATTACGTAAATTGATAGGTTTTACGATGTTTTAGTCGAGGAACACGCATCGACTTTGACAGATAAAATTCGCGGCAAATTTGACATTTTGATGCCACAGATAAAATCATTTAAAAATATTCTGGGGTTGCAAGGTGAATGAAATTTTTACCCGTCTTATGGGGAAATGTTTGGGAAATAGGAAACCTTGTCCTTCATACAAATTCTGTACATAGAAGGGTCAAAATCGCAGACAAACATATTTTATTAAAAAAAAATTCCCATGCGTGCGCACAATACGCGCGCATCCGCGCGTCTCCGGCAAATAACAGGTTAAGAACTAACAGTCTTCTCACGCAGAGCGGCGGTAAAATCATTCTGGCTCAGTAAGTCACTCCCAATTGTGCCCAGTTGAGTTTATTACAGTTGCCCTAGTGTCATCTCCTCTCACTTCTTTCCTCCATGGGCCGGATCCCTGCATTTGCAGTATTAAAGCATCGTGCCCGCACCCGGTACGAAGCACTGCAATTGCAGTGTCGACCTTGTACATTCATTTTGCCTTTGAATATTACCTAAACTAGTTAAGGCGCCGCTACCCGCATTTTTAACGATTTCTTACATATCTCAAGCCGGGTCCATTGCGCGTCATTTGTCGTGACAGTCCCATAACAAGTCAATGATTTTATCATCAAATATTGTCAACCTTGTTGTGTTTCGAGTTTAGTTGTGCTTCCCATGTTCGACGGAAAACATTTCCTAAACACTCCATCCCGGGTGAAGCTAGAAGGCAGGCGGGGGCCGGCGGGGGGGGTATTAATTTTTTGACAGATGCCGCACAATGCGGTCGTGTGTGGAGAGAATTAACGGAACAGCCTTTTGTGGTTATGTGCAATGAGCGTGCATAATCACGAGTTTAAAATATTATTATACCTAAATATAATATAATAATAAAATTATAATATAATATCAAATATTTATAATTATTCTGTTTTTGACGTAAATATTTACGCACTCTAAATTCTTAATAGTAACTTTAGGTCGTGCAATAATCAATATTAGTCGGAAATCTTTCTGAAAATGGTCCACTTGGTAGGTATTTACGGTTTTGGTTGTAACTCCTAGAATAGTCGCCACCTCTGATAAGGCATCGTACCTCTTCAATTTATTTTTGAAATCTGGGCACTGGACGTCCCAAATGATTGGTCTCTCCCTGATTAGGGAAATTAATACCAAAGAATTTATGATTTTCCATTGCGCTCGGGACTCAAACTGCAACTGACAATTGTTCGAGAGCATCGGTCGCGGCAAGACCCAAAGTAATAAAATAATTATAACAATATATGGCTGTTTATGACATTTGCGTTTTTGAGTAAAATCATTTCAAGTACAAAAACATGTACCTAACGCATCCACGTTCCCGCGCGGGGAATATTCCAGGCGTTTCTCGATTTAAACTGAATAATTATATTAATATTTGTTACTATATTATAATTTTATTATCAAATATATTTATAATAATATTACCTATACGTAAGTGTAATAATATTTTAAACTCGTGATTATTTAAGCTCGCTCATTACACATAACACATAACCTCAAAAAGTCCTTCGGTTTGTTCTTCCATAAATATGACCACACCGCGCGGCTCCAGTCAATTAAATGAATTATATCCCCCCGCCGGCCCCCGCCTGCCTTCCCGCTTCACCCAGGATGGAGTGTTTAGGAAATGTGTTCCGTCGAACATGGGAAGCACAACTAAACTCGAAACACAACAAAGTTGACAATATTTATTGACAAACTGATGACAATCATTGACTTGTTATGGGACTGTCAAGGCAAATGACGCGCAACGGACCCGGCTTCACTTAAACATTTGAAGTTTTTGAGCTCTTAAAAAATATATGTTATCTTTGAAGATAATATCGAGACGCGTTCCACGCTGAAATGCAAATTATATACAATTCCCTCGATAGAAAAAAATCGCAAAGTATGCTCTGAAAATTATTATAAACACGTTTGTTTCAGTTATTTTACAAGTTATAGTTGTCAAAAAATTCACAATGTTTCTTTAAATGATACATAGATACGTTCCACGAGATTTTTGCTCTATTTTAAATGTGTCGTGTTTTATTAAACATTTTCACAATTTTTGCATTGATTTTGTCGCTTTAAATGTTAGCGCGCTCCTCTAACATTCGTAATTTCATGATCTCTCCATTTTCTTCTTTTTGAGGCCGGTTGCGGTGCCAAAGACAAAAATAAAAATGTCACTTTATTAAGTGTGGAATTGTCTACATATCTACAAGGGCTTTTATTTATTGAAGTTTGTTTTCGGCCCCTATGGGTTAACAGACTCTTTGGAGGCATTCTTTATGGCTGTCGCATTAAATGTTTTGGATTTTTTGAATTCTTTGAGTTTTTGTAAACATTAAGACCTAGATGATGAACCCCATCACAATCGACACTCTCACAAATGAAGTGTTTATTTGTTATTGTTACAGATTTATTACAGCAGCCTACCATGACGCAGACGACGAACAGAATAAATGAAGTCAGCAGTCAGTTCCAGGCAGATGGGTCCCTGCTAGACACTACCCACTTCCGGGTGGTCGTGGAGCAGATACAGAACACCCTGGACAACATGTCCCGCGAAGAGCTTGTGGCCTTCTACAAGATGAAGATAGAAGACGAAGTTAGGGGGAAAGCCGAGAAGATCGAACGTGAAAATCAAATCAATCAACTGGAGGCTTCTCTACTCGCTTCTAAGGCGGAGCTGTCGGCATTACAAACCAAAAATACCGAATTAAAATTCACATTCTCAACCATCTACAGAGAATACAAGAAAGGAACTAACCGCACCACTCAGACACCTCTGTTTGTATTTAAAGATGCCAAAGTACCAGATAAACCTCCCATTGTGCTTGTCCGGTTAAATAAGCGCCCTCTCGGCTTCAGACTATCTGATAATCCGCCCCAAGATAATTCCGAATTTATTACAGGCGATGTTCAAACAGAATTCCCCAAGGTGCCGATCTTGCCGTTGAATTTGGAAACCGTTCCAGAAATCCTTACGACAATCATGCAGGAAGACCTCACTTGCGATAAGAATTGTACGCCAGAAATCCTTACGGAAATCAAGCAAGAAAACCTCACTTGTGATAAGAATTGTACCCCAGAAATCCTTACGGAAATCAAGCAAGAAAACCTCACTTGCGATACGAATTGTACGCCAGAAATCCTTACGGAAATCAAGCAAGAAAACCTCACTTGCGATAAGAATTATATCCCAGAAATCCTTACGGAAATCAAGCAAGTAAACCTCACTTGCGATAAGAATTGTATGCCAGAAATCCTTACGGAAATCAAGCAAAAAAACCTCACTTGCGATAAGAATTGTACGCCAGAAATCCTTACGGAAATCAAGCGGGAAGACCTCAATTGCGTGCCCCCTCCAAGTGTGAATCCCGCTAATAACCTAGCTATTTCCCCCCCACACTGTCACAACCCCACTCCTTCCTCGTTAGCAACTATCAACGGGAACAACAACCAACAACAATCTACAACTACCAATACCACCAAAACATTCTACAACAATCATCACAAAGAAAGAAGTCAAACCCAAAATGACAGTTTAGATATTGAAGACAGAATACCCCACGCCCTGATCACTTGCAAATCTGTTCAAAACTATCCCGCTCTTGTAACGTCCATTTCTTCCAAAGTCGACACTCAATTAAGCATCCCACAACCCCCGTCTACAAATAACGTTAAAGTATTCAATGTCTTGCTCAACCTGAGACAGAGGACATCTGAACAGAAAGCCACTCAAAAAACTACCACAAATGATATGAATAATTGTTTTCCGAGGATCGTGTCCACTCAATCGCTCGCTCCGCAGTCTAAAGTTAGCGGTGGATCTGCTCAACCTCCCGTTAATCTGACTAATCTCTCTGATTTGCCAGCATTAAATAATACAGACATTCCGTCGATACAAAATTCATTCCAAGTTCTAATACCGGGTTCATCTTCCTCTAATCTATTGGACAGCAGCGGTGAAACAATCTTGAAAGGCGCTAACCCAATGCAGATTGCTTACATCGTCAATGGTGCGCCAGGCTCTCGGGGTCCGCAGCAAAAGTACTTTAAAACCTCGGAGACAGGATCCCCGATGATCCCGCAGATATCCAACGTCACGTCTTTAGGTAAATCTGTACATGGAGCCGTCAAACATGCAAACTCAGTAGGGACGGAGGTATTCGATCTTACAGACGACGTGTCTAATAATAGATCAGAGAATATTCCTCGTTTGGTTTACCGATTTAAGACCAGCGCTGACAGGAACAATGGACTCGATAACAAGTTCTTAGTGGTCAAGAAAAGAGTTTTAAAGAAAATTGATCCCGCACAAATTCCAGCCGATCTGGACAAAATTGCGCTGGTGAAGTTGAAGGAGAAGATGGCCTCTGACTCCAATGACATTGTAACGCCAACGGCGAAAGTTGATAATATTAATGTTAGTTTAACAAAAAAAAATTCAGAGCTCCCTAATATCTTGAAAAAAAAAACTCCGGTTACAATTAAACGATATGTTTATCTTTCGTAACTTCATCAAATTGAAATAATATGTGAGAGTAATCTCGTAGATCACGGATCTAATTGAATATTATTCCTTTCTCCAGATTCCAGTTTCCAATCTGTGTAGATTAACAGGAATAATAATGTGCATATGTTACATGACGTTGCGCTGGAGGTGCGGACTAATCCCGCACATTTAGCGGCAAAGTAGCCTATTGCTCATAGGACCAAAAAGTAAAAGAACAAACTCCTTTAATAATATAACACAGCTTATATTGAGGCGGGTAATGCATTAATTACTACACTGAATAGAAAATCATTCACCATAAGCTCAGTCGGTAGAGAATGAGACTCTTAATCTCAGGGTCGTGGGTTCGGGTCCCACGTTGGGCGTCATGTTATAGCTCAAATTAAAGGTGGGTTACCATGTTAGGTATATAATAGTTAGGGCTAATGGAATTACACTGGATGTGTTTATGTTGTGTTGTACCTACTATGTGGTCATGACATAAACACCTCTTATTAAGTGGGTGTATTAGATGATAGAATTACAGGGTATACATATTGTACACAGTTATCAGCTTTAATCCCATGGGATCTTGGACGCCAAATCTCGTTGATACAAGATATGCTGAAACTGCATAGGTAGGCATGAGTTACTCCCATCAGAGCGTGGGCACTGTTATTTTTATTGTAGTTGTGAAACTTGAAAATATAAATAAAAGGGTGGATGTATAACAAAAGATATATATATTGAAAGTTTATGCGTACCTGTGGACCATTCCTATAAAGAGCTACTAGCTAAAACCTATTACGTTTGATGCTACGATTCCGGATGCATAATGAGGGGACCCTAACTCCCTCACGTAGCATCAGCGCCAGGTCTGCGAGCTTCTCCCTGCATCTTAGGTGATTAATAAGTATGGGAACGCCAAGCCCACGCCATGTCCTCCATCATGTGGTTGTTGGCAGTTCCAGTCCCATCAGGTTGCAGAAATATACGGCGTGGAATAAACGGATGGGTTTTGTGCCGTTGAATTAATAGTAATTCATCTCGTCGGATGACGGATGATGTTTATAATCGATGATTCTAATGAACTTTGGTCGGTCAAGCCGCCATTAGCACATCGGGATTTTACACTAGAATACCCGGAAAAAATAAATGTTCTACAGTCGCGATCACAACGTACCGGCTGAGAATTAAATAAACTTAACGTTCACATATTGAATTAAAACTGATAAACCCGCCGATTAAATATTATCCATATTAAATTTAAATCCACATTGTCGACTGGTCGGATTCGTGTCCTGCCCTTTAGACGCGAATCCAAGAAGTGCCGGAAAGCGACATCGAACCCCCTGTCGTTGGGAAGTTCAACTAAGCGGAGAAAAGGTGAAACCATAAGTGGCCAGTAAAAATAATCGGGATTATTAATGTAAACAAACATTAATAATCCTGGGGTAATTTAGAACAGGAAAATAATTAATTACTTGGGCATTCTAATTATTTTCATAACAGTGTCAGACACTCTTGTTACCTGAGCCAACATTTTTGCTCCTGACATATTAACGCATTTCCAACGGGGAGGTAGTCATACCTCTTACGCTGGCCCTACTTGAATGGTGGGAAAGACATTGTTGTCCGATAATTTTATATAATTATTGTTCACCAATCTCTTTGTAAGGGTCCCAACTTCTTCTTCATTGGCGCTACAATGTCTTCCAATCTGCGACATGGAGTAGTTCTCTTGCATCCTTCCTGACATCATCCTCCCATCTGAGCCTAGGTCTGCCCACCTTTCGTTTACCTCCCGGGTGTTCTGTTAGGACCTTCTTCAGTACTCATGTGCTTGGCATTCGGTGCACATGTCTGGACCATCTTAGTCTTTGGAGCCTTAAAAGGGTGGAGAATCTGGGAGTTTGGTAGATATCATAGAGCTCATTATTGTGACGGATTCACCATGCCTCTCCCTCTCCCACCGCTCCTAAGATTCTTCGAAGTTCCTTTCTTTCAAAGGTGTCCAGCTGTTATGCAGACTTTGCTGTCAGTGTTCCCCCCTCGCATGCATAGGCCAAGACCGTTCTAATAATTGTTTTATATAGGGTTATTTTGGTTTTCCTATGGACGTTTCAGGATTCAAACACTGGCAGCAACACGAAGTAAGTGTTGTTAGCGACTGTGATGCTCTTTCTTACTTCTACTGGGTCTTCGTTGTCCTGCGTTATGATGGAGCCCAGGTAGGTAAACTCTTTGACCACTTCAAAATTATAAGTGTCTTTAAATTTCACTTTATCTTTTATTCTGCGGTCTAGGGATCTGGTTTGCATCATGATTTTAGTTTTATTCTCATTGATTTGCAAATCCACCTCTCTTGCCGCAGTCTAAGGATCCCAATTACATGTATAAAAAATGTGATAAGTACAAGTCTTCCCCTTCTTATCTTCTGTGTGGATGAATATTTTATCAAAAAAGTAAACCCTTGGAACGGCTAACAAATCCTTACGGGGGATTTACACTATTGATTTTTACGTCATGACTCACCGCACAGCCACTCCATTTTCACAGTCGATTAATATTGCATGTGACTAGTTCCATTTTCATTAAAAAGTCGAAAGCTTGTCTACTTTGGCGCTAGCATTATCAGTCACCTGCAGCCTGTCGAATCAACAATTTACATGGTCTATTTTTGCTGTGCAGTCTCCTAATTGCTGACATCCTACCAATATTTCATTACAGTACCCCTAACCCTTGTAACATATTCAATGGAATGTGTCAAGATATAGTTTAGCCTTTGCAGCGGTTATCACTGCAGGTTGACCATCCGGTGTAGTTTGTCATGGCGTTGATAATCTTCCACAACCACCGTCACGCAAGCTATATCTCATCTTAATTATCTAATAAGTTCCGAATGCTTGGGTGACTACAATGAAACATTGTGAAAACCTTCACAACAATTCATGGTTTTGCGTAGTTTCTCATCATGGTGATGACAATCTTCCACAACCACCGCAACTTGCAAACTGAGGTTTTCGTATCTTTTTTTTTTTCATCGCTGGTCTACCAGTGTTGGCATTGGCTAATAATAACAGCTGGCAAGCTATATCTCATCTTAATCTATCTAATAGGTTCCGAATGCTTGGGTGACTACAATGAAACATTGTAAAAACCTTCACAGCAATTCATAGTTTTGCGTAGTTTGTCATCATGGCGATGATAATCTTCCACAACCACCGCCACTTGCAAACTGAGGTTTTCGTTCCTTTTTTTTCTCATTGCTGGTCTACCAGTGTTGGCATTGGCTAATAATAACAACTGGCAAGTTATATCTCGTCTTAATCTGTCGAATAGGTTCCGAATGCTTGGGTGACTACAATAAAATATTGTGAAAATCTTCACAACAATTCATGGTTTTGCAGCAGCGTCAAAATTATTCCAAATTCCAATTGGAACGCGAGGTTGTCTCCCTGCAACTCCTTCGATGTAGGTGGAAGCGAAGTACTTCGAGAACTTCACTGTAAGAATCTTCAGCCGGAAATGTGGCAGCTAGTTGGTCAAAAACAGTTTTTACAACTGATGTTGGTATAAACGAGAGAGCAGGTACAATTTTAATTGCAACTTCATTTCAAAATCAGACTCAAACACTTCTTTTAAGCCAACACTGTTGATCTTCCTTACAACACTCTGACATAGATGACAGTAGCATCCTTTTAAATATGCTTGTGGAAGTATTTCGAGAACTTCACTGTAAGAATCTTCAGCCGGAAATGTGGCAGCTAGTTCATTACCAGTTTTTACGTCTGATATTGGTATAAAGGAGAGAGCAGGCAGGGACTTCAATTCCAACGTAATCAGAATCAAACACTGTTTTTATGCCAACACTGTTGAGTTTCCTTACAACTCTAACAAATATGAAAGTAGCATCCTTTTAGATCTGCTTGTGGAAAAGCAATTTGAGCTGCAGACATGCATGTTTTTTCAAAGTCTAGAATAATCTTTCCAGGCATCATATTGGGTACTAATTGCTTCAATATCGTAAACATCCAACTATATGTGTCTTCTTCTGTAACAGAAAATAGATGCATGCAAAATTCCAATCTTAACACGCCGTGTACAGAGCAGATAAAACATGGTAGATGGTAGATGCCGTCTCCACACTAAATCCTTGTCCAATTCTAAGACTAAATCATTATACCCAATATTCTTTCTGGGTCATCAGCTCCCATATCTGTAAAATAAGGTCAGAATAGTTCTCCGGGATATCAAGAACAGTTGTTGGATTGGGGTGTAAGTTGTATCTTTATAATTTAAAAGGTTTTTTTTAAGACATTTTTTTTCAATGACATTCCGTTGAGTTATACCGACTGCCTTTACACGTATCTCTTTTCATAAGGTGCTTTTCATCAGCTCCCATATCTGTAAAATAAGGTCAGAATAGTTCTCCGGGATATCAAGAACAGTTGTTGGATTGGGGTGTAAGTTGTATCTTTATAATTTAAAAGGTTTTTTTTTAAGACATTTTTTTTCAATGATATTCCGTTGAGTTATACCGACTGCCTTTACACGTATCTCTTTTCATAAGGTGCTTTTCATCAGCTCCCATATCTGTAAAATAAGGTCAGAATAGTTCTCCGGGATATCAAGAACAGTTGTTGGATTGGGGTGTAAGTTGTATCTTTATAATTTAAAAGGTTTTTTTTTAAGACATTTTTTTTCAATGACATTCCGTTGAGTTATACCAACTGCCTTTACACGTATCTCTTTTCATAAGATGCTTTTCATCAGCTCCCATATCTGTAAAATAAGGTCAGAATAGTTCTCCGGGATATCAAGAACAGTTGTTGGATTGGGGTGTAAGTTGTATCTTTATAATTTAAAAGGTTTTTTTTTAAGACATTTTTTTTCAATGACATTCCGTTGAGTTATACCAACTGCCTTTACACGTATCTCTTTTCATAAGGTGCTTTTCATCAGCTCCCATATCTGTAAAATAAGGTCAGAATAGTTCTCCGGGATATCAAGAACAGTTGTTGGATTGGGGTGTAAGTTGTATCTTTATAATTTAAAAGGTTTTTTTTTAAGACATTTTTTTTCAATGACATTCCGTTGAGTTATACCGACTGCCTTTACACATATCTTTTTTCATGAGGTGCAGTAAAAAGTCTGTGTGTGCCTTTTGAGGTTTTGAATCATGGCAATGTAATGGCACCTCTCCAACAATGTTTTCTCCTTCAGTCCTCAGGAATGTCCTGCATTTGTTGGAAAATTGGACATTACGTGGAGTTGCTTCAACTGCCTTTATATCTACCTGGTTTCAGAAGGTGCAGTAAAAAGTGTGCGTGTGCCTTTTGAGGTTTTGATATGACGGCAATGTAAAGGCATCTCTCCAACAATGTTTTCTCCTTGAGTCGCCCTGCATTTGTTGGAAAATAACACCCTGACATTACGTGGATTTGCTTCAACTGCCTTTATGGTTTCAGACAGTGCAGCAAAAAGTCTGCGTGTGCCTTTTGAGGTTTTGATATGACGGCAATGTAAAGGCATCTCTCCAACGATGTTTTCGTTTTTGTTTGAGTCCTCGGGAATGCCCTGCATTTGTTGGAAAATAACATCCTGACATTACGTGGAGTTGCTCCAACTGCCTTTATGTCTGGTTTCATAAGGTGCAGTAAAAAATCTGCGTGTGCCTTTTGAGGTTTTGAGTCTTGGCAATGTAAAGGCACCTCTCCAATGATTGAGTCCTCAGGAATGCCCTGCATTTGTTGGAAAAGAACACCCTGACATTACGTGGAGTTGCTCCAACTGCCTTTATATCTGTTTTCATAAGGTGCACTAAAAGTCTGCATGTGTGTGCCTGTTGAGGTTTTGAGTCATGGCAATGTAAAGGGACTTCTCCAATGATGTTTTCTCATTGAGTCCTCAGGAATGCCCTCCATTGTTGGAAAAGAACACCCTGACATTACGTGGAGTTGCTCCAACTGCCTTTATATCTGTTTTCATAAGGTGCACTAAAAGTCTGCATGTGTGTGCCTGTTGAGGTTTTGAGTCATGGCAATGTAAAGGGACTTCTCCAATGATGTTTTCTCATTGAGTCCTCAGGAACGCCCTCCATTGTTGGAAAAGAACACCCTGACATTACGTGGAGTTGCTCCAACTGCCTTTATATCTTGGTTTCATAAGGTGCAGTAAAAAGTCTGCGTCTGCATTTTTAGGTTTTGAGTCATTGAAATGTAAAGGCAGCTCTCCAACGATGTTTTTTCTTTGAGTCCTCAGGAATGCCCAGCATTTGTTGGAAAAGGACACCCTGAAATTACGTGGAGTTGCTCCAACTTCTTTATATTTCGGTTTCATAACGTGCAGTAAAAAGTCTGCGTGTGCTTTTTGTGGTTTCGAATCGAGGGACCTCTCTAATGGTGTTTTCTCCTTGAGTCCTCAGGAATGTTCTGCATTTGTTGAAAAAGAACACCCTGACATTACGTGGAGTTGCTCCAACTGCCTTTATATTTTGTTTTATAAGGTACAGCAAAAAGTCTGTGTGTGCTTATTATGGTTGTGAATCGTGGCAATATTGAGGGACCCCTCCAACGATGTTTTTCCTGGAGTCCTCAGGAATGCCCTGCATTTGTTGAAAAAGGACACTGGCCTTCCGTGGAAGGACACCCTGACATGCGGGACACTCCTGCTTATAGGTGAGCGGCCACACTATTCACAAGAAGACTCCGGTTGTGTCGGTGATGCACTTAAATTGGAAACAAACAACATAACTACTGAATCAACATTTACTTTTAAAATCGTATTTTTCGCAAGAGTGGCATTTTTTTTTTTACTAATTCTGGGTTTTGGTTAAGAATGTCATAAAAGTTTTCACAACTGCCCATATTAAATTTTACATTAAGCATAGCACGCAACATTTCAATTTTAAGTGTTGTTTTTTCCGATGTCCATAAGGCATTCATTCATCAATGAAAATATTCATTCTGTAGGAGCGTCCGTCCCTGGCAAACAAAGAAGGTGTCTCCCATCTCTTTAGGACATCATTGTTCACGTAATTTGACTCGTAACTTACTTCGTCGAACAAACTATCTTCTTTTAAAGTTGTAGCCGCTGTAGGTATCTGCATCAATAACTATTGGTATGTCTGCTGTATATCAGCCCATTTCAAATGTTTTAATTGAATCCAAGTAAAAGTTTTAAATTCATTTTATTTTTATTTTTTTTTTTATTAGTTTATTCCAGATCTCGGGGAGGGTGGTGCAGTCCCACGAGTTCCATATTATACATATATAATACATTAAATTAAAATATTTCAAGATGAAAGAAAAAAATATGTACACAATGAAAGAAAATAATAATAATACAAAAATTAAATAAAATTTGAAAAAAAAGTTAACTTTTTGTTATCTAGGTCATCAGGAAGTGGCTCCATCGCTTATAAATGGGATCCTGCCAGAAGTGGAATGCTGCCATCACAAGAGTGTTTTCGCTCGAGGCCAATCGCGTTCTGTAGCTGGTGATTCGTTTTTTTATTAGTGTTCGGAATCCGGGAACGCGCCCTTCTCAAACATCTCGGTGGCACTGCAGTACCAGGACAACCCAAAAAGCGTTCGATATGAATTGTTGTACTGTATTTCCATTCTTTTTAGTGACGCTTTGTTGAAGTTGGTCCACAGCTCCGAGGTATATAGGCTCGTGCAGTACGTGTTAAAAAGTTGCCTTTTTGCAGCTGGGCTGCACTTGTTAAATCTTCGAGAAATCATATTTGCCCTAATGCACAGTGATCTTCTCTGTCGCTCAATATCCGAATCATCACTGAGGTCTGCTGCTGATGTATATACTTTTGCAGATACTCCGTGCAGTTGTGATAAAAGTTATGATCGTGCCCCATAAAATAATTTCTGCCGATTTGACCATTCTCCACAAGTTTCGTTAACTCATTTCTTATGGTCAGAGGAATATTTTCTAAGTGGTTTGTGTATTTGTTCTGTAAATCCACAAACAGGTGTGACACTTCTGTGAAACTTGTTTTGTCCCTTTCCATCATTTTTAAGTAGTCATTAAATACTGATGCTTGCACATGAACAAATTTTAACCGTAGCTTTGAGCATTCATTTGAGAAAAAATGGTGTAGAACAGCAGAGCATTTATCTTGCGATAAAAAGTATGATTTCAATGGCGAATATATTTGTAAAATTCTCTCAACTACAGGCGAAAATGTAAGTCATCTTGTTTTACTCTATCCCAACATTCTTTTGTATTGCATTTCTGCATTCACAAAAATCTTTAAGATTTACACGCCCATTGTATATATAAAAGTATGAATAAATCTTCGTAACTATATGTTCTACGTCAACTGGTAACAAATTTGCTGCTGTTTGAATGGCGTTATGTGCGATATGTGCTGCGCAGTCCACACCAACTATTTGTCTTTCTGAGCCCTCTTCAGTTTTCTGAAAACCTTCACGTTGAACCCCACCAAAATTTGTGTTGCTAACCACACAAAAGTAACCACTTTCTCTAAGGTTATGCTTTTCAAGAATTTCCATTAACGAATCGTGCATATTAATTGTGCATTTGCGGTTTCGCCAGGTAAATTTACAAGATCTAATATTTTGACATTAATGCCGGTTGTAGGGTGAAAGTACCTTACCAGTGTTGGAAATATTTTGATGTCTTTATGGTGTAGGCAAGGTGGGGCGTTTGCCCCACCCTGGCTGGCTGATGAATGACCTCTGAGATTGTCGACCGAGTAGCGTTTTCAAATTTACAACACATCATAGAATGGTTTTTTCTTCCGTTCATATTATTTGTATTCATAGAGCCTAAAGCATGAATATGTTGTAAAAGCCTACTTTTTTCAGTACATACTCTAGATTTTTATTTTTTGCCTCACCCTAAATCAAAATCTGGCTACGCCCATGGTGCTGATACAGATAAATGGGACATCGCATGCAGTAAAAAGTCTGCTTATTAATCTGTGCTTATTGAGGTTTCAAATCTTGGCAGTGTTTATTTATTTATTTATTTATTTATTTATTTTCGGGAAATCGACAGTTTACATTTTTACAGTTTGTACATGTTTGTATAGCCAAAATAAAACCAATTATGGATTTCCTCCATGTGACTTTACCTCTGATTAACAGCATAATAAAAAAAATTAAATAATAAATTTATAATAAAGCATTATGAGTTCAAAAATTTTATAAAACAAAAGATTAAGTATATAAAACTAAAATTTACATAAAACATAAAATATCAATACATTGGTAACCATAAGAAGCCAGATTGTACATATAAATCAAATCACAACAGAATTAAAGATAAACGATAGAAACATAGACACATAACATATTCATGAAACATCAGAGAAATACTCTTTTATGTACCCCTTATATTTGGTAGGTTCGGAATTGAAAATGTCCACCTTGGATAATATGCTATTGTAACTATTGCATAGTCTGTTCAGACAAGAATTTTGCTTGCAGTTTGTCTTGCATTGATCAACCCTGAACAGGACAGAAGAGCGTGTTGTACGCGCAGGTACATTAAATTGAATTTTATTTAGCAACTCTGGGCATTGAATATTATTGTTAACTAATTTATACAGGAATATTGCATCCTTATGATGCCTTCGTACACTCAATGAAGTGTTGAGGGACCTCTCCAAAAAAGGACACCCTGACATTCCGTGGAGTTGAGCCACCTGCCTTTATATCTTCTTTCATGAGCTGCAGTAAAAAGTGTGCATGTGCTTTTTGAAGTTTCGAAATGTTGTGGAACCTCTCCAACAATCTATTCTCCTTCAGTCCTGAGGAATGCCCTGCATTTGTTGGAAAAGGACACCCTGACATTCCGTGAAGTTACGCCACCTGCCTTTATATCTTCTTTCATGAGGTACAGTAAAAAGTGTGCATGTGCTTTTTGAAGTTTCGAAATGTTGTGGGACCTCTCCAACAATCTATTCTCCTTCAGTCCTCAGGAATGCCCTGCATTTGTTGGAAAAGGACACCCTGACATTCCGTGAAGTTGCGCCACCTGCCTTTATATCTTTCATGAGGTGCAGTAAAAGTGTGCATGTGCTTTTTGAAGTTTCGAAATTTTTGTGGCAATGTTGTGGGACCTCTCCAACAATGTTTTCTCCTTCAGTCCTCAGGAATGCCCTGCATTTGTTGGAAAAGAACACCCTGACATTCCGTGGAGTTGCTCCAACTGCCTTTTTATCTGGTTAAGGTGCAGTAAAAAGTCTGCATGTGCCTTTTTAGGTTTTGAATCATGGCGATGTAAAACGACCTCTCCAACGATGTTTTCTCCTGGAGTCCTCGGGAATGGCCTGCATTTGTTTGAAAAGGACACCCTGACATTCCGTGGAGGTGCACCAACTGCCTTTACTGACTTTTCGCACGGGTGATGCTTGCTTTGGTAAGTATTCCCCAATACCCTCGCTCACTCTGGATAAAAATTTTCCAATGACATTCCGTGGAGTTGCACCAACTGCTTTCATATCTTGTTTCATAAGGTGCAGTACTGTGTGTCCTTTTTAAGGTTTCGAATCGTGGCAATGTTGAGTGGCTTGTATCGCTCTCCATAGAGTGAAAAAAATTGTCTTATTTTTAAAGACCCGGGGTCTCAAAAGTTGTGTATGATCCGTAGCTATTCGAAAACGTTTGATGTTCACTATTGGGGAAAATTGGTGTTCACTACTAGCTCGCTAAAATGACAGAAAGTTTTGAAAAAAAATTTGATTTCGTGTTTTGGGAAACAAATAAAACAAAAACATTTTATAGCAAACTTAATTTTTATTCCAAACTGCAGTACAGAGAACGCAAAAAAAATTTAAACATATGTGATGTGTTTGTTAAAAGTATAAAAGGGGAAAAATAACACGTTTTCTGAAAAAAGCAAGATACTTATCAATAACCTACACCAACATTTTTTAACAAAATACAAGGAATACAAAGAATGGATGCTCAAAATTGAATGATAACATATTATAAAAACAGTAATTTCTAAAATGTTGCTTAGAATTAAAATTCGGCATTATATTGCTTAGCGCAAATATAACCTTTTCGAGCATTGTAACCAGCAACTGAAGAAGACGTCTCTGTGGTCAACTTCACACACCTTTCCATTGATTGTGTGTGGCAAGGAAATTTAGGAAAATGGAACCTTTTTTGCATTTCCTTCATCACACAATTTTAGTAATTCGTCTGTTTTTACGTTGTTCAGGAATGGAGGCTCTGTCAGAATTAAATCTGTGGCCTGCCAGTCAATTAATTCTATGTAGCTATTGCAGTTGAAATTAATTTTTGGAATGATGAACTCTCTCACTCCTGAACTTTGAAGAGCCCTAGATTTAATAATCCTTCTTCATCCCAGCTCCCTTACACATTTATTTTCATCGGTTAACATTCATAGAATAATGTTCTCCGGTTGTGCAAAATATGCATTCCTCTGAATCACGGGCTTGACTATACCTTTCAACTCTGCTGAAAGATATCTGGAAATACACAAGAACCATTGCACTTTATGGTAAACCATGTTGGAGCATATATTCTCACAATAAAGGCGGCAAATATGGGAAAATTTTGTGTTGGGTTTTCCGTTGCAACATATAGCCGCAATATTCTGTTTGCAGACATTTTACCTGTCTGTTTCCTTGCCAAATCTACAGTTATCTCACTGTTTGACACAGCCAGACACATATTATATAAATAATTTTGTGTTGGGTTTTCCGTTGCAACATATAGCCGCAATATTCTGTTTGCAGACATTTTACCTGTCTGTTTCCTTACCAAATCTACAGTTATCTCACTGTTTGACACAGCCAGACACATATTATATAAATAATTTTGGTCTGTGCTTAATTTTCCTGTTAAATTTTCCGGTATGGATGATTGAATGGGAACAAACCATATAGCTTTCATGTTCTCAGAATTTTTTAAATTTCTTCCTTCAATTTGGTCCCGAGAAAGCTACAAGTCAGCTGGTCGGTCTATCTAATGAAGATAGCAGATGTCGTAGTGGTAGTTCATTGACGTGCAGCTGGCAGATAAGCCATTGCAATGGCCTTCCAAGTCTCTTCCATTCTTGAAATGATTCCATTTTTCCAGCCAGTGTTTGCATTTGTTCCGTCGCAACCAACTGCAACAATTTTTCTTCCAAAAGAGAACATTTGGCATTTTCGCTGTCTTTAGCAGTCCCAGATGATGGCGTAGCGCGTCCGAGATACACTGATCCTGGCTCCTGCACAAGCGTCACGTGTTCTTCAACTTCCTTTCTTGATAATAATAAAATTTACTTCCTTTCTTGATAATAAACATTGTTTTGTCCTTGCGCCCAATGAAAAATAAGCCTTCAATATTTGTCAATTTACGGCTCTTTAATAACATATCTCTAGTTTGCTTTCTAGCACTTCGTAATTTACTATGATCTATAATGGTTGACGGACCAACATCATTTACATCTTGTAAAACCGCAGAAGCATGGCGGCTGCAGCTCTGTATGATACGCCGTATCGATCGCAAATTTGGGATAACTTCGTCAAGAGATTCTTCATCTTCGAATATTGTATATTTCGAGGAGATAATGTATCATGAACTTCAATCATTAATCTTTGACTACGTCGATCCTCCAAAAAAAAAATGTTCTTGTCGTGGGACTACCACATTTGCAGATGGATTAAGTTTGTACATTTAAGGCTGCAATATCAAAAAGTTATTGACTCTTCACGATGAATTCGTCTAGTTTATTGGGACTTGCTGGTATGTACTTGTTTTTAAATTTTTCAATAGTTGTTTGTATTCAGTTTTGAAGGAAAAAACGTGGAATTTTATTCTTTGAAAAGAAATAATCGGAATAGAAGATTTCTGCTATATCTCAGTCAACACTTGGGTTACCTTTGTGGAGATTTCTGCGGCAGCTGGCTCTTTCAATGTTTCTGTTAGCTGCTTCATTTCATGCCGCAACCACTCGTAATGCCTGATGACATCTTCATAACTTGGCAGAGTACTTCACATTATTTCTTCAGGATACTTGTCGAAAATAGGGATGTTCCGATACCATCAAAGTATCGATACCTACTCATATCATAGTACTCAAATCATTTTTCGATACTTACTCATACAAATAATTTTTTTAATAACGAGGCAAATATATATTTATTTATATATAATTTGTACATTTATTTATAACAATTACAGGCAATATAGCCTAAGACGTTATAATTGTACCATTTATGCAGTGTATATGCAATGCCAAAAATCTTACAAATGCGCTTTAGGTGTTCAGGATCTCGACTTCCGCTCTCCTGACAGAGCAATCCGGCGTGGTAATACCAGATTCCAAAGGGAAGTGTGGCTGGAGTAACTCTTCAATAATAACTCCAGCTCTTGAATAATTGGTCTTTATTGAAACAATAAAAGACCCGTAGGGTAGCTAATGTACGGTGAGCCCAATGATGCTATCTCTCTCCGCGGTTTTATAACCCACATGAAGTGAAAACCTGGCAGCAGACGTTTTGCCCAAAAACACCCGCCCAAGACGGATGGTAACAAGAGAAGAAGGAATTAAAAAATCCGTGGCAATACGAAATCGCCCTGGCAATTGCCAACACAAAAAAATGTTGCCACAACCATTAGGGTGACAATCACAAATATTAATATTTCAGTACCTGAAATCTTAACAATAGGACACAAAAAATAAATCTATTTTTTTATCCACCGCATTCAAAAAGCACGTAGCTCTCCCCACAGGTGAGTTCATAAATAAATTAGTGCGGCTTGCTCTACTATATAGGAGGTTGTGATGACGTCCTCGAGAGTGAGACTCTGGTACAAAAAAATTTAATTGGGCCAGTATCTCATTATTAGATAAGTGACCGTTTATTAGTTGAAAAAAATATTTAAGCAAAGCAATGCATCTATGTGTCTCTAGGGAGTGGTAATTGGTCATGCCTAATATATAAATCGATGGATAAAGCCAAGGGTAACGTCCATAGAGCCGCGAGAATAAAAACCTTAAAAATTTCATATGGACTCTTTCAATGCGTAAAGTGTATGCTAATTTGTGTGGGGCCCAGATGATCGAGTTTGACTCAAGTACACTCAGGACTAGTGTGTTATATAATAACGTCAGTGTTTTTGTGTTACGAAACGGATATGAGTTTCTAATTACGAAGCCTAGTAGCCTGTATGCTCTGCTTATTAAATCATCGATGTGTTAGTGAAAAGTTAGTTTACTGTCGTAAATAACTCCTAGATCTTTGATTTGGTTTAGGTGTTGGAGAATAATTTAATTAATTGTATATACAAATACATGCGGTTTCTTTGATCTTGTATACGAGACGATATTGCACTTGGGTGCACTGAAGTTCAAGCCATTTATTTTGGCCCAGTTTGAGACGCAGTCAATGTCACGTTGAAGGAGAATACAGTCAAGAAGATTTTTTATTGAGCGATATAGTTTCAAGTCATCTGCAAATAGTAAATACAGCGAATTGTGTGATGACTGAACCAATATCGTTAATAAAAATCAAAAACAGAAGTGGTCCAAGGATAGACCCTATAAATGAAAGGACAATAAGGACAGTAAGGGCAAAAATTAAAAGTAAAGTAATTAATTAACAATTTTTTTTTTATTTAATTAACAAAAATTATCTTTTATTTAAAAATACATTAAGCAAAAAAGTCTTTTGCATCAATCTTGCCCAAAAACAGAAACTGCTCCAGGTATTTTGGAGACAATCTGTTCCTTGTTTGCGACATTGTTGCTCCGGCTTTGGAAAATAAGCACTCGCTTGGAACAGATGTTGCGACTACAATTAAATATTGTTGTGCATATTTGTACAAACAAGGAAATACAAATTTCATATCATCCCATTCTGCAAATGGGTTGCTTTTAAGGGACACTACTGGATTTGATAAATAAAGAGAAACTTCATCGCCCTGATGAGATTTATTTTTCTTCTTGTGTCCGTGTGCTAACTCCTTATGATGTTTCCAAAACATCATATTCGGGTGGTGAGCTACTTAGTTGTCCGACAACCATAGTTCTAAGTTTTTGAATAGCTCTTCCGCATGCAGAGGGGTCTTGGAAGTGTAGGTTTTTAAACCTTGCGTCTACCTTTTTTCAGTTCCTTCAATAAAACATCCTTACATTCTTTAACGATAGTAGAGTTTGGTGTGATACCATTCAGTTCTGTAGTTAAGCAAATAAGCATTGGTATAATTTTAGAAATTGTTATGTACTTTTGGCCAGATGCTTCTCTTGTTACATATTCAAAAGGCTTCAATACAGCTCTAACCTCATTCAATGTTTCCATTTCCACAGCGCTTGGCAAATTTGGAGCTACTACACTCTCGATTACAATCTCTGTTATTACTATTCTCAACTTTAGGAATTGCTCTAACATAAAAAATGTAGAAGTCCATCTAGTTCTTACATCTGCAATAAGTTTTAAAACTGATTCGTCTGAAGTATTATTGCGCATTAGGATTTTTCGTAGCTTATCTGCCTGCACAATAGACATGGGCAGACTCATTCCCAGGGGTGAATCGATTCATTGTGATTCCCTCGGCCTTTTGAATTGATTCATTTTATTCATTCCTTTAATTCCAAAAAAAAAAAAAAAAAAAAAACCTCGCTTACTTAAAAAACCTCGGCTACGAAGCGAAAGAGGAGGCCGAAAAGGCTACGATGAACCGCAAAAAGAGGAGACCGATAATACTATCTCATTCTCTCGCAGACTACTTCTACATACTTCTTAGTTCTCCTTTAGGTGCATGTGTTTGCTCATTTTAGTGTCGTTATTTTTCGTTTCATCGAGTTTCAAATCACAACGGTGATAAATAAGTTTTCACTACGCAAAGCCCTCTTCTTAGTGTAAATTATGTTGTTTTGAAAAATCGTAGGTACTAAAAACGACGCGCGACGAGGTTAATGAAATATTTCAATGTGTACTTAGATATTATTTTGCCCAAAAGACAAATTTTTAACAAGAAAAATGTGTTTATATTAGGCAAGCAATTAAATCTTAAAATTAAACAGTTTTCGTGGTTAACCCTTAAAGTTTTACTAATTTTTATTTATTTATTAAACTTAAAATTGTTTCATTTCACGTGATCTAAACTTCCCACTACCTTCAGCCTCGCAAAAAATCCCAATTGGGGATGCCATAGTTTCATTAGCTCCAGACGGGACTTGTGCGGATTTCACATAAAAAACATACTATTATCGCGCTTTCATAGGTAGGTATATCCGGACCGGTCACCTGGAATAAGCTCCAGTCAAATATATATTTTTTAAATGCACCTACCTCAATGGTGAAGTTAAAAAGACGCGCCGAATAAAAACTAATTAAAAGCCCTGGCGACACGCGTCGTATAATTTGTTACAAAAATAAAGGAACAAATCGCTCGATTATCATTTATCAGTATCACGGTTCGATAGCGACTGATTTTTTGTTTACGGCTAGAGTAGACAGAGACAGATACCACAAAAAAACAATAATATAGATAAACATCATTTTGTTTCTACAAGTATTGCATCACAATTTACGCACGTGTGAGGGAGAAAAGACATAGAATAAACTTTCGCTTTTAGTCCTTTTATTAACGTTCCGCGGTCCGAAGTGGGAAGTTTCACCCTAAGATGACGGCTTGGCCGAGCGGGGACTAACGACGAACCGATTCTCTGCGGGCATCAAGAAATGAATTGGGAACTTCTGACTAATAAGTGTCTTTTGTCTTGCTGTGACTTGAATAACTTGCATTCCGCGGACCGGTCGGATCGACTCGACACGTGGTACCCAGGGACCCGTGGGACTACGACGTCATAAATGAATAAGAAATAAATGTTTTGATTCCTTGAATAAGTGAAACAGAGATTGGGGTTGCGGATTGAGTTCGCACAGACCGAACAGGTTACAGGACTATGACCACGGAGGAACGATTCCTCCGTGACTATGACTGGCGGGACTGGCGGGACACAACTGTGAAACAGACGCGACACACGGAGCTCAGAATTATTTGGATCTTGGCTGACTCGCTTGGCGGTTTTGTCACTTGGATTGGGGACGGGGACTACAGGGTTTTTTGTAGGTATAAGATTTACTGCGCGGGATACTACACAGTGAAAGGCAATTTCGCGGCGCGCTTCGCCTGTGGTAGGTGTACCTATCCGCGCAACAAATATCCAGAATAATATTTTATTTAATTCTTACGAAACACTACAATATTTATAGAGTACATTATTATTTTCTTACCTCAATATAACATGAAATATTTAACTGTAAAATAAATTAATCAAAATAAAAATAAATATGGTGCTGTTAAAAAATCGTAAGATGCAAGGCCAAGGGTAAGGAATAAAGATTTAATTCCTTTTGAAAATGAGAATCAGATCGAGTGTGTTACAAGATTGAATTTATTCATTTAATTCAGTCATTCAATTTTGCCCACGTCTACTGCACAACACTATTTTTTATCCAATGAACAATTTCTCGTACTTTTATAACAGCTGATTTAACACAGGGTAACTTTAGTGCCTCTTCAGCTACGAGATTTATAGTATGAGCAAAACACGGTAAATGTTTTTTTTCACCTGAAGACATTCGTATGGCAGTCAACATTGAACTGGCATTATCTATTACAGCTGCACAAATTTTGGTAAGTGGAATATCCCATTTTTTGATAATATCAAGAAGGTTTTCCGATATGTAATCAGCTGTATGTCGTTCACTTAATGCACGAGTTGCAAGATAATACATACACATTTTACCATTTTCTACAAAATGCACTGTGACGCCCATGAATCCCACTTCATTCATTGTCTCTGTCCATATGTCTAGCATTAGACAGTCTTTTTTGGATAATCTGGACTTACAAATAGCAACACAAGCTTCGTACTTTTCCGTAGTTCTTTTCTTTAAATATTTTGAACTAGGAACTTTAAAAGTAGGTTCCAGTTCTTTCACAAGTCGTAAAAACCTTCACCTTCAACTATGTTGAATGGTCGCATATCTTTACAGATAAAAAATATCAATGCTTGAACAATTCTGTTATATTTCGCACCACCAGCTGAAAAAAAAAGCTCATTGTAATCCAAGTAATGTAAAATAATTATACTGATATATATATTTTTTAATAACTATTTATAATAATTTTCTTTGGCAAATATTCATACAGTCCATCTCACGGATAATACGGAACGTTCGTGTTTCGAAGTTTGATGCACGGATAATACGGAATATTTCTTTTTAACTAATAGACAATCAAATATGACATTTGTCGGAAATACCAATCTTATAAAATAAATTCTCGTCAAAATGAAAACACAAAAGTACCTACTTCGGATTATTGGAATGAGGTTCAAACTACGAAAGGGGCCGTTCAAGTATTACTTATTTATTTATTTATTTAATACAAACGGCATAAGTATGCCATAAACACTAATTACATGTCACAAATTCATATTCAAAATATCAGTAATGATAAAACAGTGTATGTATAACAGTTAGTTGTGACGATACATTGGGAAGTGACAACAGAGATACCTTTACATGCAAAAATCTATAACACAAATAAAATTAGTAGTGATTTAAAAAATATGATAGCATAGCCTTCTTGTACCCTTGTTCCGTGCAGTTAAATAGATCTATCCCATCTGCATATCTATTAGTAACTTCATGTAACCTAGGTAAAAGTGAGTGTTTCGTATACTCAGTCCGATTATTGTTACATTTAAAAAGGATTTTAGAACGAGTGGTTCTCGTGGGAATATGAAATTCAATGAGCTTATTTAAATCAGGACTGTCTATGCTACCATTTACAATTTTGAACATAAATATTAAGTCGGATATAATTCTTCGATCTGAGAGTCAATTACGTAACGCACTTGGGGGGAGGGGGGGGTCTTGTGAAACGTTACTGTGTGTTACGAGGGGGGGAGGGGGGGTTCGAACAACGCGTTACGTAACATGTTTTTCTTTATTTAGATAAAAAAAAAACTAGGGAATTAAAATCTTCCAAGTTGGCAATCTTTTTCGTTTTCGAAATCTCTTTTTATTACCGCAAACGCGATTAAAACAAGAAAAAGGGTATTCAAGCGACTTTCCAGTACTGTGCGCAACTTAATTGTGACTTTCAGGTAAAAATTGTCACTTGGGCGTTACGTAACTTTTAGGGGGGGGGGGTGGTACAGAAAAACGTTACGGCGCGTTACATGGGGATCAAAAATCTTCAAAAATTGCGTTACGTAATACTTGAACGCCCCCAAAGCTGCATGTCACCTTAATTTAAAAAACATCCCACGTTTTGAATGGTTCGCTTGGCAAAGCAGCGGGTATGTGTAATTATTCTAATACATTTCTTTCCATGTTTTGCTGTTATAAATACAGGTACAAACATGTCAATAGTGCATTCACTTAATAACGTGAATAAATTATTGATTTATATGGCAATTTTATTTTTTCTATGATTGGTAGCATTGATTGATTGTTTATGAAATGTTAAATAAAAACGATAGATATTAAAATGGCATTACCTCATAAATGAATTAATTTAAACAAAATTAAATTGTTAAATGTATATTTTTGGCGTGTTTTTTTTTGTCTCCCCTGACATAAATAATCACTTTTCGTAATAATAAAGCTAAATATAACTGTTAGAATAAAATATATTCCGTATTAACGAGTAAACGGTTCAATGCATAAATAATAAATATGTATTTGTTTACCTTTATTAGATGAAATTCGATTGAAAGCCTCCTTTATAGAACTGCTCAGAAAAATCCTATTTCTGTCCTCCGTGTCCGTCTCCATACTAGTTAATGTAGTTACACTGTTTACACTAGTACCATCATCGTTATCATCGTGATCTGCCAACATAATTGTACTTCTTGAGCTGAAACATAAAAATGATCACTGCTATCGATCAATAGGCTGCAAAACATCGATAATCCCAACACTACAGTCACTTAACCCTTTATAACTCAACTTCTTGAAATGTCAAAAATACCAGGTGTTTTTATGGCTTTCTGCAAATAATAAAACACGTATTTTTTATTTTTTCAAAATTTTAATAATAAAATGATAAAACAGTAGAAAAGGGGTTTGTGACATTTATGTTACATTGCGTTACTATGCTTTAAAATATTCTCAAGTGTCTACGAAGTATGAAATAATTGGTAACAATTATTTTGCTTATTGTAGTATAATGCTACCCCACATTTTTCACACAGTGTTTGTAAGGCACCATTGCAACATGGACGCTTACAAAAAATTCTTTTTTTAGCCCATACTGGCCAATGCCCAATTTGATCTTGTCTTGGAACATATTGAACTGGACCCTTTTGCTTCTTAGCCTGAATTTCTGGTTCAATGGTTCTGGTTCTGGCGCATCATAGTGTTCTTTGTACCCAGCTTACAAAGCTTATAGCAACCTCCAGACAAAATCGGCCCATGCCAGCTGTGCATCCTGCTTGTTATTTGCCTTTCAAACTATCTTCCACAATAGCCAGGCATTAAACATCACAAGGTCCAAAAAATGGTAGAACATACGAATTTGCCGTCGTTAGCTTCGCGACAATATTTTATATCTGCTCATGATGCTATCGATAAACCTCACCTTCTCAAATTTATTCACTGGCATGGTTTCTTTCAGTATAGGCATCCATATCAAATTATTTCAGTGTTTTCTTACTCTTGAAAGATGCACTAAAGACATGATGAAAACTACTCCCATAAACTGCTGCATATCTGTTTCTGACACACGGAAAGAATTACTTGGACCTTTTTTAGATCTATGCACAGATTCATTTGATCAACAACGTAGTCTACCAATTTCTTGTCAAAGATTTTCAGAAATAATTCAATCGGCGTTTCTAATTTTTAGATCTCAGGTGCCAAGGACTCATCACCTGCGAAACGAAGCTGATGCTCATTCAACTCAAGATTTTTCTTCTTCCAGAGTAGATTACCATTATTTTTTTTTGCCCTCTGATGGTCCTGGTTGCGAAGTTGGTGCAGATATGGGCTTAGTCTCAACAACAATCTCACCACCGGACTGAGACTCCAATTCTGAATCTAAATCGCTCTGATGCTCAATGTTAGGATCTGCAAGGCTGATATCATCATCGTCAAAGTAATCCTTACTGTTTTCATTGTTAAATAATAATTGTTCAATATTTTCATTATCTCTCCAGCCCGGGAAAGCCATTCTGACAAGAAAAAAATATACAAATCAGTATATAATAACAAAAATGAAAATATATATGTAGGTATATAGATATAAGTACTAGTTTGCACTAATATTCTATTAAAATATATTGCCCACGGAAAGGCTTGGCCTTGGTGGTATTCTTAGTTGTAATAAATATTCCTAAGATATACAACAATAATTTTTCTCACATCCCAAATGTACCAAAAACATCTAGTGAATATGAACTTTATAACGCAATGTGACAGGAATGACACAAACTTAAATTACTTCCTCATGCCAAAACTACTAAATATTTTGAGTAACTAAGAATAGATTGTCCAAAACAATGAACTTACCTGTAGGTTTACAAAAAAATAATCACTTGACCGAAGTAGAAATATTTTTTTTCTATTTTTTTAAATGTTTCATACGCGCGTCGTTGTCAATTTCACGGCGACTGAAGGTCAACTTATCTTTTTAGCTACTAAAGCCATCATTTTGTGAGAAAATGTACTTATGAAGAATGGTGTGTTTCTGTGCTTTTAAATTAATTTTAAATTAACATTTAAGATTATTTTAGATGTTGTGAGCATTGAAACGGTTTGTAACAGAACTGCCACATGATGCTATAAAGGGTTAATAAATTACATACATACTTTAGAAATGAATTAGTGAAAAGTTAAAGATCCTACCTTTCGTTTGTTCCTTTATCTGCTTTTTTCTGTAATTTGCCTTTATCCACAGTAATTCCATGAGTTTTGGAAGGCTTGAATAAATTAGACGTATTGCCACAATACTTCACCGACTTAAAACATTGTTTACATTTTGCAATGGTTTCGTTTGTTTTGATAAAATATGCCCATATTAATGATTTTGGTGTTGCCATGATAACACTGGAACAATAAACCAATCAACCAAACAACAATCACTTGTGTGTTCAAATTAATAAATTTGCTGTATGCTGTGCTGAACACTGCTGACTTCACTGGACACTGACAACTGACACTGGACACTGATGATAGTAACAGACAATTGAGACAATTTAAGCCTGATGAAAACACACCATAACAATAGGCTCTCCGATTTCCGAGACGTGAACGCCATTCGAGCAAGCAGCTAGCGTTCAAAGTTTGCCGCGTAGGACTTTGTGAGATTTTTCTGCGCAGTTTTCTTGCTCTAAGGCGAAGTAAAACCCGCTATCATTGAACTATATGTTTACAAACAAAATTAAGCGCAGGTGTCCTTTTATCAAACCGCTTGCTAAAATTAGCCAAAACAAGTCTTTCTTTCTCCCTCAGTTCATATAGAAAACCAAAGCGTAAAAAAGAGACACAGTATATCTACGGCGCTGTCTTCAACTGTCAAGTTAAGCGTGAGTAAGACCGTGACCGAGAGACACGTCACACGCGATGATTCGATACTAAGTACTTTTGTTGACTCCAGATACTAATATCTACAGCCTGTATGTCGGACGAATATCTACGGCTCATATGTTGAACTAATATCTACGAACGTCAGAGTGTTGACTAATATCTACAGAGCTAAGGTCGGATGAATATCTATGACGGTCCCAGTGTTGACTAATATCTACAGAGCGTAGGTTGAACTAATCAGCCTAAATGTGTCCAATAGTCCGATATTAGGGATTTTTACATACATACTTACATAAATTTTTTTAAACTGCATACGCAATATTACGTTATTCCAATATGCTATACATAATTGCAAATCCAACCTCTGCCAGTGCTGTAGATATTCGTCAACACTTTGGTTCTCATAGATATTAGTCAGCAGTTTGAGCTGTAGATATTCGTTAACACTTTGGTTCTCATAGATATTAGTCAACAGTTTGAGCTGTAGATATTTGTCAACACTTTGGTTCGCATAGATATTAGTACGATTTTTTCAGTTTTTGGAATTCCTGTAGATATTAGTATATTTGTTTCGATACCGAGTAAGTATCGCAAGATTCATTCAATGCTATTAGTACTTGGTATCGAATCAAAAGTATCGAGTACCTACTCGTATTTACTAGTATCGGAACGTCCCTAGTAGAAAATACTTCATTTGGTAGATAACCTAGTGTCTATACGTTTGGAAGTCATACTGCTAATGTAATGTTAATAATTTTATAGACTTAGATAACAAAACAATGCACTGTCACATAAAAATACACAGACAACTGCAGCGGGCGACTAACTTTACCAAAAAGCAAACATGTTAATCATTATAGTGGCAGGAGTAGGGGTACAGTAGTAGGAGGAGGGGGTGGTGGAGCAGATGAAAGGGAAGGGGAGATGATCATTTGAGTTTCCAAATATCAAACCAAGTCCAATAATTGGAAATTAAAGTAAACTAGAAGTGGCAATGGAAAATGTTTTTGTAGATTTTTAGCATTTTTTTGTTAATTTCAGTATTCTTGTAGACTTGTATTTATAAACTTTAATTTTTGTCAGCTATAAGCAGTTTTTAATAATAAACAAAGGTTAAATTATTGTGAAAAAAATATTAATGACCGTAATTTAAAAATATGTACACGTTTTAGGTTTTTTTCTGATTTTTAGTACATTTTAGCGTGCTAATAAAAATAAAAATAGACGCAACTTTTGAGATATCAGACGTTTCTGAATTAAAAAGACACACCCTTATTTTGAAGGACCTCTCTAGTGATGTTTTCTCCTCCAGTCCTCAGGAATGCCCAGCATTTGTTGGAAAAGGACACCCTGACATTCCGTGGAGTTGCACCATCTGCCTTTATATCTTGTTTCATAAGGTGCAGTAAAAAGTCTATGTGTGCTTTTTGTGGTTTCGAAATGGCAATGTGGAGGGACCTCTCCAACAATGTGTAGTAAGGTTGCATTCCCCCTTTGTATCTTAGAGAACACTAAATATTCTAACTTTCTGTTTTCCGTGGTAGGGGATCTGAAAACACAAAACGTTCATTAATTTTATGTTTTTGTTATAGTAATAAACCACTATAAAATAAATAATAACCCCAGAAGTGCCTTGTGGGCGTGTTCTGTGATCCAAATATTTGCCTAATCGAGACTTAAATTTCTAATACAAAACTGTGTTTACGAAATTGTCTATGGAGTCTACACGCTCAATCAAAATACACATCAATTCAATCAAAATGCTAAAACCCCTGTCATAGGTCACCACAAGTGATTGGCTACCTTTTTGTGGGTAAGCAGGGATTCCCGAGATCAAGGGGTGAGGTTTGTCTAGGTCTACTGCGTGGCTGGTCGGATCGGGAGAGACTGGTTCAGGAAGACCTAACCTATACCTCTCCAGCCGGACTCTCGACTCATCGCCTAGCACCGCAGGGGGAGGGATGGATTCATACATCCATCCCTGACACGTTGGCCCCCATATTCTCACCCACCTCTCATACCCTTTTCCTTCCCAGAACTTCTCCTTTCTTCCCCTAAAAAGACCCTCCGCACGATACAAAGATGACATAGGCATTGAGGGATTATTGAAGTGAAACTTCTTTAGCCCCGTTAGCGATTTGAAATTCGGATGAAACGGAAATGCGTCACAAAAATTTATTATTTGACAGACCTGTTCTAATATAATGCGGTAAATTCATGACTACGTACAAGCCTCCAATAGCGCTGCGGTATGACTCTCAGCGCCCCGACTCTATGACTCTACCCGCCCGACTCGCAGCGCCCAGAGAGACATCCAGCCAACGGAGGTTCGAAACCTACCAATTCCAAAAAAATAAAAAAAATTATTTTTGTAAAATCAATATCCAATCTTCAAACCACTTTAAATAAACAGGCAAAGAAAAGAAAGCGACTTTCTAGTTTCACTTCTACTGCGTGTGAATTGCACACTCTGATTTTTTTCCTCAGGGCCTCCGGTTTGAAGCTAACGTAAAAAAAAATGAGGCCCTGAGAAAAATAAATATCCTCAGGCCTATGTCACCTCTGTAGGGAAATCATTTCTCTGAAATTCTCTAGCCGCCCCAGGATGAAGAAAGGTACAACAACCTTTTAGGGTCGTGTTAATTACAGTTAAAATGTTTATTATGTATATGTCAGTTATTGTATTTATAAATTGGTTGTTAAATAAAAACATATTATTATTTTGTATGATACCTGTCGAGAGCCAGGATTATTTTGAAAAATCGAGCGGAAATTACCTTTCTTCATATAAAAACAAATGTATCTTATAATTCATGATAATATCGTTACAAGTTTTCCCAGAAACTTTGACAAAAAAAAAAAAAAATTCTCACAAATGTCAAAAAAATATATTCCAACGAAAATGAACTGATTTTATTATTTCTATGCCAACCTGAATATACACCCTATGTGAAAAAAAACAATTAAAAAATACGCTCTAATCGCATCCTTCACTTCTTCATCACTTGAAAACTTTTTCCCACAAGTTATTTTTTCAAGTTATGAAATAGGTAATAACTACTGGGAGCCAGGTCAGGACTGGAGGGTAGGTGTGGCAAAATTTCTAAGCCCACCTTCTGCAGGGCAGCCATCGCAAATCGCAACACAGCGCGCATTGTCGTGCAGAAGGAGGACGCCTTTGGTCAATTTTCCCCTTTTCTCCTTGATAGCTTCCTTTAATTGCTCTAGGATTGAAGCGTAGTAATCTCCGGTTATGGAGACACCTTTATCTTTGTAAACGATTAACAGGATTCCTTCTGAGTCCCAAAAGACTCACTATGATTTTCCCAGCCATATTGTGACGCCTTAAACTTCTTGGGTGGTGGTGTGTCTTTCTTGTGCCACTGTATAGAATCAGGTTCATAATGATGAACCCAAGTTTCATCACCAGTAACAATTTGAGCCAACACTCCATCTTTGTCTTCCCTACGGAGGTCCAAAAATAAAAACACTCCACGCGCTGTTCTTTTTGAGGCGGCTTGAGGATTCTCGGCACCCATCTTGCGCTGCCTTTAGTCATGCCAAGATGGTCGTGAAGAATTTTTAAAATGGTTGTATCTGATGCTCCTACCATTTCTGCGAGCTTTTTTTTCTTTAGTCGAGAATCTTCTAATATTAATTTTCGACTTTTTGAATAATTTCCAGAGTGATCACCTCGATCGGCCTTCCTGGCCGAGGGCCGTCTTCAAGTGACTCCCTGCCTTGTTAAAAGAGAGTATGCCACTTGTAAACCATAGTTCTACTTGGACAAGAGTCCCTGTAAACGGGTGACATCTCTTCCAGTGTGATCTGAACTGATTTTCCTTAATTGGTAAGGAACTCTATAACAGCGCGGAACTTGATTTTCTCCATATTTCACAATTTCTTCCCGATTGACTTGTTTGGTCGACGATAGCTCAGACTAATGACCTAATTATGATAAAACCCGGTATTTATACTAATAATGAGTTGCTCAATTAGTAGGTACCTAATTCGGCGACACCCCCACTAATCACCTACCTACCCATTCTGCCAACTTAAAAACCCACCCTCGTAAGTTTATGGGTGACCAGACAACTCAGAATGAAACCAACTCAGAAGCACCTCAGAAAGGTCATTAAGAGTGATGATAAAAAAATATAAAAAATTGGTTAAATAGGTTAAGTTAGGTTAGGGTTACCGGCTATTTTAGAATTATTTTTTCGTAGCTTTTAATGACCTTTCTGAGGTGTTTCTGAGTTGACATGGAACCATGTTTATGATAACAATTCTTTCAGATTTTAGAAGTTTATAAAACTGTTGTTACTAATAATGTTATTTTGTACTAGAAACCTGTAAATAAATAATGCTAAAAATATAATAATTATTCATAATGATGTAAAAAAATTCTTTAACACTTTCGATTCGAGTTATAGACATTTCTACGATAAACCGACGAATCTAATTTTTATAAATTTTCTAATGTGAAATATTATAAAACTTACATCAAAATAATGTAGATAAAATTGTCTTTCTGATGATACCTCAAATTTAATCTATTCTTCCCATAATGAATTTATATCAAAAACAATGAAAGTATATAAACTAAACTTAAATTTCCAACTAAACTTAAATTTCTAAAACCGTGGATATCAAAGGGACTTTTAACAAGTTTCAGTAAAAGAGACACACTTCATAAACAATGTAAATCAAACCCATATGATATCTATCTTATAAATTTCTATAAACGATATAGAAACTTATGCACACGGCTTGCACGCATATCGAAAGAAATATATTATAAAAATAAATTAGTTAAATGCAACAAGGACCCCAAAAAAATATGGCAAATTCTAAAAGAAATATCCCACACAACTACAATGAAAAACGAAGCCATAACTGAGATTAAAATAGATAAAGAAATTATTAAAATATCAGATCAACCACAAAAAGTTTGTAATTATGTAAACAATTATTTCGCTAATGTAGGCAAGGTCTTAGCGAGTAAAATCACAACAAACTACGATACCTCTAAATCCGCAAACCACCACACACACACAGGTATTGCTCCATTTAAAATACCATACATTACCCGAAAAGAAACACTTAAACTTATAAATGACCTAAAAAATACAAACTCACAAGGCAGTGACAGAATTTCACCGATAACACTAAAAATATTAAACTCCGCACTTCATATCCCCCTAACTATACTCATAAATCGGTCCATTAAAGAAGGCATTTTCCCAACAATTTTAAAAACGGGCAAAGTGATTCCAATCCACAAAAACGGAAATAAAGAAGAAATAAATAACTACAGACCAATTACAATCTTAAACACACTCTCAAAAATTCTTGAGAAACATATCAAAAACAATCTGTTAACTTTTCTTAACAAAAATAATATACTATCACCCAATCAATACGGATTCAGGGAAAATATGAGTACCTCACATGCGGTAGCCTCTGTAACAGACTTCCTCAAAACAAATATAGACCAGGGCAAAAAATGCCTTGGAATATTCCTAGATCTGGCAAAAGCGTTTGACACAATTCATCATCAAAACCTATTTGATAAACTAAAAAATATCAGAATCACAGGAATAGAACTCAAATTAATTGAAAGCTATATGGGAAATCGCACACAGTATACCTCTATAGAAAACACATGTAGTGACAAGGAACAAGTATCCTACGGAGTACCCCAAGGCAGCGTACTTGGTCCAATCCTATTCCTTATATATATTAATGACCTGTGTCACCTCCAAATAGACGGGGAAATTATAAGTTTTGCTGATGACACTGTGTTACTCTTTAAGGCCAAAGACTGGAAAACATTAACCCCAAAAGCAGAACTTGGCTTAAATATTACTAAAAAATGGCTCGACTCTAACTTATTAACTTTAAATATAGATAAAACAAAATTCATAACTTTCAGCATAAATTCGAGAGGCCAACCCTCCAATAACATCCACCTTAAAATACATTCCTGTCAATCAACCATTGATATATCAACACAAACCCCATGCGACTGTCCCCCAATTACACAAACGGAAAATATTAAATATCTTGGTATATACTTCGACCGTTATATAAAATGGGATAAACATATAGATTCGGTAGTAGGAAAACTAAACAAGTTGATTTACTTTTTTAAAAACTTGAGAAATATTTTAAACATATGTGATATAAAAAATATATACCTCGCACTTGCACAATCCATAATGGAATACGGCATTATTGCCTGGGGCTGTGCCAGTAAAAAATACATTAATACACTGTTTAAAGCTCAGAAAACCCTAATAAAAGTAATACTTAAGTTACCAATACTAACACCCACATCAATCATATTCGAAAAATTCCCAGTGCTGAAAATTCAAAAATTACATTCAAAACAAATACTAACTTTCCTTTACAAGAACTTATCCACATTTAACATTTCACAAAACTCTCGCAATACTAGAACAAGACATGCTCTCCAACTACAAATACCAAAAACAAACACATCCTTTGGACAAAAACACTACAGATACCAGGCTATAAAACTATACAATTCTCTTCCTACACAATATAAAACAACTAATATTTTTGAATACAAAAAAAACATAAGAAACTGGCTACAATCTTTCTAACTTTTAATTTATAATTTTTGTCGAATTGAACTCGATTTTATATTTTGATTTTTATTGTTTCTCTTCTTTATAGTAGCTATTAACACTCTTTTGTTTTACTATTCACAATTTATAATTTACTTCTGAAAAATGTCCTCCACAACACAGGTGAACTCCTAGTGTGGAGGACAATATATTATACCTTTGTAACATAAATGTACTAAGAATAAATAAATAGAATAAATAAATAAATAAAATATAGTTTACATTCATCAATTTCGCTAGCTCCAGCTTTTCAATTTGGGAGGCGGGAATGGGTACCGCCGCCCCGGGAACCTTTATTGGATAACCAACACCTCTGCCATAGGTCACCCCAAGTGGTTCACTACGTTTGGTGATTTAGCAGGGGTGCCCGGGTTCAAGGGATCCAGGATTTTTTTCTGGGGGGGGCATTGTTTCTGGGGGGGGGGGGGGGGGGAAGGGGCGGACGGGCAAAAAAATCAACAATTGAGGTGATTTTTCATAAAAACGGCGCTCTACAAATTATCCAATTATTAATTAGAGTTAGGATTTTTTCCTGAGGGGGGCACAAGGGCAAAATATCAACAATTACTGTTAGGATTTTTTTTCTGCGGGGGGCACAAGGGGCGGACGGTCAAAAAATCAACAATTGCTGTTAGGATTTTTTCTGGGCGGGCACAAGGGGTGGACGGGCAAAAGAATTCAACAATTACTGTTACAAATATACTTGAAGTATCATACTTCAAGTTTATTTCTACAAGTTCAACTATGTATCTATAGGAAGGTTTATGAAAGTGTCAAAACAATCGAAAAATTAAATGTTTAATAAAGACAGTTTTAGCTTCTAACTATGTACTGTGATGGAATCTCCACAGTACACAAAAATACCGTCTGGGGGAGGGCACGTGCCCCCCCCCCCCCTAAATCCGCTACTGCCTGGGTTCATGGGGGGGGGTTTGTCTAGGTCTTGGATGACCGGGACACACTGAATCTCAGATTTCTACCCACTTCTTAAACCCTTTTCCTTCCCAGAACTCTCCTCTCCTTCCTTTCCTTAAAAAAGCATCCACACAGCATCCCCAAAGATGACATTGGCCCTGAGGAGCTCATGTAAAAAAAAAACTCCAAACAGTATTAATAGTCTTGCGTCTGCGTACATACTTTATTCACAAATAGATACAGATGGAAGTGCTGCCATAATTCATCAAACAGTATTAATTATCCAATCTATGTAGGTATACGTAAAATATATAATGTTCCCGCCAGTTTTTTTTTTTTTTTTTTTTTTTTTCTGATGTTATATTAGTTTGGATAAATTTCAAAACTCGCGTATAGATAGCGCCACTTTCATCTGTGTCTCGCACACCAATAATTCCAACAACCTGATTTATATAAAACAATTTGCTTAAGTCCAGTACTCACTCACAGAGTTGGGGAAAAAACAATCATCCCTCAAAATATTTCTGACGGCCCCGAACTAGACAAGGCAGTTGACGACTTTGCCGATATAATCATATCTTCCATCACCGATGCCTCTAAAACTCTTCCTGAACGTTCCGCCCTTAATCTCAAAAGTGACCTCCCAATCGACATCCAGGAATTGATCTCTACAAAAAACAATCTTCGCCGACACTGGCACAGAAACCGAAATCCCTCAGTCAAAAAAACTATCAATAGAATTCAAGCACTTATTAGAAAGAAACTTTCCGAGCTTTCACACTCCACCTGGAACAAAAAAATTCAAAATATAAATCCACAGGATGGCTCCCTATGGAAATTATGCAAATCTCTCCAAACTACCCCATCCCCAAACCATCCCATTCATACCGAAAACGGCCTCATATTTGACGATCAAGGTAAATCGGAGGCGTTTGCCGATAATCTTCAATTTCAATTTAGCCCCAGCTCCAAGCACGCCGACCCAGTCCATATAGCAAATGTCAACCACCAAATAGACATAATTTTCGACTCCCTTCCCGGAACAAATGTACATTTCACCACCCCATCAGAAGTCCGAAGGGCCATAAAACACCGAACCACCAGAAAGCTCCTGGTCCAGATGGCATAACAAACTTTGCCCTTTAAGCCCTCCCCCCTAAAAGCATTCTCGCCATTGTGAGCCTCATAAATTCCGCACTCAGACTGCGTTATTTTCCCAAAAGTTGGAAACACGCGCACGTCATTCTCATCCCAAAACCTGGGAAGGACCCGAAATTCTGTGAGAACCATCGTCCCATCAGTCTTCTCTCAAATGTTGGTAAAATATTCGAACAAATTCTCCTTACTCGGCTCTTAAAGCACATTCACGAGGTGAAAACCCTCCCTGATGAACAACATGGCTTCAGATCTCAACACTCAACCCTTCATCAACTACTCAGAGTTTCCGAACTGATTCTAGGCGGCTTCAACTCCCAACGGTCCACTGGCGCCATTTTCCTGGACATAGCCAAAGCCTTCGACAAAGTATGGTCGAACGGACTGCTTCTCAAATTGCACAACACGGACATCGATCCCCAACTCCTCGGTATCTTAAAATCATTTCTTCGGCACCGGACTTTTCAAGTAAAGATCCGAGATGCACTCTCAACTCCCAGATTCATGACAGCAGGCGTCCCGCAAGGGTCCCTGCTTTCCCCCACCCTCTTCAATATCTACATACACGATATACCACTCACGGAGAACCAACATTCGTATAAAGCCTTGTACGCTGACGACACCGCCATTATGGTTCGATATAGTTCTCCCAGGATGATCACACTTCGCTTACAACACAACATAAACATACTCCAAGACTTTTATAACAAATGGCGCATAGACGTGAACCCTTCCAAGAGCGCTGCTATTTTCTTCTCGCGAAGAAAGGTTCGCAGCACTCCTAAAGGTCACGTTTCCATGTACGGCCAAGCAATACTCTGGCAAAACAACGTTAAATACCTTGGAGTCACACTCGATAAAAAACTCACATGGCACACACACATCAAACATATAATTAAAAAAACCAAAAACGCTGCCGCATCCCTTTACCCGCTTTTAAATTATAATAGTCAAACGTCACTACAGAACAAAATTCTTATTTACAAATCAAAATTGCGACCCATCATGACTTACGCCGCCCCAATTTGGGCCACAAGCAATACTAAGAGTCTAGAAACCTTCCAAAATGTCTTGCTTAGAAGATTCACCAAAAGCCCTTGGTTCGTCCGAAATAGCATTATTAATTCAGGCACGAAAATTCCTCCACTTAAAAAACACATAATAGATCTAGCCAAAACATTTTTCTCCAAACTTGCTTCAAATTCAAACCCAAGCATCCCATGCCTCGGGCAATCAAGTCCCGATGACAATCTCCTCCACCGCCTGCCCATTTCCATCCTTCATCCACCTTGATGCGCGGGCTATAATAAAATTTACCTTTGTTCTCTTATATAAAAGATAAATAAATATTTATATATATTTATTATGGTATACATATTTGTTGTATATGAATACATACATGCATGGGTGTATGTAAAAATGTCTGTATGTGTGTGTTTATCTATACAAAATGTATAACACTCACAGATAAACAAACCATAATAAATCTTTTGTCTTTTACTAAAGATTTCCATGGAGGGGAGCACTCAAATGTGTCTATAAACTATAAACCAATTTTTCGTTCCCTGCTTCTTGAAGCGGGCTGTGGGGCCTTTATCGGTGAAGTTGAGGGAAGATGACCCGGTGACTAGCTATCACTGGATGACAGTGGATCCAAGGAACGGGCTACTTTTGGAACCAGTTCCTATAGGATTTATAAAATAGTCACCAACACTAACTGCAATTTGGGAGGCGGGAATGGGTACCGCCGCCCCGGGAACCTTTATTGGATAACCAACATCTCTGCCATAGGTGACCCCAAGTGGTTCGCTACGTTTGGTGATTTAGCAGGGGTGCCCGGGTTGATGGGGTGAGGTTTGTCTAGGTCTTGGAGGCGGATGACCAGGACACACTGAACCCCAAATTCCTACCCACACCTAAAACCCTTTTCCTTCCCAGAACTGTCCTCTCCTTCCTTTCCTTAAAAAAACCCTCCACGCAGCATCCCCAAAGATGACATAGGCCCTGAGGGAAATTATTTTCCTCAGGGCCTCCTGTGTGGAGCCCATGTAAAAAAAAAAAAACTGGGCGGGCAGCTTATGTGAAGCAAAAGCCGACCGCTGGGCCTAGCAGTAAAAACCTGCAGAGCGGTTAATGTATCTCAGGTAAAATAGCCGCCGTGCCCGTATACTATTAAGGAAACTAATGTGAGCTCAAAGCCGTGGTTCAATCGACAATGTTCTGAAGCAGTGTGATGAAAAAACGCAGCTTACCGAACCTACAACATATCTAGAACAGGGTGGCCACAAAAAACGGATTTCAAAATTCCCTGATAATTTCAGGTTTTCCAGGGCAGTTTCTTCATTTTTCCCTGATATGTTTAATTTGATATAAGGGGATAACGTTCGTTAGATAATTAATAAAGGGAATTCCGTCATCTATAGCATTTATTATTTCTTTGCATCACAATAAATAATCTATTAAAAACAAAATACACTGGTTACAAATTTATGATTATTTCGCCTGAAGACTTTTTTCAAACCTTTGAAACGACATATAGAGATATAATCATCAAAAAAACTATCTAAAAATGGAATAAAAGGAAATGCATTGAAATGGTTCAATTATCATTTAACTAATAGATATCAAACCACAAAAGTGGGCGAGGCAATCTCCGAACCAATGAAGATTACATTGGGAGTACCACAAGGGTCTGTTCTCGGACCTATTCTTTTTATAATGTAAATTAATGATATGGTAAAAGTATTGAAACATTGGAAAATAAGATTATTTGCAGACGACGCATTGATATATATAGCAGGAGAAGATTATGAATTCATAATGAATCATTTAAAAGAATACCTACATAATATATCAATATGGCTGAAGAAAAATAAACTAAAATTGAATGTAAACAAAATTAAATTTATGAACATTCGAAAATGAGTAGCGCAAACAAAAAAAGACATATTGATAGACGTTGAAGTTTTGAAAGAAGTAATTGAAATTAAATATTTGGGAGTAATAATTGACTTTTGCTCAAAATACAAAACCAATTATTAAAAAGATTGCCAAAAAAATTTCACTGTTGGGAAGAATAAGATTCCTTGACAGTCTCCAGTAAAAATGTGTACAACGCAATCAAAATGTGTACAACGCGTACAAAGCAAAAGAAATTTACTACTCAGAAAAAATTAAAGAAAGTAACAACAATCCCAAAAAATTATGGGAAATACTAAGAGAAGCCACAAATTCACAAACTAAAAAAGAGAAACAGAGCATAAATAAACTTTCTGTTGATGGACGTATTGTTGAAACCACAAAAAATCCTAAACTCATTGCTGATCATGTAAACAATTTTTTTATTAATATTGGCCCAAATCTTGCTTCTCAAATTCCCCAGAGTGAAATCACCCGATCTACCGATACAGAGGATCAAGCAAATAACAAAAATATAAAATTTCTCTTCCAAACTATATCAAAGGAAGAAATTCTCAGGACAATTAAATCTCTAAAAAACACTTCCTCTGCTGGACCAGATGAAATTACAACCAAAATCCTTAAAATACTGTCTTCGGAGATCACATTGCCTCTGGAATATCTTATAAACTTAAGCATTACACAGGGCTACTTTCCCTCTAACTTAAAACAAAGTATCGTAATTCCCATCTACAAATCTGGAAACAAGTCAGATACCAACAACTATAGACCAATTACTTTACTGAATAGCTTATCTAAAGTTTTTGAAAACCTCATTAATGCACAACTTTTAAAATTCGTCGTCAGTCATAAAATGCTTTCAGAAAACCAATATGGATTTCAAAAAAATAAAAGTACATCAGATGCCATTGCTAGTGTGACTGACTTCATTGTAAAAAGCCTTGATAAAGGAAAAAAATGTATCTCAATATTTTTAGACCTTTCTAAGGCTTTTGATACAATATCACACGTTAAACTAATTCAAAAACTAGAAAAAATCGGCATTACGGACAAAGAGCTAAACTTCTTTAAAAGCTATTTAAATGGACGCAAACAACAGGTTAAAATACAGAATACCCTTAGTGATCAGCGCTCAACTGACTATGGAATTCCACAAGGAAGCATTTTGGGACCGACTCTGTTCTTACTGTATATTAACAACTTCTGCAACCTTGAAATTCAGGGAAAAATTGTTAGCTTTGCAGACGATACGGTCCTATTGTTCGAAGACAATAATTGGCCAGCGGTATTTAAAAAAGCAGAAAGAAATATTAACTTCGTTAAAAAATGGTTAGATATCAACACGCTTACCCTTAACACGAAGAAAACCAAATATGTCACTTCAAGCATCAATACTACAGGCCAACCTAATGATGATTATTCCATTAAAATACATAGCTGTTCGAATTCCAATGAATGCAGTGAGTGCCCCAGTATAGAGCGAACATCACAGATGAAGTACCTAGGGCTCACCATTGACCCATACCTCAAATGGAATCTACACACACAGATTATTGCAAATAAAATTAGAAAAACAATACACTTCTTCAGATCCATTAGGAACTTTCTTAACTTACAACTTCTGAAAACGATTTATTTTGCAATCACCCAATCTATCCTTGAGTATGGTATCATTGCATGGGGAGGAGGTACTTCATCAGCTCTAGATCCCGTTGAAAAGGCGCAAAAAACAATTATGAAAATTATTCTCAAACTTCCTCTTACTGCAAACAGTGACTTAATATTTAATACAATGAGAGTATTTGATGTTCGACAGATATATGTAAAAACTATACTCATGCATCTCTTTAAAAACAAACACGTACTTTACGAAAAAAATATACTTAAAATTTACACGTAATTCGAACAAAGACACATTGCAAGTTCCAGCACTCTCTACCACCTTTGGACAACGTAGTTATAGATACTTTGCCACAAAAATATTCAACATGCTTCCCGATAATATCAAACTGAGTCCTTTACTGGTGCACTCACCCAAACGCCTTGTCATTGATAGTTATTGCTGTAATAAAATTTCTGTTTTTTGTATTGTGTATCTGCAAGCAATAATATAAACAGAAATAAAGTATTGCTGTATAAGAAAATATATTATACGTTTATAAGTGAACCATAGACAACATTACGAGAAACAACTTATTAAAAATTCTGCCTCAATACAGGTTCGCCTAGTGAGGCAGGCTATGCACTACTTAAAATATATATTATGTTACTCCTTTATAACAGTTCTTACCTCCATATCTTTTTTTTCCTATTTCGATACTGTTTTAATGGCATCAATTATTATTATAACATTATTCTTATAATTTATAGATATTAACTAACACATCATTTATTACCTTATGTTTTTAACTTTGTTAGCAACATGTTATTGTCATTAAAATAATATTATTATTACTACTGTGTAAAAGAAAGGAAGAAAATAAAAAAGGGAAAATGTACTTTAAATGTAACAAATACACTACTGTAATGTAATATTATATTATGTATTCATATATTTTTGGATAAAATAAATAAATTAAAAAAAAAAAAAATCATTGTACCACACATAAATTTCTGTAGCAGCATTCTATTCTTAGCCAACAACGGATTAATAAAACAAATGACAATTCTACAAACAGAGCTATGAGAACTATATTAAAGAAAAATAGGTATACTTCAGTCAAGAAAATGTTGAAGGAGTTAAATATCTTGTCATTTAACTTTTTGACCGCGGATGGCATGTATACGTGCCCTGCTCGACTTGGCCCGTACGCGGATGGCACGTAGACATGCATATAGTTTTCGCTCTTCATATCTCGGCTGCGTCATACTATTTTTGGTTGAAAATTGTTTTCAACACATCTTTGAACCTTTTTTCAGTGACATCTACCGTATTCACTTGCAAACAAATTGACAAATTAGTTAAAAGATAAATCTTCGATCGACCGAGAAATTTTCTCAGAGCATACTGACAGACTGAACATTTCATATTTTGGCCGCTGTGTGGCGCGAGCGTCGATTTTAGCAAATTTTGGCGGAATGTGCGCCGATAGGTAAATCATGCATAATCATTCACACTTACCATGAAAGAAAAAACTATTAGTTTAAAATTTATAACTGCTTTAGTGTTAAGTTTATCTTAGTGTAATAAATCGTATCATATAAGTGGACCCAATTATTCTGCGAGTCGAGTATCAAGTTTTACGATCGACGCAGTGGCTGACAGATTGATGACGCAAGATGGCGGCAGTCGGAGGTATGTTATTTTTGTATGGAATAATGTTATTTATTTATCACGCCGAAAATAAACAATGTAAAAATTATTTCATGGTGTGATAAAATACTTTGTATATTGGTTAACATGTTTATTCAATATTGTGAGTTTGGGAGATATTCTACGTATAAAGAAAAATGATTACGATTCCTTGTAAACAGTCCCGCGTACAGGAGTAGTATGCTTAGGCCAAAGACGCGGAGAAAGGGTTAAACAAATTATTTACTTCAATACTATATTGTTAATCTACAAAATAATCAATGGCCATACTTCTACTGAATTCCTAAGAAAAAATGATAAACTACAAAGCAAACATACACATGAAACGAGGAAAAGAAATGAACTAAGACTCCCCTCAGGAAAAAAACAGAGTCAAAAAGTCATTGATGTACGGAGCATTGAAGATATATGGAGAATTACCAGAAGAAATAAAATTGGAAGAGAGCGTAAAGGCATTTAAAATTAATTTGCGAAGATATGTGAATGATTTGGTATAGATGTGTTATTTTAAGTGTATGTACATATATACAAGGATTGTATGAGGATATAGATAACTGTGTACCTATTTAAAACACCGCAATAAAACAACTTTGGGGTTTCACAAATTGCAAAATAACGAATTTAGTTTTATTTTTGGAATTCCCTGATTTTAATTTTTTTTTTAAATTCCAAAATAATTCCAGGTTCAGTAAAATTCCCTGATAATTCCAGGTTTTCCAGGTCTGTGGCCACCCTGTAGAACATCCGAGGACAGAACAGCTTACAACAAAATGGCAAAGGAAACCAAGAGAATCATCAATAGGTCAAAATTCGAGCACGACCTGCAGACCAGCAAAAAGCTGCAGGCAGCATCCAGTCTCCTTCAAAAGAAGCAATCTTCCGAACAGTCCCTCCATTGATATGCTTGGTGTAACTCTAAGTGATCAGCTCAGATATGGGGGCTCCATCGAAGCCAGAGTTAAGTTAGCTTCCCAAAAACTGGGCGTATTGTACAGGGCCCGCAGATACATTCATATTACAGAACTGCTTACCCAGTACAAATCACAAGTGCACACCACGGTTGAATTTGGAGCTCCAAAATAACTGAAAAATACCCTTGACTCTGTGCAGAAACGGCCAGTCCGTTTGATAGATTCTCTCATCTTAACAGACGGACTGCAATCTTTAGAGCACAGGCATCGGGTGGGAATGGTATCCTTGTTCTACCGGTATTACAATATATAGTATAACAATATTGGTATTACAATAGAAGATGCTCCAAGGAACTAGTGACATTGATCCCTTCGGCACCGGTGCATAGTCGGGAAACACACCAAACGCGTGCCCAATATATGTAGATGGTTGACGTTTTGTCACCTGAGAACAAGTCGCTTCTTCGACTCGTTCTTGTGTTCAACAGCTCGGCTGTGAAATGATTTGCCGTATCTCCTCCTTCCTACAATATGGGTCTCTTCAAGACCAATGTTCTTTCCTTCCTCTCCTCAAAAAGACCCTCCACCCAGCATCTCAGATGACGCAGGCCCTGAGGGAGTTAATGTAAAAAAAGTCAGAATACAAAGTGACTCAAAAATTCATGACTCGATGAGAGTAAAAATAAAATTAGCTTTTTTTTTATGTGTATTTCAATTTTTATATTACATTCATTTTTAAAATTCAGGTATTGTGTGGTTCAATAAAAGTTGTAAGATATATTTTTCGTCATATTTATTTCAGTTTTATATTACATGTTTTTTAAACTTTGGTCGAGAGGTAAAGGAAAAAAATCATTTTACACGTACATAAATTTATTATTATAATATTCAAATTTTTAGACATTGTTGCCGTCCTCCACAGAAGTGTAAGATACAATGAATGGACACGAAACTTCAACCAATTCAAAGATGCACTTGTTTCAGTAAACATTTTTATTCAAATGATGCACAAATGCCCTTGCAACAAATAATAAAAACCATAAATAACAACCGCAAACAACATCCAAATAACATTATGACAAAAACATAAAAAAACACAGCACCCAGGCAACAAATAGTGACACTCCCTGAACTGTAATTATGGGACTGCCACTATTAGGTATAATGAATTTCCTCTTCATGGCAATTTTTAAATCTTTGTATAAAAAAAGGGAATCTAAATGTAAAAAAATTATAAATGTTGTAATTTGTGGTAATCCATAAAACACTTCCCAATGCAAAGGAAAACATCGCACGCCTTGCAAATCGTATTAACTTCCTTTCGTTGTTTACGTATTTTACACAGTACGCACCTTCTGCGAATGTGTCGATTCCTACTGTCGATTGAGGATTCGAATGGATAATGATCGAGTTCACGATTTAACCTGATATCCGAGGGAAGAGTGTGTTCCGCAAGGGAAAACCTCAGTTTGGGTTTGACCAAAGAGGGATAGTGACGCGCTATAAGCTCAGATGCCAATTGCAACCTGAATGCACGGTGAAGAATTGGCTGCCCCGGGTCTTCTTGGTGAAGGTGCCTAAATATCACCATGCTATTCACGATGCTGATATTGAGCAGGCGACGAAATACTTTCATGTACCATAAGCCACCCCGCATTCTATCCATGCGGTAAGTGGATAACAGCGAATCTTTGGTATCCACTCCCCCCATGAAGCGATTGTATTGGGCCACAGATAGAGGCATTTGGAATTTCTCTAACCCTCTTTGACCCACGACCGTGTCGGTGTTGTGGTAGGTAGACAACATGGCGACAATTTTAAGGTCATTCCAAGCAACGACTGACATGTCACCACAGTGTCTACCAATAATGGTATGCCGTGGCACACTCTTCTCCATGTTTTTAATTATTTCAGGTACCATATTTCGGTTGCGATTGAGGGTACCGATAACATCGGTATTCCTTTGTTTCAGGTACCTAGTCAATGGCATGCTATTATAAAAACTGTCCATGTAGAGGCAGTACCCTTTGTCAAAGAACCCCTCCATGAGTTTTAGTACAACTTTAGAAGTTTTACTGGAAAACCCAAGATGGTTCTCTTCGACTTCTGTATTCTTCCTCGCATACATTATGAAGCGGTACAAGTACCCTGTTGCCGATTCGCACAGCTCATAGGTTTTAATGCCGATCCGAGACGCCTCATTTCGGAAGTGCCGCTTAAGACTTAGGCGACCCTTCCGGAGCAACAGGGACTCGTCTATGCTAATGTCTTCATGGGGAGTATACAGACTGGAAAACTTTTCATTCATTATATCCAATAGTGGTTTAACTTTTGCAAGCTTATTTTGGGAACCGACATTAGAAATAGTATTATTGTCAACAAAGTGGAGGAACCGAGTTATCAGAGCAAACCTATTACGAGATATTAGAGTTCTAAATTTAGCCATCTCTAAAATGTCTGTCGTCCAGTATTCTGATAAGCAAGCTCTGTTACACATGGACATGTATATTAACATTGCGAATACTACATACAGTTCAGGGACCGTAACATCTTGCCAGTTCTTCAGCCTGGAATGGGTGGACAGATTTAATCCCATCTCAGTTGTCACCTCTTCCAGTGCGCTCCATGCATACCTGTTCGTCTCCTGCACAATATAGGACATTGTTTCCAAGTCCCATATTTTGGAGAAAACATCATATGCAGATGTAGCGACTGTCGGAGGGAACACGTCTGCTGATGGTCCAGGCTGAACGGTAAAATGCTCACGCTGACCCTTGAAAGTGGAGAAATCCTCGGACCAGATGAACATCTGCTCCTCGGGGTTTTCCTCCTCCTCCAACAGCTCCAACTCGTCTTCATCACCATCGAGATCTGATATATCTTCATTATCTCCATCACTTTCATTATATTCGCTATCGTAGTCGAAGAAGATGTTGTCGGTTACCTATAGATAGAAAGAAAATATATATAGCTATGTAAAGCGTCTTTCAGTTAATATAAGACAAAAATGGCACTATGGAAGTTAGCCAAGTGTTATTATAATTACCTGAGTCGTTGGAGCCAGATACGTGGATGTAGAAGGTGTTGCATGGGCCTCCGATTCCACCCTTGGTCGTTTCCGACTTGGCATCTGAAACTATAAACATTTATTGTTACACTAATGTCTTTCAATTTTGGAAAGGATGAACCATAAAACAAACTTAATAGAACTACTAATACACAACATACCGTCGCGGTGATCGAATAATTTTCTTCGGTTGCTTCTGAGTCCCTTTGTGGAATCTCCATTCTATAACAATAGAAGCAATCATGTTTATCATCATAATATAAAATAAACACCAACAATATAAACACCAGTATTTACAAATATTTTATAATTTTCAAGAAAGTTCTTTATAACTTCGTAATTTTACTTTCCATAATATAATAATAAATAAAAAAAATTTTAGCACACCCTAAAACGAAAAAAATTCTTAGTACTTTTTAGCACACCCTACACAGGGTGTAACAGAACGTACCCGAGGGATTTTAACCATCCGATTCCCGACATCATATGGAGTAAAAAATGTAAATGAAATTTTGGTCTCCGGTGACATTTTTGATGTTCTTTTTTTTTCTACAAAAACATAAAAAAATGGTAGTTGTTGAACAGTTGTAGGCGGGGTAAGAGGTTCGTCGGACACCCGGCTGAGTGACCAGTGACGACATGCGGAAGAATTCTTTTTTGTTTGATTTTGAAGAAAAAAATTTTGAAAAAAAAAAAAAGTTGTCAAAAAGTCACCGGAGACCAAAATTTCATTAACATTTTTACTCCAAATATGCTCAGGAATCGCTGGTTAAAATCCCTCGGGTACGTCCTGTTACACCCTGTATAACTGATCTAATTTTGTGATATATATTACTATTTTTCATAAATCAAGCGTCATCACCAGACGGCAGCAAAAATTCGCTAGAGTCTCCAATATGCTACTCGTTTCGACGAAGCTCACGAGGAAGTTAGCCGATGTTCGAAGCGCATATCTACAAATTCGTGCAACGTCGCGAGGAACCCAGTCTCTCGGAGTCCGCTCACTAGGCAACATGGACGTTCAAATGGCAGCTACAGTTCCAATGTATTGGCGAACTGAAGTGAGATGAGTAGTGTAGTGAGACGCATCGTGTTCGAACTTCGAAACGCTTCGAGACCTTTGACTCAGGCACAAAAACCGATAATGATCGGAAGTCGGACGAGGCAAGGCGAGGTTGCACAAAGCCAAGTTCGTTTCTACACCATCGTATTCGATTTGTGCTGTATCCGCAGTCAAAAAGAAGAAGATGGAGAGATATGTAATTCCAAATGTTAGAGGAGCGCGCTAATATTTAAAGCGATAAAATCGATGCAAAAATTGTGAAAATGTTTAATAAAACACAACTTGTTTAAAATATAGCCAAAATCTCGCGGGGTTGTCTTTAACCCGTAAGCTGCTTATCGCATGTATTGTCGTTTTTTGTGTTATTTCGTTTTTGTAAATAAGTATGTGTAAAAACTAAATTACTAAAGCTTTTAGTATAGGTATTTGTACACATTGACAATGTAATATCGTATGACATTCAGGAGTTTCCTCAAAAACGAGTAAGTAAAAACACGTTTTTTATTCAGGAAAATACACCAGCAAAATAATACTGCAGAATTAATTCAGCAGCTTATGGGTTAAAGAAACACTATGAATTTTTTCATAGATGTAACTTGTAAAATAAATGAAACAAACGTGTTTATAATAATCTTCGGAGCATACTTGGCGATTTTTTTCTATCAAGCGAATTTTATATAACTTGCGTTTCGGCATGGGGAATGTCTAGATATTATATTCAAGAATAAAATATATATATTTTTAAGAGCTTTAAAACCTTAAGTGCTTAGGCCGGCGCCACACTTGATGGAAATTACGTCGCAGATCTTTCGCGACAGAACGCCAATACATGTAATTGCATATAAATTACAAATAGCGGGCACAAGAGTGGAAGATCGGTCATTCCGTCGCGGACGATCGGTCGCTCCGTGGCAGACCGCTCGCTCTCTGCGTCTGCTCCGTCCTCCGCGCACCGATCTTCCGTTGGCGTAAGATCGGCAATGTCGTATTCCAGGTATTTGTATGCATCGCGCCACATTCGGCGGATAACTCGCGACAACGGCGCACGCACAAGATATTCGACACTGAACGATTTATTATCGAAGTGCAAAATAGAGTTTGCCTTTGGGACTCTAGAGAAAAGCCGGATAGAATGGCAAAGAAACGAGCATGGAAAGAGATAGCAAAATTATTTTACAACAATTGGGATAGTGAAATAGAAACCAAGCAGCTAGAACTTGGTGAGTTTATCACTTTATTAATTTGCCATAGGTATAGGTAATTATAAGTACTCGTATGCATGTACAAATTGAAACTATATAACTAATAACAATAACTATATCAGTCACCCTACCTAAATGAAGTTACGTTGCCACTCTAGTTTACCTTCTTCCATAAAATATTTTTTAAATAATTATCTCGTATTTATGGCATTAGAGAGTCTAGATCAGCGGTCGTCACACTTTTCTGGTCAAGGGCCACATACGACAAGTGAGGTATCACCGCGGGCCGTACACTTATTGGCGGAGGGGGGGGGGGGGGGGGGGGGTGATGACTGTCACGGAATCAATAATTTTGATAAAAATTATTTGTTATCAATTCTTTTGTATTTTAACTTTTAAATTCCGGGTTGCTACCTCCTTCCTTCTTGTATTTATGATATAATTCTTAATAATAATACACTTGATATTATATTAATTTTCATCGCCCTTGAGGTGATTTTTCACGAAAGTGGCGCTTTATAAATCTGCCAAATATTATATAATTTTTTTTTTCATATTATCCAATTTATCTTTCAGTTCAATTTTCATGAATTGAATGAACATGAATGAATTTTCGCATACGTGATAAAAATTATTACAATACATACAATAACAAAAATTAACCAATATTAAAGTTTACTTTGCTTTATTAGTACGTGATTAGCATGTTTTTTTTTGTCTTTTTATACCATATTTTTTTAATCTGCCCACGCCCTCACTGTGCCTTCTCAACGCCCCCTATTTTTTCTGGGTCTTCTACTACCCCTCCTGAAAGTCTCAAACACCCACAAGGGGGCGTTATGACCTACGACGTACGCTATATGCGCGTTCAAAATCGACTTAGGATTTGTTCAAAAACCACCTGGGCGTTTTAAAAGCAAATGTCAATCAATTAAAAAAAAAAAATTAAAATCATGTAATAAACACAAAACATTTGTAAAAAATAAAAATCAGGTTAATATAATTGTAAATGAAAAAAAAAAATTAAATTGGCTGATATTTGAGCGGGCCGCACAAATATCCGCGGCGGGCCGCATGCGACCCGCGGGCCGCACTTTGACGACCACGGGTCTAGATGTATTACAGTTTGGTAATGTAGGTAGATCAGAAGTTAACAATTCGTCGTTGTAGTTCAAACCGTCTCGTCTCCGTACAAGGTTATGAAGAACACATGTTGTTTTTTCTATCTCTGTAGCAAAATCGGGATCAGTAAGTATGGCCGTATGAAGAACTCTCCACTTGTTGGTCAATATGCCGAAAGTACATTCCACATACGGCCTTGCACGAGATAGGCGGTAGTTAAACGTACGTTTTTCTTAATGTTTTATTGGGGTAGGGTCGCATAACATGTTTATGTAAAGCGAAAGCCTCATCAGCTACCAGTACAAATGGTAGTGTTGGGCCGGTAGTACCGGGGAGTGGTGTATTGGGGTAGGGTCGCATAACATGTTTATGTAAAGCGAAAGCCTCATCAGCTACCAGTACAAATGGTAGTGTTGGGCCGGTAGTACCGGGGAGTGGTGTATTGGGGTAGGGTCGCATAACATGTTTATGTAAAGCGAAAGCCTCATCGGCTACCAGTCTTACTAACCTATTTTTTGCATTTTGTTTTTCCTGTTAAGCACTTGCATATTGCTTACTAACAACGTATGCAAGAACACTGGAGGTCTAGATTCGTTCCAAATAAATAAATGTAGCTTCGTTTAACAAAAAAATTAGAACCTTGCTCTAGCCTTGAAGGAGTAACCATCTGTTACTTATACCAGGGCGGGTAAGAGATGGATAACCTCCACTCTCGGAAATTTGAACTTCTAAATACATTACTATCAGCTTCTTTTCCAAAAGATCCAACATCCATTGAAAGCCCAATTTCTAGTCGGAAGAGTATTTAAGGGATGAACCTAATATTTACGCTTTCTTTTTCTTTCTTCTTCTAATGCCTCATAAATAGCTACCACTTCAATCGGATCCATTACGACCACACCGTATAAGCGTTGGCAGTCGACTGATAATCTGCCACTGAATATTCAGTGTGGCTGCAACGTATGGTAATGGATTGACTCCCGCGGAAGTTAGGCGTCGGAAATTCCATCAAGTGTGGCGCTGGCCAGGGAGATATTTAAGAAATCGGTAGAAATTCGGGTAGCGATTAACCTCGATCAGCTTTAAAAAACCTTTTGATTCACCTTAATTACATTAAAAGGCAACTATTTGCATTGGGGGAAGTGGAAAATATTTCATTCTAAATTTCATTACGTAAAATTAAAATTAGCTTTCGTCTTGTGAGATTGTACACCAGAATCACAAACCATGTTACACAAACCTAGCGTAGCCGCTAAACTTCTTGAAAACTGGGATGTTTTTCTTGCCTTGACGCGAGTATGCGTTATAAAGGGGCACTTTCTTTTGTATCACAAACCGTGTTACACAAAAATATTTTCCACTTCCCCCAATGCAAATAGTTGTCTTTGAAATTAAGGTGAATCAAAAGATTTTAAAAAAAAGTGCGTATTAACCGTTGCCAGCGATCCCCAAAATTTACCAAACTTAATATGGGCAAATCAAAGTCTTTTATATATAATCTCAATTGATTTTTCTACAAAATGAAAAACTAAAATTAATTTTATACAAAACCGGGACCAGCTCATTTTACACTAAAAAAAAAAAATTTTTACGCCAGTAGATAGGTAATAATTAGATGTATTTAATTCCGTGAGCGGAAATTGAAAAAAAATGTACACTATCGTTAATTTCTTAAATTTAAAAATACGAAAATGTCATTTTTCAAAGTGCAAAAGCGGTAATATGCACTTTTTCACGAAAAAACACTTTGCAGAAGTTGAATAATTGTTAGAATTACGTATTTCGGAAACTTTTTGCATTGGGGGAGGCGGAAAATGATGCATTTTAAATTTCAATTGCGTAAAATCAAAATTCACTTCGCGTCTTCGAAACTGACATGGCGCGGCCGATCTGTCACACAAGCCCGCTAGACAAACCCGGCGTAGCCAGACAAACTATTTAAAAACGTAGGCTGTTTTTTAAAGTTAAGATAATATTCACAAGCCCGCTATACAAACCCTGCGTAGCCAGACAAACCATTTAAAAACGTAGGCTGTTTTTTAAAGTAAAGATAACAACATGGAGGTCATTGAAAAATGACATTTTCGTATTTTTAAATTTAAGAAATTGACGATAATATATATTATTTTCAATTTCCGCTCACGGAATTAATTACATCTAATTATTACCTATCTACTGGGGTATATATTTATTTATTTTTGTCCAAAATGAGCTGGTCCCGGCTTTGTATAAATTTACCAAACTAAATATTGCAAAAAATATCATACATCACGTACGTAGTTCAAATCTAACACGAGAATCTTTCAAGGCAAAGTTAACATTTACTTTGGCGTAATATTTTATGGGTTTATTTTGAGCTACCGTATATTATATTTACCAAAACACATTCCATGAACAATAAACTATGCATAAAAACAAATTTACTTACTTTGATATTGGTTGGTTTTTCGGGATTTTTCACCACAAAAGGCACAATATTCCCGCACCTGACAGTTTAACGTGGAAGGACGCTAACCATATATCATAAATATACTAACCCCTAGATCGATCACTTCGGGCTTTTTCCTCCTAGCGGTTTCGTCACCAACTTAACCAGACCCTCCCCCCTCGCCCTTCCCGCACCTGCCAGCAGTAATAGACTAAAGATAGAGGAAACTTATTTGTCTACCATAGACAATATAATCGCTCTCGACCTACTTCATTAGCCCAATAAATTATTTAAGAACAAAATTATTGGAATCAGAAAATGTTACATTAGACAAATGAAACACTCTGAGAACATCTTTAAATATGTTTATTTTCAGTAAAGACAATTGATAATAAATAACACATAAGACAATTGATAATAAAACATAACACAAAAACTAAGGTATCCTAACCGACCTAACCTCAAATTAATTTACGGACGAATGCTGAATGTTGATGTCCTGGTACTGGTTCTCATCCTGGTCATCTTGTAGATACTCCACTGACCAGCTCTCTTCACTGTCAGATAGACGTGGGCAAAATTGAATGACTGAATTAAATGAATAAATTCAATCTTGTAACACACTCGATCTGATTCTCATTTTCAAAAGGAATTAAATCTTTATTCCTTACCCTTGGCCTTGCATCTTACGATTTTTTAACAGCACCATATTTATTTTTATTTTGATTAATTTATTTTACAGTTAAATATTTCATGTTATATTGAGGTAAGAAAATAATAATGTACTCTATAAATATTGTAGTGTTTCGTAAGAATTAAATAAAATATTATTCTGGATATTTGTTGCGCGGATAGGTACACCTACCACAGGCGAAGCGCGCCGCGAAATTGCCTTTCACGGGTACTGTGTAGTATCCCGCGCAGTAAATCTTATACCTACAAAAAACCCTGTAGTCCCCGTCCCCAATCCAAGTGACAAAACCGCCAAGCGAGTCAGCCAAGATCCAAATAATTCTGAGCTCCGTGTGTCGCGTCTGTTTCACAGTTGTGTCCCGCCAGTCCCGCCAGTCATAGTCACGGAGGAATCGTTCCTCCGTGGTCATAGTCCTGTAACCTGTTCGGTCTGTGCGAACTCAATCCGCAACCCCAATCTCTGTTTCACTTATTCAAGGAATCAAAACATTTATTTCTTATTCATTTATGACGTCGTAGTCCCACGGGTCCCTGGGTACCACGTGTCGAGTCGATCCGACCGGTCCGCGGAATGCAAGTTATTCAAGTCACAGCAAGACAAAAGACACTTATTAGTCAGAAGTTCCCAATTCATTTCTTGATGCCCGCAGAGAATCGGTTCGTCGTTAGTCCCCGCTCGGCCAAGCCGTCATCTTAGGGTGAAACTTCCCACTTCGGACCGCGGAACGTTAATAAAAGGACTAAAAGCGAAAGTTTATTCTATGTCTTTTCTCCCTCACACGTGCGTAAATTGTGATGCAATACTTGTAGAAACAAAATGATGTTTATCTATATTATTGTTTTTTTGTGGTATCTGTCTCTGTCTACTCTAGCCGTAAACAAAAAATCAGTCGCTATCGAACCGTGATACTGATAAATGATAATCGAGCGATTTGTTCCTTTATTTTTGTAACAAATTATACGACGCGTGTCGCCAGGGCTTTTAATTAGTTTTTATTCGGCGCGTCTTTTTAACTTCACCATTGAGGTAGGTGCATTTAAAAAATATATATTTGACTGGAGCTTATTCCAGGTGACCTATGAAAGCGCGATAATAGTATGTTTTTTATGTGAAATCCGCACAAGTCCCGTCTGGAGCTAATGAAACTATGGCATCCCCAATTGGGATTTTTTGCGAGGCTGAAGGTAGTGGGAAGTTTAGATCACGTGAAATGAAACAATTTTAAGTTTAATAAATAAATAAAAATTAGTAAAACTTTAAGGGTTAACCACGAAAACTGTTTAATTTTAAGATTTAATTGCTTGCCTAATATAAACACATTTTTCTTGTTAAAAATTTGTCTTTTGGGCAAAATAATATCTAAGTACACATTGAAATATTTCATTAACCTCGTCGCGCGTCGTTTTTAGTACCTACGATTTTTCAAAACAACATAATTTACACTAAGAAGAGGGCTTTGCGTAGTGAAAACTTATTTATCACCGTTGTGATTTGAAACTCGATGAAACGAAAAATAACGACACTAAAAAGAGCAAACACATGCACCTAAAGGAGAACTAAGAAGTATGTAGAAGTAGTCTGCGAGAGAATGAGATAGTATTATCGGTCTCCTCTTTTTGCGGTTCATCGTAGCCTTTTCGGCCTCCTCTTTCGCTTCGTAGCCGAGGTTTTTTAAGTAAGCGAGGGTTTTTTTTTTTTTTTTTTTTTTTTTTTTTTTTTTTTTTTTTTTTTTTTTTTTTTTTTTTTTTTTTTTTTTTTTTTTTTTTTTTTTGGAATTAAAGGAATGAATAAAATGAATCAATTCAAAAGGCCGAGGGAATCACAATGAATCGATTCACCCCTGGGAATGAGTCTGCCCATGTCTACTGTCAGACTCCCATTTGACATCGGAAATGTCTCCTTCCAGTGCAATAGTTATTTCTTCATGTGACAAACCTCTAACAGCCATCTATAAAAATGATAACAATAAGTTATATATAGTCTACCGGAAAACATTAAAATAAATTAATACATCTTGAAAGAATCAAATTAAAATACGTAAAACAATACAAAAGGCCAAAACAAGAAGATCTCCATTAAAAACATCCACCAATGCGCCATCACAGGATCATGAACGTTTTTAGCGAAAACAAAATGAAAAAGCAATGTTTTTGAATGGAAATCATATTTATCGATCAGATTAAACATCTGTATACAGTATAATAATTATTTTCAACAGAAAAATGGTATATCTTACCTTTTAATGTTATGCAGAAAACCAAGATGTCAAACCGTTTTGTCCAAGACGCCATTTCCAAATATTTTGTGTTGCCAGTACGCGATTTGTTATATACCTTATAAAACATATCTTTCTCAAGCGATACGCAAAATACGGGGCTGTTTGTTTCATAAAATCAAGAGATTTTAATTTTCATCCATCAAATGGCCTGACAACCTCCGTAGTCCGGTGGGTAAGACTCTTGACTCATGATCCGGAGATTGGGGTTCGAACCCGGCATGCGCAAGTAAATTTTATTTGATTAATTTGTGTTATTTCACAATTAATTCATTTAAAATAATATATATTATAGTATATTTACGGCATGTTCCAGAGTGGAAGATACTATCAGTATCGCCCTGGTGTAAGACCACCATTCAGAATTGAAATGTTGCTTGAAAATGGCTTTAGCCGTGTTTGGTGACCAGATCTGAATAGCCAGGTACTTCCCAACCCTCCTCTTCCCCACCTCCTTCCCCTCCTCACTACCTTCAGCCTCACAACATACCTAATTTGGGGAATGCCATAGTCTCACTGGCTTCAGACGGAGCAGTTGAGATTTTTGTACGGTATTAACTGTAAAAAAAAAAATCATTTTCTTCAAGATCTTGTGATATATTTAGAAAATCAAAACCAAAACACATTGAAGCTGTATGGATCAGGTGTTCTCGGAAATTAAAAAAAAAAAAATTCTACAACTTCAAGAGTCCACCAATTTTTCCATTTGTGAAGGCACAAGTCGTTTCAGCAAGTTTTTGTACAATAAAAATAAATCCTCAAATAAGAAGTGTGCGAGTGCTCCGTGTATACGATGTAATAAAAATTTAAAAAAATATATGGAATCACAAAACCCCCAAAAATACCACAAAAAATACTCCAAAACACCTATTAAACCAGTAAAAAAATCCCATCCCACTTATTTTACCCCTAAGTTGGCAACCCTGAGCGAGAGATGGCGAAAATCAAAATTACAAACCTATCTTTACAGCTCCATCTATGAAACTTTATCTATGAGTGGCAGCACTTTTACGTCACGGACCACGGTTGAAAAATTTGAACGAAGTTATACGCCCCTGCCATATATACTAACCACCATAAACCAGTCATTAGATTGATAACTTCGTGCTTTTTCCATGGACCAAGTGTCAACGCTATTTGATCATAATATACATACCTATATTAAACGACTTTTTATTCGATTTGAGACTTTGTCGTCACACATACCATAAACAAAGGATAGAGGAAACAAAATAAAAGGCTCGACCATAGACAATATAATTATCTTTCAGTACCTACCCAATTTATTAGCCCAAAATATTATTTTAAAAATAAAATTAAATGTCAAAATGTTCCCCAGGGCAACAGAGCTGCATCTGATGGCGCGTTCAGACGTTTCAATTTTTGTTGATCCACTTTTATTTAACGTAAAAAGTTGAACGAGATTATGTTCACACGTTTCAATTTAAGTAGAACCGAATTTGACATTCAAGATGGCGTCAACTGAAATTGTCAGTGCGTGCGTCTCTCTAACTTCTGATGTTTTGCGAGATGAGGATATGGATGACAGAAAAACAATTTGATGAGCTGCTTTCCAAAATTGGCGATAAAAATTTTCAGAGATGTTTAAATTAATAATAATTACTACTAACTACAATAACCGGAGAAGCAAGGAAATAATCCATATTTCGTTAAAATTAGCTTTACCATAACCTAAAAACAACAACGCCAAACGTCATACTTTGACATGGGTAGTTATTGTTATTAGATTTGTACAAAGTTTTTTTTCTTTTAATTTATGCGTATTAATGGTGACGCATGCTCTGAATATTTACCGTTATTTTTTTGTCATTATCATAATATATTGGGTAGGTAGTGTAAATGAAACACTATTATTTATTGCAGTATCACGGGCATTTCTATTTGTGTACACTTCTTGCTTTTGATCCCAAAGACAGGGATGCATAAATCTGAACATCAAATCATCCGACCATTTCAAATATTTTTTCGTTGAAACGGATTCCATGACGGTAGAACTAGGAATGTCTAACGAATATGGACATAAATGTTTGACGTCTAGTTGTGCACGCGAGTAACTATGGTAACCAAGATGGCGCGATCATACTTGAACGTCAAAAGTAGACGGGCTATCAACTTTAGCTAGTCAACAAAAAACTTGTTCAACTTTGTTGAAAGAAGGTTCACACCTGTCAATATGCTTTCAAGTGTCGAGTTGATCAACTAAAGTTGAACCGTGTGAACCGGCTATGACAGATAACTGCCTTGAGAAAATGAGCTTACTTTTCTTTACGGCTCATTTTCTCCGGACAGAGCTTTATCAGATTGAAACCCGTTGCCCTATGAAGAAACCAACTGTCGTAAAAATAACCTAAAATTACTTGAAATTTCAATCCCTTCAAAAGGGGAAGAACAATTTCAAATAAGATTTTGCTTTCCTACGATAGTATCGACTTTGACATTTCTCTGGTTACAACAGAAAAATGAAAAACTCAATTAAACATTTTAGTATTTTATTAAAAACAGTAAATACAAGAAAAACTAACAACATCACGCCGTTTCCCCGCAGGGGTAGGCCGATAGGACGGACCGTCTAACAACTCGGTCTTGGCACACACTCTTTGCCTTATTCACACTCGCACATCGACTCATACATACTATTTCTGACTCTTGACGTGGCCCAACGTAAGTATCGGATTCCCTTGATAATGTCAGGTTTTCCTCTGGCGTCCCTGACTTCATCTACCACTCACATCTGTATCATATATTCTACTTACACCCCACGCTTCGTTCATTCGCTCTACATGCCCACACCATCTGAGGGCCCCTTTCTTAATCTTACTCATTATGATCAGCCTTGCATTGCATTGCTTGATCATAAATAATAATAATATTTGGATGATTTGTATAGCGCCATTTTTGTAAAAAGTTACCTCAAAGGTGCTCTGCACAGACTTATATTTCTACAATCTAATTCCAACTACAAAGTAGACAATCCATTATAACAACTTATGGCTAAAACTAGCATCCACCGGTTCGTCGATCATTGATATGAAACTATATGTACAACGATTTGACCAATGAACGCTTTGCTGCATATAAAATGTACATATATTATTTTATTTATACTCTGTACAGGCAGAAAATATACAGAACATTCAGTCCACTTCCCTCTGCCAGTTCCATGCCTCACTGCCATACATCAGGGTAGATACCAGCATTCCGTTGCGGACTGCTAGTTTCGCTTCTTTAGACAGTTTTTTGTTAGCGCCAATGGCATTCAGTCCTTTATTAATAGAATTACTTACATTTACCCTTCTTTCAATATCTCTATCAGCCTTCCCGTCTCTCATACACATACTTCCCACGATATACAAACTCATCCACCTGCTCCAAGTTCACAAATATATTGCACAATGTGTGCGTACTCTCCTGATAAAAATAGAACAAATTTAGAAAAGCTAAGCGTACTGAGAATATATTGCTCCTGTTGCATCCTGGTCCAGTCCATGGAGTACTCTTCCTCCTTCTTATGTCCTCTCAAGAACAGCAGTGCAAGAGAGTGGTGGAACACGTCAGCCCCCATCTCCTGACATGACATCACAACGTTACTGTCCTACTGAAATACCTACAACAAACAATCATATGTTATCATTAAGGTGCTAAATTAATGCTTTTATATGTATTATTATAATAAGGTAAAATGCAAACAAACTCTGAGACCTGTAGGTGCGGGCCGTCGTTCGAGGAACGTGCTCTCTACTTTAGGGGAATGACACTAGTAATCTCCACCAGGCTGTCAGCTGTAAGGGTAGGATTTGGTGTTTCGAGCTGAAAATATTGAAGAAAATATCTCATGAGATACGTCAAGACAGACCGACAGATAAAAACAAAACAGGATAAATGCAGAAATGTTTCATATAAATATTTGTACCTGCAGATTATAATGGTTTTCACGAGGAGCATCATTATTTACTTTCGAAATTTCAACGTATTGGATTAGCGTTGGCTTTATTGACAACAGACAATGATCAATAAAAAATGTAGATGTCATTTTGTTGTCCGATGATATATTTTTCTATTAATAAACAAAAAAAAGTGTTTCGATCACATGTCGCTACTGATCCCATCACGACGGGATGGGTTTAAGCGAACTAGCGCTGTCTCGTTTGAACGATATGCCGTTAGAACGAGACGCAACGCTTGTCAAATGACCGCTACACTATAAACAAGTTATACTCCTGAGTACTCAGTTGCGGTGTGTGATGGAATAATATTTTAAATGTTATAATAGATAAAAAGTGTCATCGGACAGAGAAATGACTTTAATATTTTTTACTCTAAGCTCGGGAATCACTGGTTAAAACCTCTTGGGTGCGTTCTGTTCCACCCTGCATAATTTTTGAAACATAAAAAGCAGGCAAACATAAAAAGTTTAAAAATATCCCACCTTATGTATTTTTCTAACTAAAATTACATACCACTAAAAAAATAAAAACACCCACATTATATATTTTACTAGGCAAATTTATTATGAACATTACTCGTTTTTGTCGTTTCATGTAAAAACAATTAATTAAAAAATTCCATCAGTTAAGAAAATATTAATCCTTCTGTTGGGTATTACAGACAAAAATAATAACAGTGATGAAAAAAAAATCCTTCTTCTGAGAATTACTGGCAAAAATAATAAAACTATCTTTTTTACATGAATACCGCACAAGAGTCCCAACTGCTCCCGTCTGGAGCCAGCGGGACTATGGCATCCCCAATTGGGGTATGTTGTGAGGTTGAAGGCAGTGTGGATGGGAAGGAGATATGGAAGAGGAAGGTGGGGAAGTACCTGGCTATTCAGATCTAGTCACCAAACACGGCAGAAGTCAGAAAAAAGAAAGATAAGAAACAAACAGCACGCATGTTTAATATCTCTTCCAAAGAGTACCAAAAAGCCCTTGAAAATAAGGCATGAGAAAAGATCCGTTTCGAAGATGAAAAAAGGCTAAAAAAACAAGTAAGGGATGAAAAAAAACGACGATTGGAAGAAGGAAAGAGGATGAAAGCAGGCAAAAGAAAATGAGCCTAGCACATAAAATGCCTAATTGGAAGACTTAACCATATAATCATCGATTAATACCATTGAAAACATATCTTTAAATAGAGGTAACAGATGTGAAAGACGTGTGAGAGAAATTGATAAAATTAAATGCTCTAAGTGCGTCCGAATTTTTCATGTCAACTGCATACCAAAAAAGCCTTCCGAAAATGTACCAATAGGGGAGGATAATGACACGTTTTTATGTCATGTATGCTGTAAGGTGTCTGAAGAATCTGATGGGTCTGATGAAAGCATAACGCACATACTAAAAGATCTCAATGACTACCTATAACGTTGAAATGGGTTTTTTTTACCGTAAAATTAGTTTTTTTACCGTAAAATTAGTTTTTTTTTTAGTTTGAAAATATTATTTTGTTTGTTTTATGTTTGTAGAACCAGAGCCCAGAGCTGTCATTGGGTAGGCCTTTGGACATTCATTTTACTTGATATTCTAATTTAAACGTAGAGTCCAATAACTGTGCCACTGATGTCCCAATACTGTTAAAAGTGTCCAATAACTGTATTTTTTCCTACTTTTCAGTTTAATAAAATATAATTAAAAAAACCTTAGGTATTTTTTATTTTTCTCTATATTTACTTAAAGCCCATTAAATCTTACAGCACTACATACCTGAAATATTTCCTACTTAATAATATTTTTTTAATTATACACTTTTAAAAAAAGTCATTCTCTTAACTGTCCAATAGCTATAGCGTTCACCCTACAAAAAGTTGAAATTAAAAAAAAAAAAAAAAACATTTTCTGCTACTACTACATCAGTAATGTCGTATTTTTCAATCTTAGCATTCTAGCTCACTGAAAACTCTCGGTCCGCCACTGTTCGACACCAAACAAACTATTCATAAACTTCCCAAATGATATTATTATGGGTAAAAAAGGGTAAAAAGCGGTGTCATGCGATGAAAAGGTGCATTAAAAAACTGCCATCATAATCGCATCGATTTTTGGAAAATTATTTGTCTGTCCTTATAGAAAGCCACTGTCTGTCATGATAGTATGTATTTACAATATATGTTTTATACAAACGAATGGGTTTAGGCAGTGGCGTAGCGTGGGTTTCAGCCGCCCGGGGCAGAGGAAAATTTTGCCGCCCCCCCCCTCTCCTCGCTAACTTCTACAGGTACTTCTTCCGCAGATTTTCAAGCACTGACTGGCGGGGGGGGGGGGTAGATATTTTTTATGCCGATTTTTATAATCCGATGTGCCGAGTATGCTTCCAATAAAACCATGCTTATAAATTCTACTACAAATTTATATATAACTGCTCTCAGAAATCGAGGATGGTATGCTTGTGATAGAATTTCGCATCTTCATAACGCATACTCAAATGCAAAGCTTCACCCTACACGATGATCCGGCAATTTATTGTTATATTGATAACATGAAACTGGTTTAAATTAAACTTAATATGCGGTGTACCAAAAATACACTCAGAACATAAAAATAAAGTTGGTTGTTTTCAGGTGGAAAAAATATAATAAGCAGTAATTGTTGAATGAAACACTAGCATATATTGAATCATTTGGCGGGTACGAGATAAGCCGCCATAGCTCAGTGGTCAGAGCAATCGACCGGCAATCGAGAGGACACGGGTTCAAGTCCCGTTGGCGTCATGTATCTTTTCTCGGAAGATTTTTCAATGTGGATGAGTGTTTCAGGCTGATAATTATTGCTTATAATAATTGTTACCCTTTGTGCTATGCATAAAAAATCTTGTCTTAAAAACGTTAGTTTTACAATTAAAAATAATAATTAATATTTGACAAGTTTAAGTATTTCCCCAATAAATGAAGACATAATTTGTCTCGACGCCACCTAGCGAGGGATTTAACACTTACAATGTTTCTCTCGCAAAAATAAAGTTGGTTGTTTTCAGGTGGAAAAAATATAATAAGCAGTAATTGTTGAATGAAACACTAGCATATATTGAATCATTTGGCGGGTACGAGATAAGCCGCCATAGCTCAGTGGTCAGAGCAATCGACCGGCAATCGAGAGGACACGGGTTCAAGTCCCGTTGGCGTCATGTATCTTTTCTCGGAAGATTTTTCAATGTGGATGAGTGTTTCAGGCTGATAATTATTGCTTATAATAATTGTTACCCTTTGTGCTATGCATAAAAAATCTTGTCTTAAAAACGTTAGTTTTACAATTAAAAATAATAATCAAAAATACACGCCTGCGAATATTCGAATAAAAGTACCTAAAATAGAATAAACTTTAAATTTGAAATACAGATTCCTTCTCTTAAAAAAATGTAATAAAACTGATACTTGTCTTTATATCGCAATCACAAATTTATTTTAAAATTAAATGTATGGGACATAATTTCATAATTTTATTTTAAAATTAAATGTGCGGAAGAATTTGAATCTCCTGTGATTAGACGGGTTAATTAAATCTGTATTTGACGAATTAAAACTACACTCAGAATATGAAAATGGTTTCTCTTTGATTCTGGCAGCACATATGTATCTGCAACTTGAATTTTATAACTACACTTCGAATTAAATAATGGTCTCTTTCGAAATGTATCAGCAGATGAATGCAGAACTGAACACAATTCAGGTTTAAATTAAGAGTGAATCTAAACAGAGGTTATCGGCTTTGATTAGTATTACTATCATAATATGCGTACGGTTTTCCTATGAATTGCGAAATTTGCAGCTTAAAAAAATATAATTATTGATATTTTTAATAAATAATAAAGAAAAGAGTTGGATTCGTAAACGAAAATATCGTAGTACATTTTCAAATAATGATTTGAAATGGTTTAAATTTGTCTAAGATAATATTATTATTTATTGTGAAAATTTGCCGCCCCCCTTAAAAGTGGTTTTAAGGGGGGCGCCCCCCCCCCCCCCCGCCCCCCCACGCTACGCCACTGGGTTTAGGATGCGTAACTAAACGATTATGACTATCAAACGTATTCAAACCAGCAACTGGAACAAAAACAACTTGACATGGGCAAGGGCGGATCCAGGATTTTTTTCTGGGGGGGGGGGGGGCACAATGGGCGAACGGGTAAAAAAATCTACAATTACTGTTAGGATTTTTTTCTGAGGGGGGCACGGGCACAATGGGCGGACGCAAGGCCGTAGCCAGGGGGGGGATCAAGGGGGTTTGATCCCCCCCCCCCGAAATCTAATAAAGCACACTGAAATATGATGTTAAACGCTACCGAAGCTCGATTGTACAAAATTAACTTATTGCAATTTGTGGTGAAATTTTCCAGAAAAAAATTGGTGCAAAGACTGAATTCTGCAAAATGTTTTTCAGTCCTTGTTGATGGAACTACTGATGTTTCACTACAAGACAAGAACAGATGTCCATCTGTGTGAGATATGCAAAGCTAAAATATAATCAGCGTTACTAAAAAACCCCATGAAAATTTTATTCAATTGATAAACGAGCATGTATCTGAAAACATTTTTCATGGAAAGAAATATACATTTTCGTTATTTGTTTTTGGGGTGTTATGCCGTGTTGCGCTACCTCCTTCTTTAGCCAACGTTTCGGACATCGTTGCAGTGTCCATCATCAGGGCAGATCCGGCAGATCCAGTAGATGTGTATACATTGCTTACCCGAGAGGGTAGTTTATTTCACGTGTACGACTGTTTTGTTAATGATTTCTGAACGAATTTTGGAGTTTAAAGATCTTAATTTTGGAAAGGTAAAGGGTAAATATGCAGTGAGTCCACCTCACGGATAATACAGAATATTCCTTTTTTAACTAATAGATTTGTAATAGACAATCAAATATGACATTTGTCGGAAGTACCAATCTTATAAAATAAATTCACTAAAATAAACTCGCTGTCATCATAATTAAAAAAAAAACATCCCAGTTTTTGAATGGTTTGTTTGGCAAAGCAGGGTTTGTCTAGCGGGTTTGTGTAATTATTCTAATACATTTCTTTCCATGTTCTACTGTTAAAAATACAGGTACAAACTTGTCAATAATGCGTTCACTTTGTTTTACGCAATAATACTTTTTCTATGATTGGCAGCATTGGTTGATTGTCTATGAAATGTTAAAATAAAAACGATGAACAAACAATGGCGTTACCGCGTGGGTGAATTAATTTTAACAGAATTAAAATGTTAAATGCAAACTTTTTGCATGTTTTTTGGTCTCTCCCGACATAAATACTCACTTTTCGTAATAATAAAGCTAAATCTAACCGTTTGATTAAAAAATATTCCGTATTATCGAGTAAGCGGTTCAATGCATAAATAATAGGTAAAGATCCTAAAATGTAAATTTGAATTTTTATGTAACCTATAAAACAATTTTCTGACAGTTCAACTTTCAAAGTACGATTATTGCGCTAATAACTTGACTAAAACTGATGAAAAATCACGATAAATATATCAATTATATGAAAGAAGGGTGAATCATTTAGTAAAATCACAATATTTAATAACAAAATTTTCGATATCCCGCCATGAACATGACAAATGAGCAGGCGCGTCAATAACGCCCCTTGCGGAGAAGAATTAAAACAACCATTTTTACCAAGTAAATTATAACCATACACAACGTTGTCAGATGTAAAATGCATTCAGAAATGCATTTAGATGTAAAATGCATTTTTACAGCGTGACCGCGGAAGAAAGCTTATTAGTAACAGATAGAGTCCACCACCACGGGCTCTACGCTATGAGTGAAGCTCCAAGCAAATTTTCCAGTACTAAATACCTTATTCAAAAAATAATTGAAAAATTTAGCTTCCAATATTAAAAAATAAATTTAAATTTTAGCGTTGTTTGGAGTGCGCTGTTTGGAGGGAGGCGTCTACTAATATCTACAGGAATTCCAAAAATTGAAAAAATCGAACTAATATCTATGAGAATCAAAGTGTTGACGAATATCTACAGCTCAAACTGTTGATTAAGGCCCCGTTCTCCGCACAAAAAAAACCATTTCGGACGAGTCGTGAAATTTACTTTTAACGCATTCGACAGGTGGTGTATCTGCAGCGCGCGGCTATTACAAAAGGTCTGGTTTGGAACTTGGCTTTTAATTCTCGACAAGTTGATAATATTGTGTAGGGCTGCCACAATTTTAAAATACACATAATATTTATGAAAATATCTGTTATTTTCTCAATGTATTACGTTAGATTACCTATAACCTATAGAGTGTAATGTACACTTGAGGTGACCGTTCACAAAACAAAGCTATATTATTTATTATAACGGAACTACTATTATCATTGTTTCTCTTTAATATCTCTTAACAATTTGGGAGACGGGACGGGATGGGTACTGCCGCGCCGCCCCGGAAAACATTTTTGGATAACCAACACCCCTGCCGTAGGCCACTTAAGTGGTTTGCTATGTTTGGTGACTTAGCAGGGGTTCCCGGGTTATGGAATGAGGTATCAATTTGGAAGGCGACCATTGCCGCCCGGCAACCATTCATTGGATAACAGAGGTGCCCGGGTTCATGGGGTGAGGCTTATCTATTTATTGGGTACTACTTTTTTCAAAAAGAAAAAGAGTCATAATTCGTATTCCCGGTTTACGAATAACCTGACAATTTGAAAATCTCCTACCAGCATCATAATAAGCGGAAGATGTAGCTTGTGCATTGAAAGAGGAATTGAACCCGCGACATCTTGACCCGACCCATTTTTCAATTTTCAACTAAGTAAAGTGCACATTTTAATCATATTTGTTTATAGTCCAGTCAATTTTTTTATTTGGGAGGTGGGAATGGGTACCGCCGCCCCGGGAACCTTTATTGGATAACCAATACCTCTGTCATGGGTCACCCCAAGTGGTTCGCTACGTTTGGTGATTTAGCAGGGGTGCCCGGGTTCATGGAGTGAGGTTTGTCCAGGTCTTGGAGGCGGATGACCAGGACAAACTGAACCCGAGATTCCTACCCACCCCTTAAACCCTTTTCCTTCCCAGAACTCTCCTCTCCTTCCTTTCCTTAAAAAAACCCTCCACATAGCATCATAGGTGAGCATAAAGATGACATAGGCCCTGAGGGAAATTATGTTCCTCAGGGCCTCCTGTGTGGAGCTCATGTAAAAAAAATGAATGGTCCAAAAGGAGGTGTAGAGTGCACCTAAGCGATTCCTTCAGAAACTTGGTCAGGGTGCTTAGGGTGTGAACATACTAAAAGTCCTGACGTCTAGGTGGTGAGCTAGGGGAGGGAGGGGGGGGAGAAGGTTCTAATTTTTGGATTTACGCTTATATCTCGGAAACGGTGCATTTCAGAGGATTTTTTTTAGAATAAGTGAAAGCTCATAAAATTATCTACAACTTTTATTCTATACGTAATTTTCGAAATCCCAGCCGTTTTTGACTTACACGCTCCACAAATGTAGATATTTTCGAATAAAATCATTTTACCTCACATTTTTCATCAAACTTTCCTTCATATCGTCTAAAATATTTATCAAAGAAAGAAATTTGTTTGAAAGAAGTTGTTAAGAATTTAATTCCCTTTTAGATAATATGTATACATTTGCAAACTAATCTTCAACCAGTAAATATTTACAGGAATTTTAAGTTTTTTAGTAAATGTCGTCATTTTTTAATCTTATTACAGACACACCACTTTTGTTTGTAACAGATTGTGGGACTTGGATTTCATTTATTATTTCATCATTTAGTTCTTAAAACAATTAGTTTAATGATTCTTCACCAACTTGAACAGCATCTTAGCAAGTTATTGTGGCATCTCCGACGACTCCACTCCACAAAAATTGACATTATTTCACTGGTTTGTGGGAAGGGAGGATGTGCATCAAACCACTGACTGAGTTTGGCACAACCTGTTTTTGCCTACATGCACCTTTTCGCTCTTTATTTATATCCGGGGGTAAAGTGCACAAACTTCGGGAGGTAATTCTGCACGACAGTACAGTACAGTAAAAAAAGATACGAAACTTTTTTCAAAACATTCTAAGGTAGTTACGGGTAAAAAAGTTTTGTTGTTTGTATGAAAAAAATAATATTCTTCTGTGGAAAAATAGGGAAAAAATTGAATTTAGAAAAAAGTTATTTGTCTTTTTTGCATTCACCATCATGTACCTCCCAAAGTTTATGTAGAAATTTATGAAGTGGCAGCCCTAAAAGCTACGAGCATAGAGGACGGGCGGGCGGGCGCGTGCACTGCCAAACTACAGCTTTGCTAGGACTAGTTAACCGATGGAATCTAAATTATTAAACACTTATAAAAAGGTCAAAGTAATTACTTATAACAATGTAGTCGGTTTTAGTAAACAAGCGAAACTTTTATTTACTTACATTTACGTAACGCACTTTGGTTTTATTATCCAACGAATATCTAATAATAGGTAGTAATAATACGTCAGATTTATTATCCAACGAACATCTAATAATAGGTAGTAATAAAATAAAACGTATGATGATAATTACATATTTCCTTGTCCGTAACAATTTGGGACGCGGGTAAGGGTACCGCCGCCCCGGAAACTATTTATTGGATAACCCCAAGTTGTTCGCAACGTTTGGTGACTTAGCAGGGGTGCCCGGGTTTGGATCTTGGTGGCGGATGTGTCTGCCCACCAGCTGCGTGGTAGGCCAGATCGGGAGAGACTGGTTGAGGGAGATCTTGCGACCTCTCAGGCAGAACTCTTTTGGAACATCGCCTTGCACCGCATTGTGAGGGATGGATTCAAAAGTCCGTCACACCCAAAACCACTGACCCTCAAATTCCTACCCACCCCTATAACCTTATCCTTTCCAGAACTTCCTCTCCTTCATTTCCATTAAAACACCCTCCACACAGCATATTCAAAGATGACATATGCCCAGGGGGAAAAAAATCCTCAGGGCCTGTGTGGAGTTACTGTGGTAATTTTTGATAGCAGATTTTTGTTAGCAGTTTGATCCGTAAAAATGTATTATTATTATGTCCTATAATTTTAATAAATGAGCAAAATAAAAGCTTTTGCATTCAATGGTCATTTAAAAAAAAACGTAATTTAATTTTAAAAAAACTTGCCCGGGAATTTCAGTTTCCGAAGTATTGGAAATAGATATTTCCCAAAGTACGCATTCTGTAAAAAAATAAAACAATAACTGTCACCTTTGTTATATAATACACAAATAAATTGAAAATTTATTTTTATAATAAATATTACATAATAGTAAATAATACGTTCCATCATACGTTCTCGATTTTGGAGATAATGTTTACGCTTAGAAATACGACTTTTTTGTTATTGTTTTACCATTTTCGCAAAACAATATTATTATTTACGTACGTGTATATTAAACAAATCATGAAACGTAGGGCTACACGTCTGTGTGGCGAGCTGTCTGGACAGCGAATGACGAATATTTGAAAGGCACATAGGTTACACATGGGTTACACGCACGTTAGATAGAGATGGCCTGTAAATATTATCTTTAGAATTAAAAAACGTAAGCGCCTGTTGTTAAAATGTTTAATTAATCACGGTTTATTGAAAAAAGAGCAAAAATCTCGCGATAACTGTCTTTAGTTTTATTTAAAGAAACGCTGTGAATTTTTTCATACATATAACTTGTAAAATAACTGAAACAAACGTGTTAATAATAATTTTTGGAGCATACTTTGTGATTTTTTTCTATCGAGGGAATTTTCTATAATTTGCGTTTCGGTGCGATAAATGTCTAGATATAACATATATTTTTTTAAGAGCTTAAAAACTTCAAATGTTTAAGGGAGATTTGTAAGAAATCGGTAGAAATTGGGAGAACCGAGGCTTAATATCTATGAGAACCAAAGTGTTGACGAATATCTACAGCTCAAACTACTGACTAATATCTATGAGAACCAAAGTGTTGACGAATATCTGCAGAACTGGCAGAGGTTGGATTTGCAATTATGTATAGCATATTGGAATAACGTAATATTGCGTATGCAGTTTAAAAAACTTAATTTATGTAAATATGTATGTAAAAATCCCTAATATCGGACTATTGGACACATTTAGCTGATAAGTCCAACCTACGCTCTGTAGATATTAGTTCAACCTACGCTCTGTAGATATTAGTCAACACTCTGAAGTTCGTAGATATTAGTTCAACATATGAGCTGTAGATATTCGTCAGACATACAGGCTGTAGATATTAGTATCTGGAGTCGTTTGGAGTGCGATGATCTTTTATAGCCATGTGTACAGTGTACACAGCTTTAGATTTTTTTTTGTCGCTTTATCTGATATGTTTATGATAACAATTATTTCATATTTTAGTAGGTAGTTTGTACAACTGTAATCCATAGTCCTCCATAGACCTCCATAGTCCAGTGGCTAAGACTCTTGACTCACATTCCGGAGGTCGCGGGTTCGAACCCGGCATGCGCAAATAAATTTTATTTGATTAATTTGTGTTATTTCACAATTAATTCATTTAAAATAATATATAGTATATTTGCGGCATGTTCCAGAGTGGAAGATACTATTAGTATCGCCCTGGTGTAAGACCACCATTCAGAATTGAAACGTTGCTTGAAAATGGCTTTAGCCGTGTTTAGTGACCAGATCTGAATAGCCAGGTACTTCCCAACCTTCCTCATCCCCACCTCCTTCCCCTCCCCACTACCTTCAGCCTCACAACATACCCCAATTGGGGATGCCATAGTCTCACTGGCTCCAGACGGGAGCAGTTGAGATTCTTGTGCGGTATTCACTGTAAAAAAAAAAAAAAAAAAAGTACTAATAATATTATTTTGTACTAGAAACCTGTAAATAAATAATGCTCAAAATATCATTAATGACGTAAATATTCTTTAACGTTTTCGATGCGACTCTGTTATAGACATTTCTACGATAATCTTAGGAACCTAATTTTTTTTCTTATGTGAAATATTATAAAAATTACATCAAAATAATGAAGGTAGATAAAACTATCTTTCTGGTGATACCTCAAATCTATTCTTCCCATAATCAATATATATTATTAAAGAAAGTCCAAAAAAGCGTGCGGAACGCAAAAACTCAGAAACAAGTCCCTGTAGGATCAAGGGAGTTATATGGTGTGGTAGATCTCTATCCCCACTAGGGAATAAGGGTATTCGTCTTTATTAATGAAATAATTAAAAACACTAGTGTTTTTACCACAATAAACTTTATTTAAAAGTCAACATGTTTCAAGAACGATGTTCTCTTCATCAGGACATAAAATGTACTAAAACTAAATGATCGAACATAGAACGGCGTGGGTAGAAATGGAAGTAGTGGGGGAGGAGAGAGGTGGAAAGGGGAGGTGCTTAGAAGATCAACAAGGGGGAGGAGGGGGGAGGTGGAAAGGGGGTGCTTAGAACAACAAAGACAAAAAATTACAATGGAAATATGTTTAAGATAGGGTTACTCACAAAATTAATTTGATTGTTAATAATATTTAAATTTCTATGACATTTTTCCAAATTTCTAATATTTCTAAAAGATCTAAGTGAAAACCACTAACGTTAGTGTGTAAAATTTTAAAACCAGAATTTATATCAAATGAATGGTTAAATTCAATTAGATGGTTAGCAAATTCCGAATAATTATTGCTATTTAGACATCTCAAATGTTCCTTAATCCTCGTTTCAAAATTTCTGCAAGTTTTACCTACGTAAAAATGATTGCAGTCATTACAATTCAATTGGTAAACTCCAGATTTTTTCATTTTTTGGTCTTTGTCCTTGTTATTTAAAATATAATTTTTTAATTTATTATTCGTATAAAAAGCAGGCTGTATTGTATTAGGAATTTTTTTCATGATTAAATTGGAGGTTTGATGATTTACAAACAATATTTTTCTCCATTGTTTTTTAATATTATCAGTAAGCAATGGGTAAATGTAGGATAAATGAAATTTTTTCTTATATTTTTTTGTTTAATAAATTGTCTATTAATTTGGAGTTATAACCATTATTAGATGCAATTATTTTAATGGTATTAAGTTCAGTAAACTTAACTTAAACTGAACTAACTAATTGAATTTAACCATCCATTTGATATAAATTCTGGTTTTAAAATTTTACACACTAACGTTAGTGGTTTTCACTTAGATCTTTTAGAAATTAGGAAAAATGTCAATAGAAATTTAAATATTATTAACAATCAAATTAATTTTGTGAGTAACTCTATCTTAATCATATTTCCATTGTAATTTTTTGTCTTTGTTGTTCTAAGCACCCCCTTTCCACCTCCCCCCTCCTCCCCCTTGTTGATCTTCTAAGCACCTCCCCTTTCCTCCTCTCTCCTCCCCCACTACTTCCATTTCTACCCACGCCGTTCTATGTTCGATCATTTAGTTTTAGTACATTTATGTCCTGATGAAGAGAACATCATTCTTGAAACATGTTGACTTTTAAATAAAGTTTATTGTGGTAAAAACAAAGTGTTTTTAATTATTTCATTAATAAAATGGTGCCACAAAGTGAGTTTGCAAAATTTGAAGAAGTATTCGTTTTTACCCAAAGGGCGTGCTTTTGAAGATATAAGGACTGAAAGTTCTAAGAAGACTAGAAATTTCAACTTCTAGAAGGTTCGATAAAACTCTGGACAGTTCTTGGAGACGTATATCAGCGGGTCTAGAAGATTCCGGAAAATTCTATAATGTTCCATAAAGCTGTGGAAAGTTCTGGAAGGAGTGGCAGAGTTCGTCGGTGAGTCTCGAAGGTTCCGAAAAGTTCTAGAAGGTTCGATAAAGCTGTAGAAAATTCTGGAAGGAGTGGCGGAATATATCGGGGGTCTAGAGTCTAGAAGGTTCGATAAAGCTGTAGAAAGTTCTGGAAGGAGTAGCGGAGAATTTCGGTGAGTCTACAAGGTTCCGAAAAGTTATATAAGGTTCGATAAAGCTGTAGATAGTTCTGGAAAGAGTAGCGGACTTTATCGGGGGTCCAAAAGGTTCCGTAAAGGTCAAGAAGGTTCGATAAAGCTGTATAAAGTTCAGGAAGGAGTGGCGGAGAATGTTGGTGAGTCTAGAACATCGGTCGTCACACTTTTCTGGTCAAGGGCCACATACAACAAGTGAGGTATCACCGCGGGCCGCACAATCAAATTTATCTTATATTATCCAATTTATCTTTCAGTTCAATTTTCAAGAATTGAATGAACATGAATGAATTTTCGCATTCGTGATAAAAATTATTACAATACATACAATAACAAAAATTAAAGTTTACTTTGTTTTATTAGTACGCGATTAGCATGTTTTTTTTGTCTTCTTATACCAAAGAAAAGTTCATTACAACCATAAATCATAAGTTGGATGACATCAGCGACCATGTGGAACAACATGATATTAACTCATACTGGGATGGTGTTAAGTCTGTGATTACCAATGCAGCTGACGAAGTTCTGGGAAGCAGGCAAACACAACCAAGAGAATTATGGTTCGATGCAGAATGCCAACAAGCAACCAATGTGAAGAATGACACATATCTAAAAATGCAACAGCGACATCGTACACGGCAAGCAGAGATGGAATACAGAGAACTAAGAAAGCATGAGAAAAAACTGCACAGAAGGAAGAAACGAGTATTTCTCGAGAACCAAATCAAGGAAGTGGAACTAGCCAAGGCCCAAAACAGAAGTCGACTTTTCTATCAGAAGGTAAACCATCAAAGAAAAGAATACAAGCCCAGAATTACAATGTGCTACGACAGCGAGGGAAATATTTTGAATGAAAAGTCAAGAATTCTGAATAGATGGGTGGAATATTTTGATGCTCTGCTAAACGGAAGTGTAGATGAGAGTGTGGGTGAAAATTTGACAAGGGATGGAAACATCACTGATGGTGGTACTAATGATGATGACAATGTCGAGCCGCCACAAACATTAGAAGAAGTAGTGGGTGCCATTAAAAGTCTACATAACAATAAATCACCTGGAACTGACAACATCTCTGCAGAGTTATTCAAATATGGCGGAGAGAACCTTCAAGTCCATATATATAATATCATTAAATCCATCTGGTGCTCTGAGACTCTGCCAAGTGAATGGAACTGTGGAATAATTTGCCCTCTTCACAAGAAAGGAGACCCTATGAACTGTTCTAACTATAGGGGCATAACGCTGCTGAATATCTCATACAAGATCCTATCAAATGTACTGTGTGGTAGGCTTATGAAATATTCGGATGGCATAATTGGCCAATATCAAACTGGGTTCCGTAAGGGGAAATCTACAACTGATCAAATCTTTTCACTGAGACAGATACTGGAAAAAACAATAGAATTTAATGTTGATACATACCATCTCTTCATAGATTTTAAGGCTGCCTATGACACGGTAAATAGAGAAAGACTGTACAGAGCCTTGGATGAATTTAATATCCCAAGAAAACTGGTAAACTTAGTAAGGCTCACAATGTCTAATGTTGAGTGCCGAGTCAGAATACAACAGGATCTGTCAGACACCCTAAAGACCTTCAATGGACTAAGACAAGGAGATGCACTTGCCTGCATTTTATTCAATTTAGCGCTGGAAAAGGCCATCCGAAATGCAGGTATACAAACCACAGGCCATATTTTTAACAAGTCTGTTCAGCTCCTTGCTTATGCTGACGATATAGATATCATCGCACGCTCAGAATATGAACTAAAATCGGCGTTTAAAAGCTTAGCTATGTCGGCAAGGAACATGGGATTGGTCATCAACGAGGGGAAGACAAAATATATGCCCGTACATGGACGCCAGAAACCACCAAGTATACAGATAGATAATTATACATTTGAAACTGTCAACGAGTTTGTATATCTCGGTACTATGGTGACAAATGACAACAATGTATCCAGCGAAATCAAAAGAAGAATAGTAGCTGCAAATCGATACTACTGTAGGCACCGCGATTATTATTATATTTTGAACAAAATGTCACCTAGACTCTAGCAACACTTGCCTGCGCAGCAAAATGCGCAGACAGCAGAACTGAGCTCGCGAGTGGAAAAAACTTCGAGATGATTCCGGTCTGAACGTTCCTCTCGCCAGTAAGCTATTTTTAATTACGCAAATTATTGTCGCGGATAGAATCCTTGTAATATCTCACTTCTGGTGTCAAATAAAATATAACTCTACCAAACAATCAGTGTTATGATTTATAAACTAAATTCCGTGACCATTTATTTAGAGAACCCGGATTAGCGATGGGAAATATCGATGGAATATCGATATTGTATCGATCTTTTTCCCCATCGATGCATTTCGATACATTGTCATAGACAAATCGATTCTTGAACAATCGATTCTTGCATCGATGTCAAATCGATTAATTCTGACCAATCACAACGCTTCTCTCACATCGATTATTTCTGACGAATCACAGCGCTGGATTTTCATCGATCCATCGTATCGATTCACAATCCGATATAATCGTTTGAAATGTCATCGTAAGAAGAATCGATTCTCGCTTATCGATGTCTATGTTCATATCGAATACAGTTCGATACAATCGTTTTGAAATGTCATCGAAGTGGAACCGATTCTCGCTTATCGATGTCAATATTCATTCGAATGCACAGTCCGATATAATCGTTTTGAAATGTCATTGAAAATGAGTGATACAATCGTTTTACAACTGTCAGAATTCATTCGTAAACGCAAATCGATTCTAGATCTGAGAGGTTGTATTCAAGATACGTCAAAATATCTCAAATTGTGATAAACTGATAAAGCGTGTTGATGTTATCATCATCCAGCTTTGTTGTAAATGATGAATTAATACTTTTAGGTAACGATCTACGTTTCCAGTTTTAGTGTATGTTTAAAGATTGCCATGGTGACTGTTTTTCACAATTTAAAGTTTATTTATTATTACTTATGTTATTTTAAGGTTATGTATCATCTAGGGTAGTGTTGGTCGTAGTATTCAAACGTGAAACGATTGTAAACGACGAAATATTACTTTTAGGCTATGATTTACGATTCCAGTACGTGTTAAAGATCGACATGGTGATTATTTTTCGTAAGTAGGTAGATGGTTATTTTGAGTAATTTATCGATTTGTTTAGTGTATGTTTGATTTATTGTAAATGAACAACCGATATCTCTAATTTCATCGAGTACTAACTAGTACCTCAAAACTCAACTTTGTGTGACTATAAAATATTGATGGTTTGTTCTAAAAAGTGTTATCAGCGCTAGAATTAGACACTTCTGTTCAAAGATATCATTATTCAATAAACACCGATTGCAAAAACACAGTTTTTTTACTGTTTTAATGTATATGTTTCCTACAATCTAAATGTCATTTTGAGATTAATCATGTAATGACGCTTATCAGAATTTTGGAAACATCTATAAAATTACATTATCTATAAGAATACGGATATTATGAAACAGTTTCAAGGTCGAGCCAGACCATAGATTATAGATAGTAAAGTATTATTGTAAATTATAGAAAATAATGTTGCTTGTAAAGAAATCATCGCCAGCAATGAAAAATCTACGTTGCCATACCGATGTACCATGCTTCGTCCGTGAACACCCCCCCTGCCGCGAGAAAAAATACTGCCTTTGACCGCAGCTATTGCTCTTGAACTCCTAGCGATTAATCGATTAATCATTCGATCATTTTTATGTATCGATACAAAAATATCGATTATGTAAATGTATCGATTATTCCCATCACTAACCCGGATATCTCTGATGAGGTAAGCAGAGATATCCAGCATCTACTAAAACTGGTGACCTTTCGACTAAAAGAACTAGCTTGCTGGCGGGGGGAGGAGAAACGTCCCAAGACGGAATCCTGGACAGCAAGTAAGTAAATTCTATTGTTTTATAGCATAACTTAAAGTAAAATTCCTTTTGAAATAAATGTTCCAGTAATTTTTAATAAATACACGACCGTGTTATTTCGATAGCATTGTCACACGTTCTTGTCAAACACACGACCGTGTATTTAATAAATACACGACCGTGTTATTTCGATAGCATTGTCACACGTTCTTGTTTTACACCTAATTATCTATTGAAACATCATCATCCCACTAATGTTTTAGTAACATAATCATTTTTTTACAGAATAATAAGTGCGTTTTACATTATTATCCCGCTAAATGTGTTGTTAAAATAAATTGTTCCTTCCTGAATGATAAGTGCGTGTTACCCTCTATTTCAGTGAGAACGGATTGGCGCAGCGATGACCGTAGGTGATCATCACCAGGGAACGAGGCATCCCGAGTTCATCACCAGGGAACGTGAATCCTGAGATTTCCGCCAGAGAACGCAGGATCCTGAATCCGTCATCAGGGAGACCAGCATCCAGAATTCATCTGAGAATCGTCGCCGGATAAAATTGGTTCGACATATTTTTACGACAATGATGCCATATTTTTTCTTGAGGTCAAATTAATACAATAATGTTGCAAATCGCACATGTTCTGAAATATTGTAACGATTTTTAAAGTTTCTTTCTTATCATCTAAAACTATTTAATATCATCGAAAACGAGTTTATCTATACAACAAAAATTTTAATAAATTAAAAAAAAAGTTTTAACAAAATTTTAATAAATTTTAACAATAAAATTTTAGAAAATATTCAACTATTTTAAAAAATTTTAACAATTTAACGATTTTTAAAGTTTTTAAGCAACTATCGAATCAACTAATAAATAGTGGAGGTATATAATTCCCACTTATTTTCATCAGAATTATTGTTGAAAAATTTTGAAAGAAAAAAGGCATTAGTGTGGATTTTTATTTTTAATTTAAAAATTGAGAATTTCAATTTTAACTATTTTTATCACAAAGGAGTTTATTTCACTGTCGGGTATTCCGTATTTTGTCTCGCCTGAATTGTCTGCACTTATAAATGACATCTACTGGAGAGACATCCTCCACTGAACCAAGCGACGCGACTAAGAAAACAGAAGAAATATCGAGCAAGGAACCTCCAACACCATCTACATCTACTGAAGAGACAACCTCCACTGAACCAAGCGACGTAACTAAGAAAACAGAAGAAATATTGAGCAAGGAACCTCCAACACCAAACATGGAATCAAACAACGAGAGCTGTTCTTCGGAAACATCCATCCATCACGTTTCTGTGAGGTTACCAGCCTGTTGGAGAACTAATATTTCGTTATGGTTCGCTCAGGCCGAGGCCCAGTTTACTAACTCCCGCATCAAGGAAGATTTTACTAAATACAACATCATAGTCGCCGCCTTGGACGCTGAAACATTACAATGCGTTAGCGACATAGTGATAAACCCGCCAGTGAAGGACAAATATTGCATACTCAAGGCATCGCTGATAGACAGACTTCAAGACTCCGAAGAGAAGCGGTTAACACGATTATTGACGGGATTGCAATTAGAAGACCGTAAACCAACAGGACTTCTACGACACATGCTCGAGTGAGCTGGACCAACACTAGCGGAGAGCGCTATCGTAAAAACACTATGGCTCCAACGTCTTCCGCAGCATGTACAAGCTATACTATCAGCACTTCCGGACAATAACCTAAACCAACTAGCACTAGCTGCCGATAAGATAGTTGATGTGTACCAGACAACAGAATGTGGCGCGGTTGACCACGACACCAAACCCGGAACTTCAAGATCCGAACGTAATGATACGTCAATGCAAGGCTTTTTAGAGCAGGTCGCAACTCTTACCCACGAGGTGAAACTTTTGAAGATGTCGCAGGTCCATAATCGTGACCGTCCATCTACCTACAGCGAGCACAGAAGCCAGAGCCCACGTCGCAACAATATTCGACAAGGTAATCATCAGAATCCTGCTAGAAGACCACGTTCCAGGTCCCGCGGTAGATCGCCCAACAGAACAGCGAATGGGTACTGCAGATTACATGCCAAGTTCGGTGAAAATGCCGACCGATGCCAACAACCGTGTACCTTCCGCTCGAAGAGGTCGGGAAACGACGAAGGAATTCCACAGTAGAGACATGCGAAATTCCTACTCAGACTCGTCGTCTCTTCCTTTATGACCAAGAAACAAGTCAAAAGTTTTTAGTGGACACAGGCGCCGATATTTCTGTGATCCCGAAGACATCGAAAATAGCGAAGAATTACATAACTTCCGACAAGTGCCCCACAACTTTATACGGAGCTAATGGGAATTCCATCCGAACCTACGGCACAAGGACGATTGAACTTAAGTTCGGCCTCCGGAGAACAATGAAATGGCGTTTCATAGTGGCTGATGTGAATAGAGCCATACTTGGTGCTGATTTTCTCCATCATTTTAACTTGTCGGTCAACCTAAAAAAGGGTACACTTACAGACCAGTCTACAGGCTTACGGATTCGAGGCGCAACATCCAATGGACCCTCATCCGGTATCTCCAGTATTTCCTCATCACAAAAATACAGAGAGATTTTAAATAAATATCCAAGCCTGACGCGACCGAATATGCAAGCTCTAAATAGCAAGAAACATACAGTGACGCACTGCATAGAGACCAAGGGTCCACCTGTAACCGAACGAGCTCGCAGTCTCGCACCAAAACTGTTAGAAGCAGCCAAAAAGGAGTTTAATTACCTTATGGAGCAAGGCATTTGCAGGCCGTCCAAGAGTAACTGGGCGAGCCCTTTACACATGGTGAAGAAGCCTAATGGGGAATGGCGACCGTGCGGTGATTATCGTCGTCTCAACGCCAAAACGATTCCCGACAAATACCGCATTCCGCAGCTCCAGGACTTCTCCCATAAACTCGCAAAAGCAAAAATCTTCACAACAATAGATATGCTGAGGGCATACTACCAGATCCCTGTGGAACCAGAAGATATATCCAAAACGGCTATTATAACACCATTTGGCCTTTTTGAATTTACGACTATGCAATTTGGATTATCCAACGCTGCCCAAAGCTTCCGTTTCATGCATGCCGTAACCAGAGATCTGGATTTTTGCTTTGTTTATCTTGATGATATCCTTATAGCCTCCAGCAATGAAGAGGAGCATAAAAAACATTTGGATATTCTATTTAAAAGATTAGCAGATAATGGATTGGTAATTAACATTAAAAACTGTCAATTTGGACTCCCGACTGTTAATTTTCTAGGTCATACCATTTCACCGGAAGGGATGACTCCAATTAAAGAGAAAGTGAAAACTATTATTGATTTTCCTCTCCCCAAAACAGCCATAGGATTAAGACGTTTTTTGGGAATGCTCAATTATTATAGAAGATTTTTACCCAACACTATCAGCGCCCAAACAACCCTTTTTGATTGCATTTCTGGATATAAAAAGAATGACAAACGTATCCTTACTTGGACCACGGAATTAACGGAGGATTTTAACCAATGCAAGCGACATCTCGCTTCTGCCGCATTGTTAGCACATCCAGACCCAAACGCTGAATTAGCAGTTATGGTGGACGCATCCAACCTGGCTATGGGAGCATCATTGCAACAAAATAAAGGTACAGCTTGGCAACCTTTAGGATTTTTTTCAAGAAAATTTACCCCGGCACAGCGTAAATACAGTACGTTTGACCGTGAATTAACCGGTGTTTACGAGGCAGTAAAGTATTTTAGGAGCAACTTAGAAGGTCGAAATTTTACTATTTACACGGACCACAAGCCCATCACTTTCGCTTTCAACAAGAAACGAGCCTCAAGTTCTCCTCGTCAAGAGAGACAACTAGATTATATATCTCAATTTACCACCAACATCAAACATATTTCCGGACACCAGAATACAGTTGCAGATACTCTTTCTCGCATTGAAGAGATAAATAGCCCTTCTGCAATTGACTATGAGAGAATGGGACAAGAGCAGAGTCACGACGACGAAATTACTAAGGCACTTGAGGACTCCTCCCTCTCCCTACGTCAAATGGTGATTCCTGGAACTAATTCTTCATTGTGGTGTGATATCTCTACCGGTCATGTAAGACCCTTCGTACCATCTAATATGAGAAAAGAGGTCATAGAAAATGTGCATAATGTTTGTCATCCAGGCATTAATGGGACTGTCAACAGTATTAAATTGAGATTCGTTTGGCCCAACATGGCGAAGGATATAAAGTTCTTTGTCAAACATTGCATAAATTGTCAAAAGGCCAAAATCTCCAGACATACAGTCGCGCCAAGAGCCACGTATGTTCTGCCTGAAGACCGTTTCCGGAACGTCCACATCGACTTGGTTAGCCTTCGTTCCTTCCGAAGAGAAGTTGACTATCGAAGAACCTGTCGCAGAACAGACCCCGGACAAAATTACTACTACAAGGTTCGGTAGAAGAGTGCATTTTCCAGACAGGTACCAGGCCCTTTAGAAAAAAGGCTGACAGAGACATAGTTTTTCCATATAAATTTTTTTTCTGATATAAAATCACTATATAAGTTTATTTAACTATGTTATTCTTTTACATATTTGATAACCTTGTCTTAAGGAAGGGTTATTTTTAAATCTCCATGTTCATAGAACATGATTTCACTATATAATGAAAATAATTAGAGACTACAATTTTTGATAGAAATTGAACTCTAAGTTTGTTTAACCATCGTCATAATTGATATATTCAATAATCCTGTCTTAAGGAAGGGTTGTTTTTTAAAAAATCTCATGTTCATAGAACATGATGTCAACATGTATATTTATACATAACAAAATACCATGTAATATGTGTCGTTTCGTTTTTTCCACGCTTTTTTAAGTGCATGATGTATTTTTCCATACACTTACAAAAGTGTGATGAGTGTTTTCCATGTTTTTGTAGGTATGTGATGTATCATTCCACAATACCTGGGAAAACATGATGTAGTTTTGCCATACGTTTTCAGTATGAAAATTCAAATATGTGTAGAAGGAACAATGAACTGCCTTCTCCATTTCCTTATTATATTACCATATTTTGATAGGTGTGTGATGACTGCTTACCTTTCCCACACCTGTCAAAACGTGAAGCATATTGTTATCATGTATTTATAGGTAAATTTTGTACTGCTCTTTCCGTACTTATAAATGTATGACGTAGACCAAAAAATGTACACCGTTAAAGCATTAAAATTTTTTTTACACATAAATTTTGATCTGCATAGGTTACAACTTTTCATTATGATATCCCACGATCTACGGGACATATGTCTAAACACATTTCTTAATATAGTTCACCTTATTTTTATATACGTTTCCTGATGTTCTATACATAAAAAATTAACTTTATTAATTTTAAGTACTCAATTATATGATACCATTCTACTTATGCAGTGAATATCATACCTCATATAGATATGACGTGGTTGCCCCCTTTCCATATCCCTACGAAGTGTGATACCCATTATGTATTTTCTTTCTTGACTTATAAGTTGTGTGAAGTTTTCACATATTTATTTTTTTATTTCTGGTTACATGTTTATAATGCAGACACTTGTCACTCATCTTAATTAGATTTGAAGTAATCTTGACTTATAAGTTGTGTAAAATTTTCACTTATTAATTTTTATCCCTAGTTGTATGATTATAATGAAGACACACGTCACTCATCTTTAATAGATTTGAAGTAATTTAACTTAGCCAACAGGTTACATTTTTTTGTATTAGCACGATGTGGTTTCCCCTTTCCGTAGCTTATGAGACTTATAAAAATTAATTAATTCATTAATAATTTAATTAACACTTATCACTTTTACAGTAAGTGTTTATTACACTCAAACTAGGTTGCTTTAGTCAGCATTGTTTGTCAAGCCCACTCGATTATTTTTTAGAAACATAGTTAAAGTTTATTACTTTTGGTTTTTTCTCGATCTTACAACAGACTGGTTGATCCAGTATTCCAATTTGTCCGACTGTGTTAATTTAAAAAAATCAAATGGGCATCGAACACTATATATGTAATTTTTGTTTAATTTTAAGTTTTTTACATATGTGCGTTTGTCGCATAAAATGCTGGGGAGGAGGTATGTAGGCACCGCGATTATTATTATATTTTGAGCAAAATGTCACCTAGACTCTAGCAACACTTGCCTGCGCAGCAAAATGCGCAGACAGCAGAACTGAGCTCGCGGGTGGAAAAAACTTCGAGATGATTCCGGTCTGAACGTTCCTCTCGCCAGTAAGCTATTTTTAATTACGCAAATTATTGTCGCGGATAGAATCCTTGTAATGTCTCACTTCTGGTGTCAAATAAAATATAACTCTACCAAACAATCAGTGTTATGATTTATAAACTAAATTCCGTGACCATTTATTTAGAGAACCCGGATATCTCTGATGAGGTAAGCAGAGATATCCAGCATCTACTAAACTACTTTGGGCTACAGAAGCATATGAAATCTCGCCACCTTACCAGAAGAACTAAAGTCCTGCTTTACAAGACCCTTATACGACCTGTTCTTATGTATGGTTCGGAATGCTGGACAATCAGTAAGGGTGATGAAGGAGCCCTAGAAAGTTTTGAAAGGAAGGTGCTGCGAAGGATTTACGGCCCAGTCTGTGATAATGGAGAATGGCGTATCAGATACAACCAGGAGCTATACGATCTTTACGAGGACCCTAATATCTCCAAGGAAATCAAAACTGGAAGACTCAGGTGGGCTGGACATATCCAGAGAATGAGCGAAGGAGATATTCCAAAGCGAATTATGGATGGTGCACCTGGGGGTCGGAGAAGAGTTGGAAGACCAAAGCTTCGATGGCTGGATGGAGTGGTGAGGGATGCAAGCACCATCGGCATCCGAAACTGGCGCAACGCAACACAACACCGACAGTCATGGAGGCAGGCTCTGCTGGAGGCCAAGACCCGACCTGGGTTGTAGAGCCACAGATGATGATGATGATACCATATTTTTTTAATATGCCCACGCCCCATTTTTTTCTGGGTCTTCTACTGCCCCTCCTGAAAGTCTCAAACACCCACAAGTGGGCGTTATGACCTATGACGTACGCTATATGCGCGTTCAAAATTGACTTAGGATGTGTTCAAAAACCAACTGGGCGTTTTAAAAGCAAATGTCAATCAATTAAAAACAACGTTTTAAAATCATGTAATAAACACAAAACATTTGTAAAAATTAAAAATCAGGTTAATATAATTGTAAATGAAAAAAAAATTTAAATTGGCTGATATTTGAGCGGGCCGCACAAATACCCGCGGCGGGCCGCATGCGGCCCGCGGGCCGCACTTTGACGACCACGGGTCTAGAAGGTTCTTGAATGTTCTAGAAGGTTTGATAAAGGTCTAGAAGGTTTGATAAAGGTTTCGAAGGTTCAATAAAGCTGTAGAAAGTTCTAGAAGGAGTGGCGGAGTTTGTCGGGGGTCTAGAAGGTTTCAGAAAGTTCTACAATGTTCGATAAAGCTGTAGAAAGTTCAAGAACGAGTGGGGGCCGCGAGTCTAAAAGGTTCAGGAAAGTTCTATAAGTTCAATAAGCTGTAGAAAAATCTGGTAGGAGAGCGGAATACGTCGATGAGTTTAGAAACTTCCGGAAAATTCTATAAGGTTTGATAAAGCTCTAAAAAGTTCTGGAAGAAGTGGCGGAGTATGTCAGTGAGTTCAGAACGTTCCGGAAAGTTCTAGAGTGATGAAGTTAGTTGATGAGTCTGTTCTTGAGTTCTGGAAGGTTCCCTATTGCTCTAGGATATTATGGAAGGAGTAAGTTCTAGAAGTTTTCAGTAATGAGTGGCGGAGAGTGTCGTTGAGTCTAGAAGGTTGTGGAAAGTTCTAGAAGTTTGAATAAGCGTAATCTTCAATAAACATTATTAAAAAAATTTACAATGTGCATGCCGCTAAAACTCAAAGACAAGTTTCGGTACGATAACAGGAGTTATATTGTGTGGTAGCCCTCTCTCCCCCATCCATGAAGAAAGTTCCCGTTTTTACCTGAAGGGCCTGCTTTTAAAGATATAAGGGCTGGAAGTTTCGCCCCCTTGAAATTTCTAGAACCGTTCAAAACATTCCAGAGTATTCCACCACATCTCGGAACATTCTGGAATGTTTGGGAATAGGATGGAATGTTCTGAAACTTCCCAGATTATTGTGGGACATTTCAAAACACTCCTGAATCTTGCGGAATGATCTGGAAAATTTGAAGTATTATTTGTATGGAGCTACCCATGTGGGGTATATAAAGTCAGATACGTCGTGGATTCGAACGTCAATTCAATCTCACATCAACGATTTGGGAGTGCCATTGGACTACAAACTTACTTTTGATACTCATATAGACTCAGTCACATCAAAAACCTCGAAAATGTTAGGATTCATTCTTAGGATATGTAAAAAATTCAATAACTTTACAACAATTAAAATCCTGTATTTTTCTTATGTCCACAGCTTACTAGAATACGTGTCACAAGTTTGGAACCCGCTATACCAGTGGTTCCCAACCTTTTTATGACCCGGGACTACTTGTATGTTTATTTTTTCGTCAGGGACCACAAGCAGCGAGGGGGGTGCAGCGCCCCGTTCACAATGGCCACTGACCACAAGGTACAATAAAGATAAACTGAATATTGTCCCGATTTTTTAATTCAGACTTCTCGACCAGGGAACCTGGCTCGCTTATTGACCATCTTCTAGCCTCTCGCGGACCACTGGTTGGGAAACCCTGCGCTATACAAATCATGTGTAGAAAATCTAGAATGTGTTCAAAATCGTTTTCTACGATACTTAGATTTCCGCAGCAACCGCCCACATCTAAATCACCAAGATTCAGTCGCGTACTTCAATATACTATCATTAGAAGTTCGAAGAAGCTCGGCCGATGTACTCTTAGTACAAAAAATAGCCAGATCGTCGTAGATTGCCCAGAACTCTTTAAATGAATAGATACGAGTTCCTAATACACGAAGATCAGTCATTATTCTTAGCCTTCCCCGGTGCAACACTAATTCGAAGCAGAACTCTTTCATCTATCGTGCATCTAACACTTTCAACATACACTATACACAATTTGACATTTTTAACTCTGCATCACTCAATATTTTACAATAACAATAATTATGTTGTCTCGATACTTTACAATAACAATAGATACCCTCTAATACAACCACCACCCTGTGAACTACCTTTTTTTCTCTTTGCACATATTTTTATTACTTTACCTCAACTTAACCGATCCCCCCCCCCCCATCCTATTCCCACCTAAATAACTTAATTTTCGAAATGTCATTTTTCATTAGAATCTCTGGAAACACTACAATTGTATACAATACCTATGCGGAAACCTGACTCAATTACTATTATGCTCAGTTATTAATGTAAGCTGTTGTCTCCCAAATAAAATAAAACTCCCTGGGCGAAGCCGGACACCACAGTCAGAGTTTTTTTTTTATTCGTTTATTCCAGATCTCGTATTTGAGAGCATTCAACAACGTTCCAGAATATCCTGGAACATTCTTGAATGTTTGGGGATAGGGTAACAGGAACATCAATGTGAAACATTCTAGAACACTCTCGAATTTTGTCCTGAGCGAAGCCGGGTAACCCAGCTAGTGAATTTATATCAAAAACAATGAAAGTATGTAGAATTTACCATGATCAATTTCGCCAGCTCCAAACATTGTTATGTGGGTAGTTTGGTATATTTATAATTGTTATGAATGTATCTGAGGCGCAAGATGGCGGCCGTGCCAGTATACAGATGGGAGTCAGAATACAGAGTTAACTCAAAAAATCAAGACTTGATGATAATAAAAATAAAATTTGCTAATATTTTTTTTTTTTATGTGTATTATTTATTTCAATTTTATATTACATGAAATACATTTTTTTAAATTCAGATACTGTGTGGTTCAATGAAAATAAAGGTTGATATTATTTTCGTCATATTTATTTAAGTTTTATAATTCATGAAACAAATGTTTTTTAAACTTTGATCGAGAGGTAAGGGCTCCGGACTAAGAAAAAAATCATTTTACACATACATAAATTTATTATTATAATAAGTATCCAAATTTTTAGACACTGTTGCCGTCCTCCACAAAAATGTAAGATACAATGAATGGACACGAAACTTCAACAAAGATGTACAATGCACTTGTTTCAGTAAACATTTTTATTCAAATGATGCACAAATACTCTGGCAACAAATAATAAAAACCATAAATAACACCACACAAATAACAATCGCAAACAACATCCAAATAACATTATGACAAACATTATAAAAACAACACCCACGCAACAAATACCGATACACTCCCTGAACTGTAATTATGGGACTGCCACTATTAGGTATAATGAATTTCCTCTTCATGGCAATTTTTAAAGTTTTGAATAAAAAAAAGAGAATCTAAATGAAAAAAAAAAAAACGATTTGAAAGCAGTAATATTAAAAAAAAAATCATAAATTTGTCAATGTGTGGTAGTCCTCAAAACACCCAATGCAAAGGTGAACATTGCATTGTTTACAAAACGTACAAACCCGCTTTGATTTTTTACGAATTGTACACAGTACGCACCTTTTGCGAATGCGTCGGTTCGTACTGTTCGTGTCTGAGGATTCACCTGGAAAATGACCGAGGGAAAGATTTAATCTGGGATCCATGGGAAGATTGTGAACCGTGGTGGAAGACTTCAGTCTGGGAGCTTTTAAAGAGGGATAGTGACGCGCTATAAGCTCGGATGCCAATTGCATCCTGAATGCACGGTGAAGAATTGGCTGCCCCGGGTCTTCTTGGTGAAGGTGCCTAAATATCACCATGCTATTCACGATGCTGATATTGAGCAGGCGGTGAAATACTTTCATGTACCATTCGTGACCCCGCGTTCTCTTCATGCGGTAAGTGGATAACAGCGAATCTTTGGTATCCACTCCCCCCATGAAGCGATTGTATTGGGCCACAGATAGAGGCATTTGGAATTTCTCTAACCCTCTTTGACCCACGACCGTGTCGGTGTTGTGGTAGGTAGACAACATGGCGACAATTTTAAGGTCATTCCAAGCAACGACTGACATGTCACCACAGTGTCTACCAATAATGGTATGCCGTGGCACACTCTTCTCTATGTTTTTAATTATTTCAGGTACCATATTTCGGTTGCGATTGAGGGTACCGATAACATCGGTATTCCTTTGTTTCAGGTACCTAGTCAATGGCATGCTATTATAAAAATTGTCCATGTAGAGGCAGTACCCTTTGTCAAAGAACCCCTCCATGAGTTTTAGTACAACTTTAGAAGTTTTACTGGAAAACCCAAGATGGTTCTCTTCGACTTCTGTATTCTTCCCCGCATACATTATGAAGCGGTACAAGTACCCTGTTGCCGATTCGCACAGCTCATAGGTTTTAATGCCGATCCGAGCCGCCTTAGTTCGGATGCGCTGCTTAAAACTTAGGCGACCCTTCCAGAGCAACAGGGACTCGTCTATGCTAATGTCTTCATGGGGAGTATACAGACTGGAAAACTTTTCATTCATTATATCCAATAGTGGTTTAATTTTTGCAAGCTTATTTTGGGAACCGACATTAGAAATAGTATTATTGTCAACAAAGTGGAGGAACCGAGTTATCAGAGCAAACCTATTACGAGATATTAGAGTTCTAAATTTAGCCATCTCTAAAATGTCTGTCGTCCAGTATTCTGATAAGCAAGTTCTGTAACAAATGGACATGTATATTAACATTGCGAATACTACATACAGTTCAGGGACCGTAACATCTTGCCAGTTCTTCAGCCTGGAATGGGTGGACAGATTTAATCCCATCTCAGTTGTCACCTCGTCCAGTGCGCTCCATGCATACCTGTTAGTCTCCTGCACAATATAGGACATTGTTTTTAAGTCCCATATTTTGGAGAAAACATCATATGCAGATGTAGCGACTGTCGGAGGGAACACGTCTGGTGATGGTCCAGGCTGAAGAACGGTAAAATGCTCACGCTGACCCTTGAAAGTGGAGAAATCCTCGGACCAGATGAACATCTGCTCCTCGGGGTTTTCCTCCTCCTCCAACAGCTCCAACTCGTCTTCATCACCATCGAGATCTGATATATCTTCATTATCTCCATCACTTTCATTATATTCGCTATCGTAGTCGAAGATGATGTTGTCGGTTACCTATAGATAGAAAGAAAATATATATAGCTATGTAAAGCGTCTTTGAGTTAATATAAGACAAAAATGGCACTATAGAAGTTAGCCAAGTGTTATTATAATTACCTGAGTCGTTGGAGCCAGATACGTGGATGTAGAAGGTGTTGCATGGGCCTCCGATTCCGCCCTTGGTCGTTTCCGACTTGGCATCTGAAACTATAAAAATTTATTGTTACACTAATGTCTTTCAATTTTGGAAAGGATGAAGCATAAAACAAACTTAATAGAACTACTAATACACAACATACCGTTGTGGTGATCGAATAATTTTCTTCGGTTGCTTCCGAGTCCCTTTGTGGAATCTCCATTCTATAACAATAGAAGCAATCATGTTTATCATCATAATATAAAATAAACACCAACAATATAAACACCAGTATTTACAAATATTTTATAATTTTCAAGAAAGTTCTTTATAACTTTGTAATTTTATTTTCCATAATATAATAATAAATAAATAAAATTTTAGCACACCCTAAAACGAAAAAAATTCTTAGTACTTTTTAGCACACCCTACACAGGGTGAACAGAACGTACCCGAAGGATTTTAACCATCGATTCCCGACATCACATAGAGTAAAAAATGTAAATGAAATTTTGGTCTCCGGTGACATTTTGATGTTCTTTTTTTTTTCTACAAAAACATAAAAAAATGGTAGTTGTTGAACAGTTGTAGGCGGGGTAAGAGGTTCGTCGGACACCCGGCTGACTGACCAGTGACGACATGCGGAAGAATTCTTTTTTTGTTTGATTTTGAAGAAAAAAAATTTGAAAAAAAAAAAAAAGTTGTCAAAAAGTCACCGGAGACCAAAATTTCATTAACATTTTTACTCCAAATATGCTCAGGAATCGCTGGTTAAAATCCCTCGGGTACGTCCTGTTACACCCTGTATAACTGATCTAATTTTGTGATATATATTACTATTTTTCATAAATCACGCGTCATCACCAGACGGCAGCAAAAATTCGCTAGAGTCTCCAATATGCTACTCGTTGCGACGAAGCTCTCGAGGAAGTTAGCCGAAGTTCGAAGCGCATATCTACACATTCGTGCAACGTCGCAAGGAACCCAGTCTCTCGGAGTCCGCTCACTAGGCAACATGGACGTTCAAATGGCAGCTACAGTTACAATGTATTGGCGAACTGAAGTGAGATGAGTAGTGTAGTGAGACGCATCGTGTTCGAACTTCGAAACGCTTCGAGACCTTTGACTCAGGCACAAAAACCGATAATGATCGGAAGTCGGACGAGGCAAGGCGAGGTTGCACAAAGCCAAGTTCGTTTCTACACCATCGTATTCGATTTGTGCTGTATCCGCAGTCAAAAAGAAGAAGATGGAGAGATATGTAATTCCTAATGTTAGAGGAGCGCGCTAATATTTAAAGCGATAAAATCGATGCAAAAATTGTGAAAATGTTTAATAAAACACAACTTGTTTAAAATATAGCCAAAATCTCGCGGGGTTGTCTTTAACCCGTAAGCTGCTTATCGCATGTATTGTCATTTTTTATGTTATTTCGTTTTTGTAAATAAGTATGTGTAAAAACTAAATTACTAAAGCTTTTAGTATAGGTATTTGTACACATTGACAATGTAATATCGTATGACATTCAGGAGTTTCCTCAAAAACGAGTAAGTAAAAACACGTTTTTTATTCAGGAAAATACACCAGAAAAATAATACAGCAGAATTAATTCAGCAGCTTATGGGTTAAAGAAACACTGTGAATTTTTTCATAGATGTAACTTGTAAAATAAATGAAACAAACGTGTTTATAATAATCTTCGGAGCATACTTGGCGATTTTTTTCTATCAAGGGAATTTTATATAACTTGCGTTTCGGCATGGGGAATGTCTAGATATTATATTCAAGGATAACATATATATATTTTTAAGAGCTTTAAAACCTTAAGTGCTTAGGCCGGCGCCACACTTGACGGAAATTACGTCGCAGATCTTTCGCGACAGAACGCCAATACATATAATTGCATATAAATTACAAATAACGGGCACAAGAGTGGAAGATCGGTCATTCCGTCGCGGACGATCGGTCGCTCCGTGGCAGACCGCTCGCTCTCTGCGTCTGCTCCGTCCTCCGCGCACCGATCTTCCGTTGGCGTAAGATCGGCAATGTCGTATTCCAGGTATTTGTATGCATCGCTCCACATTCGGCGGATTACTCGCGGCGACGGCGCACGCACAGGATATTCGACACTGAACGATTTATTATCGAAGTGCAAAATAGAGTTTGCCTTTGGGACTCTAGAGAAAAGCCGGATAGAACGGCAAAGAAACGAGCATGGGAAGAGATAGCAAAATTATTTTACAACAATTGGGATAGTGAAATAGAAACAAAACAGCTAGAACTTGGTGAGTTTATCACTTTATTAATTTGCCATAGGTATAGGTAATTATAAGTACTCGTATGCATGTACAAATTGAAACTACATAACCAATAACTATATCAGTCACCCTACCTAAATGAAGTTACGTTGCCACTCTAGTTTACCTTCTTCCATAAAATATTTTTTAAATAATTCTCTTGTATTTATGGCATTAGAGAGTCTAGATGTATTACAGTTTGGTAATGTAGGTAGATCAGAAGTTAACAATTCGTCGTTGTAGTTCAAACCGTCTTGTCTCCGTACAAGGTTATGAAGAACACATGTTGTTTTTTCTATCTCTGTAGCAAAATCGGGATCAGTAAGTATGGCCGTATGAAGAACTCTCCACTTGTTGGTCAATATGCCGAAAGTACATTCCACATACCGCCTTGCACGAGATAGGCGGTAGTTAAACGTACATTTTTCTATGTCTAATGTTTTATTGGGGTAGGGTCGCATAACATGTTTATGTAAAGCGAAAGCCTCATCAGCTACCAGTACAAATGGTAGTGTTGGGCCGGTAGTACCGGGGAGTGGTGTATTGGGGCTTTCACAAATATATACAAATAATGCCGATGTATTTGTTCGAATGACTAACGTGAAGAATTTATTATTTTCTAAATTTAACTATTTTGTTCTAAAATATTGACGAAACAAAGGATTTGATACATAATCTTAAGCGTATATGATACCCTCGTAACATTTCGTAATCTGTCAAAATGTGTTTATTTTTACATCGCTAGATGGCAGTAGGGGTGTCTTCCCAGATTTCAAAAGGTCAACATTATACTTGCGTTATGATTGTTATGAACATCCAAGCACAGTATTTTTAAATATCGAAGTAAAAAACAAACTAATAACAAAGTGTGGTTTGTTTATGGAACTTATTATGTTGGTAGAATATTTAGTATGATCCTTTTTATAAATGTTTCATAATTTGCTTGTTCATTCGTTTCATTTCATCGTTTCCATAATAAACAACGTTTGGAATCTCGTGGTTAACATTTGGAGTCGATTTAGTGAAGTTTTTTTTTTTAAATTTAACTTCTAAATATTCAGTAGTTAATTGATTTTAAACTATATTTTCTAGAATTCATCATTATTATTATTATCCCCAAATTGGAAACGTATATTTGATAGAATATCTATACATATTAATAACATCATTAATAATATTGACTTAGAGAAATAAAATAAAGTTTCCTTTTTATTTATATACTAGCTGGTACCCGGCATACATTGCTATGCCATTTAATAAAGAAATCGTTTCTCCCTTCGCGTCCTTTCTCATTCGTCCCGTTCACCTTCCTCCTCCCCTTCCTCTCCCGCGTCCCCTTCCCCTCTCACGTTCCCGCTCATCCTCCTCCTCCACCTTCCCTCTCCTCACTCTACCACCCCTTCCCCCGTCCCGCGAACCCTCCTCCCGAGTTCCCCTCCCCCCTCCCGTATTCGACCAACACACATCAGCTACTAGCCAGTACCTTGGCAAATCAAAACCCGAGTCGGGGGGGGCGGGGGTTGTCGGACTTTGAAACAATGTAAGCAGTCAAATTATTCGAATAATCACATTCATAGGCAGATTTAGGGCGGGGGGGGCACGGGGACCCCCCCAGACGGTATTTTTGTGTACTGTGGAGATTCCATCACAGTACATACTTAGAAGCAGAAACTGTCTTTATTAAACATTTAATTTTTCTATTGTTTTGACACTTTCATAAATCTTCCTATATATACTTGAACTTGTAACCGTCCGCCCCTTGTGCCCCCCTCCCCCCCCCCCCCAGGAAAAATCCTGAATTGTTGATTTTTTGCCTGTCCGCCCCTTGTGCCCCCCCAGAAACAAATCCTGGATCCGCCCTTGATCACATTTACACAAGTACGTAGTCACCTGATATGTAACACTAATCCTCGAAATGGCTCGAAAAAAGTGAGTTCGTGCACGAAGCGGCAACACCGCACAAACTAAGCAGGGATAGATTGCGTCAAATCTGACAGTTGAATCGTTTATTAGGGAGAAAAATTAATCAGAAAATACCGAACACCTGGCAACCCTGGCTACTACAGTGATTATCGGCGTTCCGTTCTCGTCAACATCGCCGCTTTGAATAGCCAGTTTTTTTCTTCGTCGGCTTCCGCAGTCATACTGGTAAATTTGGTTTTCTCCCACCATTCACAAACCTTCAATGGCATATGGCATTATCCATATTCAGCAACAGATAAGGACTGAACTCCAATGGTGGCACATAACTCTTTCATGCCCGAATAACCCAATCCTATGCTCATTATTCCCGATACAAAAGATTCGTTGATGCCAATGCCTTCTTATAGGCTTTCGGACGTTTTTAGTTTAAAAGTTTTACCACATAACTCGCATTTTAAATTAAAAGTAGAGTTCAAACCATTTATATTTTCTGAGGTAATTCGTAAGTGCTTTAAATTGCAGTTAAAAACGGAATCATGTTGACTAATACATTGGAGTTGCTTAAAAAATAATCAAATTGTACTACTCTCCGCCCTTCTATTAAAATATCATTGCTTTCTTCTATCACCTCTTCAATAGTAAGCTCCTGCTCCGATTCTTCACAGATCCATCCTTGGTCTTCGGTCATAGGTAATTTTGCCAAAGAATTGCTGTTTTTTTGCTTCTAAACAATGTAGAAATAAAAACTGATTACCATGCTATTCAATCTGATTTTGTGATTATTAGTGTAAATTTTAGTAAAATACAAACCTATTATCACAGTATTGGAAACACGTGTCATAAAAAGTCAAAAAAAATCTCACCCTTCGACAATATATTTGGTAAATATTTCCCTATCGAGTAGTCCACGCTCAAAACACACTTTAAAAAATTAAAACAAATTGTACTAGGTAGATTAGAGTTAGTATTAAGTAATTTATTAACCGGAATTGAAAATATTGCATTTTGATGGTTATTTTGTTATCTCTAAAAACGCGAAATGTCATTTCGTCTCGCGTAATTTTTCGTGTTTATGAAACCGAACAAAATAATGATTAATTATTCATCATTTCCGAAGATTACAATTCGTACTTATTTTGACAGAAAGTGATTTTTTCTTTTAAACATGCGTATTTCATCTCCATAATTAACATGGCGGTCCTTGAAAAATGACATTTAGAATTTTTTAAATTAAAAAAAAAAAAACAAAAAACGCAATATTTTTCAATTCCGGTTACTGAATTACTTATTACTAACCATTATCTACCAAGTACAATTTGTTTTAATTTTTAAATGTGTGTTGAGCGTGGAATCGATATGGAAATATTTACCATATATTTAATGAGGGCTAACGCAGTGCATGTAACAAGTGTTCCCATATATTAGGAATAAAGTAAATAGGTTATGAGAAATCGCCTTTTCAAACTTTGACATCTCGTATCTCAGAACAAGTTGTGAAGTTAGAACCCTATCCAAATGAGGTGACGAATAGTAATTGCGAGATATAGACTACCATAGTACAGGCATTTGCCTTGGTAGTCGAAAACCATGTGAAACAAACTGCAACAAACAAAATTAATAAAGAAAAAAAAAAAATGAAGTCCAATTAGTATGAAGTCTAATAGGAAGATGCTCCGAGGAACTAGCATCATTGATCCCTTCGGAACCGGTGCATAGTCGGAAACACGCCAAACGCGTGCCCAACATTTGTACACGGTTGACATTTGTCACATGAGAACGGGTCGTTTCTTCGACTCGTTCTTGTGTTCAACAGCTCGCCTGTGGAATGATTTGCCGGCCTCTGTGTTTCCTCCTTCCTACAACATGGGTCCCTTCAAGACCAATGTTCATTCCTTCCTCTCCTCAAAAAGACCCTCCACACAGCATCCCAGATGACATAGGCCCTGAGGGAAATTATTTTCCTCAGGGCCTCCTGTGTGGAGTTAATGTAAAAAAAAAGTATAAAAGTACCTTTTCGAGAGTAGTGGCTTATGAACCAATAATAATATCCTAGTACAATCTTCAAGTTGAAGTTGTAGTTATTACCAAACACCGCGTACATAATGTACCTACGACAAATGTTTGGCGAGCGAAATGCCCGGATAAAAACTAATACCCATATTCCGAAAGACGCCACGAGCCACGATACGTATATTATAGCTGTGTGTGTGTACACTGTGTACGCAGCCCAATGAATTCTCACACACATACTTGCAAAACGTGCATCGCCACATACGTGAACAACGCACTAACCGTTTTCGGAACTGCAACGCACTTTAAAAGTTATGTTTTCAATGATTGAAGCCAATATGGCGGTCGAAAAGAAACATTTTGACAGATTTACACCAAAAAAGTGAATTTTCGAGTACCTACTGTTTTTGTAGCTTGCTGAGATTATTGCAATGCTTCAAGTGTGTCGGTATTCTATATTTAGAGGCATTAATGAAACATTTTGACGGCATTTTCAAAATATATACGTTATTAAACGAGGAGCGTATAGTTTCACTGCCTGTCAACGGGAGATCCTAGCCCGGAATGAGTAAAAAGCTCGAACTGTGTAAGAATTTGGTGTAAAATGAAGTATTTATTTAATTGTTAATATCCACAGATATCATAACGATAATAAGAGGCCGTACTTCTATAAATGTATGTATTATGTACACATTTTAAATTAAAAATATTGTGTAAAATCATTATTAATGCGACAATCATAGATTTAAGTTTAAAAAATGGGTTGTATGGTGTATCAATGTTTTTATTTTTCATGGTCGAATGCCTACATTAATTACAAAAAAAAATAAGCAGATTGAAAAATAAAGGTCCATTATTTGGTAACAAAAAATATCAAGTCCGCGAATGACACATGAAAGGTGGTATTAAGCCGTTTTAGAGAGCCGTTTTTCAGAAAATAACCATTCTGCCCCTATAACACACTCTTAATAATTTTCTCTACATAATGATGTACAAATCTTTACAGATTATGCTATATTCACGTAAATATCGTTCGAGAAACAAAAGTTTTACTCGCTAGAATTTTTTCGGCGTCGTCGGGCCGGCATTTCATTTTTCGTAAAATAAAAACTAAATATGGACAAATCAAAGTCTTTTACATATAATCTCAATTGATTTTTCTACAAAATGAAAAACTAAATATTGCAAAAAAATATCATACATCACGTACGTAGTACGTAGCTCAAATAGTATTAGTTCATTTATGCTCAAATCTAATACGAGAATCTTTCAAGGCAAAGTTAACATTTACTTTGGCGTAATATTTTATGGCTTTATTTTGAGCTACCGTATATTATATAAATTTACCAAAACACATTCCATGAACAATAAACTATGCATAAAAACAAATTTACTTACTTTGATATATTGGTTGGTTTTTCGGGATTTTTCACCACAAGTATTTCCCGCACTTGACAGTTTTTAAAGCGGCAAAAAGAGGACCAGGGGCGTATAACTTCGTTCAAATTTTTCAACCGTGGTCCGTGACCATTCCGTGACCATAAATATACCAATCCCTAGATCGATATCTTCGGGCCTTTTCTATGGGACAAATGTCGACACCAACTTCACCACAGAAAAACAATCCCGATCTTGGTAGAAGGGAGTTTAAGGCCATTTGTCATAGACAATGGTACAAGGCCTGCCATAGACAATATACTCGCCCTACTTTATTAGCCCAATAAATTATTAAAAAAAAAAATTGAAAAGCAGAAAAATGAAAAAACTTTTCCCCAGGACAACAAGGTTCCATGTGACAAAGATGGTTCCGAGGAAATGAGATTTACATAGTTTTTTTACAGCTCATTTTCTCAGGAGGGAGCTTTGTCAGATGGAAACCTGTTATCCCGAGGAGATGAAAAATCAATACATTAGAAAAATGAAAAACTCACAGGTGCATGTTTAAAATATTTTTTATTTTCAAAAAGACAGGATAAACAACACAGTGATAAAAATGCAGAGTCGGTTCCACCGATAGATTGTGCGAGTTAACTTTTTGATGATAGACTTTAAACACCAGACACGTTAAATAAATATTCGATGAACTCAATTATTTTATTTAAATAATAAACAGTACAGTACAACAGTTTCAAATGAAGAATCTAGCAACAAGGGACGTGTAGTCCCTTTAATGATAAGTTGAAGATAAGTGCTGGTTAGCAGTTGGTGATCTCTTTTATAGGGGCAGACGGCTGGGGTCCATTGTAGCTGATAACCCGTACATTGTTAGATTAGATGCAGCACTGGATGCGTGGCTCGTTCAGTGTTGTCTTCGGGTCGGTCGACTTCCTGATTAGGTGACACTCCTCCCCTTAAATTCGAACTCCTCTTCTTATTGATGAGGGGTTTGAAGATTTTCCATATGAGGAATGCGGCTACTGTGATAATGCAGCCACTGGTCAGTGATATGTGTAACATTCCTTCAGGTGAATTTGCGATAGGAATGGTACGTTCATGCATTTGCATTTTTGTAAGTTCTTGAATTTGGATTTGTGGAAGTTTTAAAACTTGGAGTTTTTCCTTGGAGTAAGTAACTGTAATATCTTCTTGGTTTACAGTTTGTCCAATCGCGAGGGTTTTTCCTTGGATGTTGCAATCCTGGCTGCTGATTAATACCGATTTGTAAATAGTTGTCTCTTGCTGGTGCTCGTGGCAGTTTATATGAACAGTTGATGGAATTTTTCTGAAGGTATACATTATGTTTTGTGCGATGAGGCGGGTGTATTCGTCGGGACAGTCGATTTTTCTTAGTGTGCAGTTTTTCTCATTTTGTGAATCCGCTAATTCTTTGGTGCAGTCATCTAGGGTTATAATCTCCTTGTTGCATATACTCATGGTGTCGGTCATCTCTTGGCACCTGTCGGCTAAAAATACATCTTTTCCACTCTTCAAAATTCGTCTTGGGAGGGATGCGGGTATAAGGCAGTTATTATCGGAAGGTTTGGAAATAATGGGTAAAATGTCATAATAGCCATAAAATAGCTCTTCCACTAGAGTCAGCGTTATAACAAAATGCAATTTTCTTTCTGATCGAACTAGTTTTACTTGTAGTAAGCGCTGAAGCAAGTTAAAGTCCTCTGACGGCACTTGTCGCCTATTAACGTTTTTAATGGCATCTAAGAAGACTTCAGGTTTTAACATACTGTAATGGTACATATTATGTGAGGCAAATAACACGGCTTCCGTTAGGCGGTCTAACAGTTCTGTTATCGTTTCAGCCTGATAAATAAAATGAATGAGCAATAATTCATTCATATCTTCATAATGGTCGCGACTAATTTGTGCCCATAAAACAATTTGGTTATCGGAAATATTTTTGAGTTTTGTGTAGTAGTCTTCCATTATACGAGAGGTCAGAGATATCCTGTTATTATTAAAATTAATTTTATCTTGTAACTCGCTTAGGTCGTTATCGTCTAAATTACCAGTAAGGGCTTTGATAATTGACCCTAGACCATTAACGAGTCCTCGCTTAGTTCGCGTACTTATCAGATTATACAATAAACCATTATTATTTTTTATTAGAAATTCTATTCTTTCTAAGCCTAGGTTGGGTAGGGTAAACTCATACAGTTTCAAAAGTTTCTTAAAATTAAATTCTAGTTGTTCCATTTGAACGACTAATGGGTTCACATCTAAAGTGTGAACGACGTTCCATTGCCCCTCTGCTACTCTCGCCATCCCGAGTGGGGAGATAATGAAGTGTTCGTCATCTGTTATCTGTCGAATCCTTAGGGACTGTGTCGTCGTGATTAGCCTGGAACAATTTAATACTATCTTTATGGATCGTTCCAATTCCTCTATCGGTAGCATATCTTAAAACATTATGGGGTAGCAATGCGGTGACCGGATACGGTCCTCTAAATTTATTGACATGTTTGCCGCGGTCGTGTGTTTGTATTAGAATTATATCTCCGATATTTATCTGTTGCTGTTTACGACTTTTGTTAACACGGGCTAGAATTTTATTTTTTATTTTATCTTGCCCTTTGTAGATTATTTCTTGTAAAGTTTTACAATCCCTAGCGTGTTGGGAAATATAATCTTGGGTGATAACCCCGTCTTCCGCGATAGTCCTATTTCCATGACAGAAATGGATTTCTTTGGGCGTATGTTGCGTTACGCTATGGATCGTATTATTATACGCCGTTATGCCCAAAGCAACTTGAACCGAAGGGGTAGATTTATTTAACACTTGTCTACTTATGCGTAGTATTTCGATTAAAGTTGAATGGAACCGTTCTATATCTCCTTTGGATTGAGCGTGATCCACTGTGGTTAGGTGTAGATTTACCTTATAAAGAGCGAATAATTCGCGAATCGTTACCGAGTTTAAAATTGTCTCATGGTCTAGGTGGATTTCCTTAGGAATCCCTACAATGGCGAATACGTTTATTAAGATATCACTTACGGCTATGCTGCTATTGTTATCCAGCGGGGCGCAGTGGGACCATTTTGAGAAACGATCAATAATAGTTAAATAGCGTCTCTTTTAAAATGAAATGTGTCGATCTGCCAAATCTCCATTGGAGTACGTGGGGTGATAGTGGATTCTAATGGTGCCAAAACAGGATGTCTATTATATTTAGTTTGTTGACATATTATGCATGTCTTGAGATACTCCGTAATTTTACGACGCATTTGTGAAAAATAATATTTTCTTTTTATTTTTGTCAATAGAGCTTCTAATCCTACGTGTCGTTGATTTTCTACATGAGTCAAACGTATTATATTATCTTCTTCTTCCTTACTGGCAGGTTCAATTTTTATATTAGTGTAACGAATTAATTTCAAGGAACTCTTATCGATGTTCTTCCTATAGCTTTCGCTTAACCTTTCGTACATACAATAGGCCACTTGCATGGATTTCATAACGACTTGGAAAAAATCATGTGGATAGATCTTTTTACTAAGATTAAGAAAATGTTGGTAAAATCGTTTAGAAATGTACAGTTTTTGTTAATTTTAAATAAATAAATCCATTATTTAGGCTCGTGACGTCACTACATGAAAATGTCCCGTCGCCGAAAATGTTCCTATTATTTTTTTAAAATTCCACACTGATTTATTTTTTTATACGGCATCACTTTGATTTCAGGCGAATTTTTGAATTCGTTCACTAGATTTATTGTGTGTTCTCTGCGAACTTATCATTTGGCTTCACTTTTTGACAGATGCTCTGAAGAGAACCCCGTACTTTTAATGATTTACGGGGTTCTCTTCAGAACGTGCAGATGATGTCGGTACGTGTTTTAGAGGTATAATGATTATGGTGCTGATTTTAACAAAATTAAATTTTATAATATTCTTATTATTATTATAATTTACAAGTACAAGTATATTACATTGAATTTAGTAATAAAGACGCTGTTCATTATAATGATTTATGGTCAATAAGATGGATCAAAGAAAAAATATATTTATGAGATGTAATATTTTTGGTATGCCTCGTTATTCTCTTGTGCCATTCGTGTGGAAAACGTTATTTTTTTTTTCAAATGATTTTCGGCTATGTAATTATCGTTTTTTCACACCTATAAAATTATGTCCCGTCTTTCCGGTTTATAAAAAATGGTCTGATTTATCGGATTGAAATTTTCAAAAAATCCCCAGGGTTTCAAAAATACGATTAAAAAAAAATAAAAATACAGAATGTCTTAGAATATTTGCCTAAACCGGAAAAAAATTTAAAAAAATTTGATGCAAGTGGCCTATTGTCTTCGATTATTACGGCGTATTTATTCTTATCGCAACATTCTTCTATAAATTGGACGAATGTATTGCTTGCATCATCTGGGGGTATGTACCAGACATGGTCCGTTCCGTTTTCTTTATTTTGTAGTTTTCGTGATGCGGTCGCCGCGGTTTCAATAAATATTCTATTCATTCTAGGGGCGGGGTGTTCATGCCTAATTGGAATACCAGATTCATTATCGTCGATATTGCTATGCAAAGTATCAACTACGCTTCGGGAGCACGTGGCAGCTTCTCCTATCATTGAACTGGTGGTTGCTTCGTTCATATTAATCTCAACCCGTGAGAGCGCGTCTGCTACGTGATTAGTGCAACCCTTTTTATGTTTAATGGAAAAATCATATTCTTGTAGTTTCAATCTCCATCGCGTTAGTTTTGCATTTGGTTCTTTTAGTTTTGTTAACCAAACTAGCGGTTGATGGTCTGTTTCGATTTGAAAGTGACGGCCGTAGACGTAAGGGCGGAACTGCTGCAGGGACCATAGTATGCCTAGCAGTTCCTTTTCCGTTGTGTTATATTTACTTTCTGTCACGGAAAGCGTACGTGAAATATATGCAATTGGATGCGAGTCTTGACTAAGTACGGCGCCGAGAGCTATATTGCTGGCGTCCGTCGTAATCGTAAATTCTTTACTAAAATCTGGATATCTTAAAACGGGAGCGTTCATTAGCAGTTCTTTACATTGACGAAAAGCTTTAACAAACCGTTCACTATTACTATCAATTTTGACACCTTTCCGCGTGCATTCGGTAAGTGGTTTGGTTACCGTGCTCAGGTTAGGGGCAAACTTGCGGTAATACCCTATTAGTCCTAGAAACGATTTAATTTCCTTAATGTTCCTAGGCAGGGGGAATTTACGAATGGCGTCTAGTTTCGCTGGGTCTGGTTGCAGACCAGTCTCATTTAGTATATGCCCTAAAAAATTTATTTCCTTTTGCATGAAATGACATTTGTTTATATTGATTTTTAAGTTTGCGGCTCTCAGAGCATCAAAAACTATATTCAAATTCTTTAGATGCTCACGTTCGTCTTTCGAGTACACGATGATGTCATCTAGATAAACAAGGCATATTTTGCCAATATATTTGCGGAGGATATTAGACATCATGCGTTGAAAAGTTGCACCTGAATTTTTCAACCCGAAAGGCATACGGAGAAACTCCCAATGTTGATTAGGAACGCTGAAGGCAGTTTTCTCAATATCGCATTCTGCCATTCGTATTTGGTGGTACCCGCTCGTTAAATCTAGTGTGGAAAAATATTTATTACCGTCCAGTTGTGCGAAAATATCTTCTATATTCGGAAGCGGAAATTTATCGCTTCGTGTCTGTTCGTTGAGGCGGCGATAATCAACGACCATACGCCATTTTTTTAAACCGGATTGGTCCTCTTTTTTACTAACAAGGTGAACGGGACTCGCCCAGGGGGAATCACTAGGTCTGATAATCCCATCTTTGTACATTTGTTGAAGTTGTAATTCTATTTCGTGGCGCTGATAATGAGGGAGGCGATAAGCTCTCTGATAGACCGGTGCTTCTGTTAAAAGCGTTATCTTGTGTTCGACTTCGGATGCACAGTTTCCTATCAACTCTGTCGAAAATAAATCCTGATTTTTATTTAAAATGCTATCCAAGTCGTTCGCTTCTTCCATATGAAAGAGCTTTATAATTTTATTTGGCGTGCGCAGCATTTTATTTTTTAACACTAACGTTGCTTCCATCAAGCTCAACATGTCTATACCTAGTAGAACATTATAATTATTAGAAAAATTGAAAACGTGAAAGCGCATTTCACTGTCATTTTCACCAAAAACTTTCTTCCAGAAAGGGGTTATAACGGTTCCTTCATGGCAAGTCCTTTGGTGCGCTGTTTGTACCGTAAAAGATTCGTTTACGTATTTACAGTCAAAAAATAGTTTACTATATAATTCGCGAGTCATGAATGACTTCATGCTGCCGGTGTCTATTAGTATTTTAATTCCTAAGGGTGCTTTGACAAACGGCAGACCACAATTTATATTATGTAATTGGATTATGGGGGCGAGGTTTCCACTTCTTCTTCTTGAAAATCCTCGGGATATTCGGTGTGGAACAACTCCTGAGCCGTTCGACCATTTCCTAAGGCCCGTCTGTTTCAACAGAATGCTAAATCGTGAGCTTAATTCAAATTTTAACCATCAATTAGAGTAACAAGGATGTTAAATACGACCACGCGCTGTTTCAAGGCCCGTCTGTTTCAACAGAATGCTAAATCGTGAGCTTAATTCAAATTTTAACCATCAATTAGAGTAACAAGGATGTTAAATACGACCACGCGCTGTTTCAAGTGTTCTTATGCTAAATACATTGGTATTAGTGTGGCCAGTTTAAAATGTAGAATATTCGCCAGATTTACGTCAAAAAAGCACGGCATTATTTTTTTGGAGCGGCCACACCGTTTTATCTCTGGTCAACATAACATAACTGTCAAAGCGTCAAAGCACATTTTTCGCGTCGGGTTATTCATGGTGTTTAGTTTATTTTTGATTCATTCTACCATCCATCAACAATCCTCAAAAATGGAATGTTATAAGCAATACATCAAGAAGTAAGTACAGCTTTGTTGTTTTACTTGAAATAACATGAATTTAATGTACGTTTTGATCATTACATTTTATTATTATAGAAATAAGGCCAGCAATTTTTCGCCTGATGAAATAACAAAATTAAACGATTTGGTTGCCAAGTATGCTGCAGTGTTGTTTAATAAAAAAACGGATACGGGTACCAATAAGCAGAAAATTGCAACCTGGGAACGGATCTCAAGTGAATTCAATAGTAGCTTGCCCGGTCTCATTCCAAGATCGGCAAGCCAACTTAGATTGAAGTTTGCTAACCTCAAAAGAGTGGCCAGTACTGTAAGTATTGTTTTTCGATCTCCTTATTTTTTTAAATGTTCCATGCATTAGTAAATGGTGTGTGACGACGATCTTTTAATCAATATACCTATTGTATCACAAACATTACAAAAATACAACACGAGTAGTAGGTTAGACTCGTTTCGTATATCGGCGTTAGCGAGTGAAGCTGCCTTTGAAAGACAAGCTCTATTAATATCGCTAGTATAGTTTGTACACTACTTATGTTTAATGTAATATTCTTACAAACCGATTTTAAAAACGCTATAATGTACGTTTTTCTAATATTTTCGATATCATTAATAAATTGAATTGAAGATCTCGTAAAATATGCGACACTTCAAATTCAAGGAGATATCGAAACTACTGGAAAGTAAATTACATTCATATTGTATATAACAATGTGTATTTTTGTTTTAGGAATGGAGCAATGTGGTACAAGAGCAGAGGAAAACAGGCGGTGGCCCACCTCCGTCTGATGTTTCCGATACCACACTGTGGCTCAAGGGCATTCTGCAGACGTCCATGGTGGGAGAAGCCAGTACTTCGGATTGCGATGGTATTATTTTATACATATTTAAAAGGGACGCTTAGATGGTTTGGGCATGTAGAGCGAATGAATTAAGAAAGGAGTGTAAGTAGGATATATGACAATATTGTGAATGTTGGAAGAAGTCGGGGACACCCCAGAAAGACATGACACGATCAGGTACTTGAGTCGTGCCATGTCAAGTGTCAGAACAATAGAAAAGAATGTACGAGACGATGTATTAATGTGAATGAGGCAAACCGAGTTGTTGGCAGTCCGTCTTCTCTACCTACCCCTTCGGAGAAACGGCATGATGGTTAGTTAGTATTTAGTTTCACAAAGCACTCTATTTAGGGAGAATTGCCTAATACAAAAAAAAGTTTTTAGCTTAATCATAATTTGTATATACACAAAACCAGATGTCGAACATGCGAGTGTACAAAATGACATAATGTTTATGTGTGTTGAAAAAGTAAAATTTTATTAAGTGTTCATCATTTTGTAGGGTACCCCGGTATGTTGAGCAACCCTTCCACTACCACCAGCGTACCCGCCATCGAGCTGGTGGAAGTAAACGAAGCTGAAGCTGACGGTCAAGGTGTTGTAGCTGTACAGGTACCTGCAGCTGTACTTTTGAGCTCTGACCAGGAGGAGGAGGAAGACGACTTGATGAGCGTTGAAAAGCCAATTTTCAAAAGAAAGATGGCCTCTCCATTAGTAACAGGTCTGAACTAAAACAATTATTTGTGCAGCTTAATGTCATTTGTAATTAAAATTGTTTTACCGTTAAGACAATGCATTTATAAATTTTTCATTATTTGCAGGTTCAAAGAAGAAATGCACCGTTACTCCGGCCATATTGCGGAGAAATCTTAGCACCATGACGAAGAGGAAAATTGAGTATTTTGACGAAAGTCAAGATACCATGAAGAGGAAGGACGCGCGAGAAGCTGAGCTTCACCAGCTGCACCTGCGGAAGGCCCTTGCTGAGTGTTTAGCTGCTGAAGAGCTTCAACATAAGGCCCGTGCTGAACGCTTAGCTGCTGAAGCTCAACAGGAGTTGGCAGAATTACTCCTGAAGAAGGAAAAATATTGACTTTCTTTTGTTTTTTTCTTCTTTATAATTGTCACTCATACTTCTTGTGTTTATATTTATTTCCTGTGTGTTCTTCTGATTTTTATTTTTTACTGCTTACTAGGCAGGTACTTTCAACGCAGGCATTAATTACTATTATGTTCATTTACACTATTGTTACTTAATATTTCTTTTTTGTTAAAATAATCTTAATTGTTTTATTATACTTAAATTCTATTATGTAAACTTAATTTTCTTATGTTTATCATTTTCCCACTTATTAGGCATGTACTCTTAACGCAGATATTAATTAATACTATGTTTAATTATATTATGGTATCTATCGTTTTTGTTCTTATTTGCTGAATTGATCTCAATTGTTAAAATGATCATGATTGTTTAATTATTATATTATAGTGTTGAATAAATATAAATAAATCATTATTATAGTGTTGAATAAATTCGATTATAATTTTTATGTACCTATAAGCAGATTCATGATATGAACATAATATATGAGTTGCATTGTAATATTCATGCCGTTTAAAATTTTACCTGTGTTTTATATTAATTTGGTGTAGATTGTACATTTATTGTGGGAATAAATAACAAAATGACAACAAAAATAAAACTATTTTTATTGCTTGGAAAATTACAAAGGTAATTTATGTTTTTATTAGAACACATATGAGAACACTTATGAGAAGAGCAATGACAATACATTGGCTTAAAGGTTAGCAAAATAACAATTAATCAATTGATTTCTTTTTTCACCGCCACCGAATAGAGGTCCGCCCAACATTTCTTCGTGAGGGTGCTCTTCCGGTGTTAGGCCATTTTCTGGTGGCTCCATCTCCTTATGCAGTATGCATAAATTATGCAAGACAGCAGCTGCGACAATTGTGTCCTGCACTCTGTCTTTTTTTATTCTTAATTTTAGCGATAGAGCTGGAAATCGCCTTTTCCAAACCCCGAACGCTCTCTCTACTGTGTTTCGGGTCCTTATATGACTCTCATTGTAGAGCAATTCCGCAGGGGTTGTTGGGAGGCGGAGCGGTGTTAATAAATAATTTGAGTTTGCGTAGCCCTTGTCCCCTAAAAGGTAAAAATCCTTAAATTCTTTCGATATCAATCGCCCTTTGATAGCACTATTGTTAAAAATAGTATTATCGTGGGTAGAACCGGGCCAGCGTGCAACGATATCCATAAACTTTAGTTGGGAATCAACAACAGCCTGGACATTATATGAGAATACCGACTTCCTGTTGCGGAACATCTCTGCATCGTCCCCTCCTGGAGACTGGATAGGAATGTGTGTTCCATCAATGGCTCCTATCACTCCGGGAAATTTGGCAATATTGTAGAAGGAACAGGTAACCTCCGCCATCTGTGCCTCGCCTAGTGGCATCTTTACGTATTGCGGCCTTAATCGAGCAATAGCTTTGATAACCCGCCACACGACTCTGGAGACAGTGGAATTATGGAGTCCGCATAAGTCACCATTGCTCATGTGGAAACTTCCAGTAGACAAAAATCTCAACGTCATCAGTACCTGGTCAATGGGGCTGACAGCTTTGTTCCTATAAAAATATTTGTGTGAGTATTTATGAATAAATTTCGATCTATCAAAATATTTTACGGAATAATTTTACCTTCCAGTAGTTATAATATCTCCTTCAATTTGATGCGTTACAAATTTGACGAGATTTTTCGACATGCGGTACCGCGCCAAAAACTCTGGATTGTCCCAAATAATCATATTATTGACACGGGGTCGAAATGTTTTCGGTTTTCGTCGCAAGACATACTGGATGAAGAATTCATCGTCACTATCATCATCTTCTATAATATTAATCATGATTAATAATTATTCAATGTTCAAGCGCGTAATTTTGTGTTGTAACTTCGTGACCACTGTCAAACGAAAAGAACTGTCAAAAATTTCAAAATGGCGGAGTAACTAGAGAGTAACTATTGGTTTTCGGGAAGTAAAAACTACAGTTAAATCTGACGCAAAACAAGATGTTAAATCGATTGAAAAACGCATTTTGGTGAAATTTATCTTTAGCAATGTCTTTTGTTCTTGATTTAACTCTAGCAAGCGTTGAAACAGACGGCCCCAAGTGTTCTTATGCTAAATACATTGGTATTAGTGTGGCCAGTTTAAAATGTAGAATATTCGCCAGATTTACGTCAAAAAAGCACGGCATTATTTTTTTGGAGCGGCCACACCGTTTTATCTCTGGTCAACATAACTGTCAAAGCACATTTTTCGCGTCGGGTTATTATTCATGGTGTTTAGTTTATTTACGATTCATTCTACCATCCATCAACAATCCTCAAAAATGGAATGTTATAAGCAATACATCAAGAAGTAAGTACAGCTTTGGGCTAAAGTTCGGTTTTTGGGGGAAATTCCTAAAAAATAAAACTAGTTATTTTTATACTAATTATGGGCCGGAAAAACCGAATCTGAAAGAATTAGGCGGCGGAAAGCAATATTAACAAAGTTACACGACTTTAAAAATTTTTATACACATACAGGAAAATAGCCATTTTGGAAGTATTCTGATTCCTACAAAATCAAACTAATAGTTATTTTTATACTAACTTTGGGCCGGGGAATCCGAATCTGAAAGAATTAGGCGGCGGCAAGCAATATTAACTGAATTACACGACTTTAAAATTTTCCATACATGCATATGAAAATATTCATTTCGCAAGCTGATTTTGACTTGACACACGTAGTACAAAGACCATAGAAAACAAGATAACATAGATGTTTTTACCACACAAAATTAAGTGTTGCCATTAACCAGTAATATCAAAAATGTAAAATAAAATGTTTATATTTTAAGTACTTATTTTTTATAAATTTTACTCACTTTTGTATCACAAACCATGTTACACAAACCTAGCGTAGCCGTTAAACTACTTGAAAACAGGGATGTTTTTTAAAATTGACGCGAGCAGGCGGTATAAAGGGGCACAAACCATGTTGCACAAACCATGTTACACAAACCTAGCGTTAGGTTAGGTTAGGTTAGGTTAGGGACGTGAGCAGGCGGTATAAAGGGGCACAAACCATGTTACACAAACCTAGCGTAGCCGCTAAACTACTTGAAAACAGGGATGTTTTTATGCCGTGACGCGAGCAGGCGGTATAAAGGGGCACAAACCATGTTACACAAACCTAGCGTAGCCGCTAAACTACTTGAAAACGTAGGCTGTTTTTTTAAATTGATGCGAGCAGGCGGTATAAAGGGGCACAAACCATGTTACACAAACCTAGCGTAGCCGCTAAACTACTTGAAAACGTAGGCTGTTTTTTTAAATTGACGCGAGCAGGCGGTATAAAGGGGCACAAACCATGTTGCACAAACCATGTTACACAAACCTAGCGTTAGGTTAGGTTAGGTTAGGTTAGGTTAGGGACGTGAGCAGGCGGTATAAAGGGGCACAAACCATGTTACACAAACCTAGCGTAGCCGCTAAACTACTTGAAAACAGGGATGTTTTTATGCCGTGACGCGAGCAGGCGGTATAAAGGGGCACAAACCATGTTACACAAACCTAGCGTAGCCGCTAAACTACTTGAAAACGTAGGCTGTTTTTTTAAATTGATGCGAGCAGGCGGTATAAAGGGGCACAAACCATGTTACACAAACCTAGCGTAGCCGCTAAACTACTTGAAAACGTAGGCTGTTTTTTTAAATTGACGCGAGCAGGCGGTATAAAGGGGCACAAACCATGTTACACAAACCTAGCGTTAGGTTAGGTTAGGTTAGGGACGTGAGCAGGCGGTATAAAGGGGCACAAACCATGTTACACAAACCTCGCGTAGCCGTTAAACTACTTGAAAACAGGGATGTTTTTTAAAATTGACGCGAGCAGGCGGTATAAAGGGGTACAAACCATGTTACACAAACCTAGCGTTAGGTTAGGTTTGGTTACGCATTTTTAAGATTACGAATTTTCATACTTTTGGTTTAAGAATACGGCCGTTGAGATAGTTGTAATTCATAAATATAGGGATAAATATTTTTTGAGACTTGGTAACACTGCCAACACATGTTCCTGTATATTAGTTTCCGGTAAATTTACTTTTTCTGTGGTTTTCATTCATTGTTCAAATTGGTCTTTTGGCGGATTTAAAAATGATAAATTTAAAGAAAATATTGGAGATATGTGGCGACAAACATGAAATGTTAAAAAACTTAGTGGAATGGGGTCTTATTCCCGAAAGTGGAACTTACAATTGTCCAGATTGTGGGAAAGTGTTGGAGTTGATGTCGGAAGAAGATCGGTGAGATATTTTTTTTATTGTTTTTTTTTTTTACCTGCGAATATTTTATTGTGTAAGTGTGTTAAAGAAAGGTTTTTTTTTAGTACCGAAGGTTTCCGATGGATTTGCTATGGCAAGACGGCGCTGAACAAAAAGAAGAAGGCTAAGTGTTGCAACAAAAGAGTGGGATTTCGAACCGGGACGTTTTTTGCAAGGTCCCATTTGCCAATTTGGAAAATTCTAGGATTTGTCAATTTTTGGGTGCAAGGTGCGTCGTTACGGCTTACTGGTTTACAGTTAGAGCTGGCGCAGGAAGCCTTAGTAGACTGGTCCTCTTTCTGCCGGGAAGTTATACTTGCTTCTTACTTCGGTTGCTTAGAAAAGATCGGCGGCCCTGGTAAGATTGTTGAAATTGACGAATCGAAATTTGGTAAGAGGAAATATCATCGTGGGCATTATGTTGAAGGACAATGGGTCTTTGGCGGCTATGAACGTGGTTCCGGCCGTGTGTTTATGGTAGCCGTCGAGTCTCGGAGTTCTGAAACTTTAATTCCCATAATTGAAAAATGGATCGAAAAGGGTACAACTATTATCAGTGACTGCTGGAAGGCATATGATTGCTTGTCAGCCTTAGGGTACGTTCACCAAACGGTGAATCATTCATTAACTTTCAAGGATCCTGTTTCTGGAGCCCATACAAATGCTATCGAGTCATCATGGCGAGCAGCCAAGTCTTCCATGTCGTCATCTGGTAGAGTTAAGGCGCATATACCCGGCAACCTTGCTCGATACATGTTTCTGAAAAGTTGCAAAGAACGCCTGAAGGATCCTACTCTGGAGTTTTACCGCTTAGCTGGACTCTTATATGATCCGCGCATCCGTCAGGAACCTTTCGAAACAAACGAATTTGATAAGGATACGGACGAAGAAGACTTGAGCGATTTATAAGGTACGTTTTTCTGCTGTTATCTATTTTCAGGTTAATGTGTTATGTGATAAATTATCATGTGAGGTGTCTTTTATGTTATTGATATAGGGATTAATATTTTTGAGAGCTGGTAACACTGCTGGCACATGTTTTCGTAGATTTCTTGTTTATCTATGATTTTGTACTGAATGAGTCAAATTCAGCTACCGAAATGAATATTTTCATGTTTTGTGTGTATTGAAAATTTTAAAGTCGTGTAATTCAGTTAATATTGCTTGCCGCCGCCTAATTCTTTCAGATTCGGATTCCTCGGCCCAAAGTTAGTATAAAAATAACTATTAGTTTGATTTTGTAGGAATCAGAATACTTCCAAAATGGCTATTTTCCTGTACGCGTATAAAAAATTTTAAAGTCGTGTAACTCAGTTAATATTGCTTTCCGCCGCCTAATTCTTTCAGATTCGGTTTTTCCGGCCCATAATTAGTATAAAAATAACTAGTTTTATTTTTTAGGAATTTCCCCCAAAAACCGAATTTATTCCCAGCTTTGTTGTTTTACTTGAAATAACATGAATTTAATGTACGTTTTGATCATTACATTTTATTATTATAGAAATAAGGCCAGCAATTTTTCGCCTGATGAAATAACAAAATTAAACGATTTGGTTGCAAAGTATGCTGCAGTGTTGTTTAATAAAAAAACGGATACGGGTACCAATAAGCAGAAAATTGCAACCTGGGAACGCATCTCGAGTGAATTCAATAGTAGCTTGCCCGGTCTCATTCCAAGATCGGCAAGCCAACTTAGATTGAAGTTTGCTAACCTCAAAAGAGTGGCCAGTACTGTAAGTATTGTTTTTCGATCTCCTTATTTTTTTTAAATGTTCCATGCATTAGTAAATGGTGTGTGACGACGATCTTTTAATCAATATACCTATTGTATCACAAACATCACAAAAGTACAACACGAGTAGTAGGTTAGACTCGTTTCGTATATCGGCATTAGCGAGTGAAGCTGCCTTTAAAAGACAAGCTCTATTAATATCGCCAGTATAGTTTGTAGACTACTTATGTTTAATGTAATATTCTTACAAACCGATTTTAAAAACGCTATAATGTATGTTTTTCTAATATTGTCGATATCATTAATAAATTGAATTGAAGATCTCGTAAAATATGCGACACTTCAAATTTAAGGAGATATCGAAACTACTGGAAAGTAAATTACATTCATATTGTATATAACGACGTGTATTTTTGTTTTAGGAATGGAGCAATGTGGTACAAGAGCAGAGGAAAACAGGCGGTGGCCCACCTCCGTCTGATGTTTCCGACACCACACTGTGGCTCAAGGGCATTCTGCAGACGTCCATGGTGGGAGAAGCCAGTACTTCGGATTGCGATGGTATTATTTTATACATATTTAAAAGGGACGCTTAGATGGTTTGGGCATGTATAGCGAATGAATTAAGAAAGGAGTGTAAGTAGGATATATGACAATATTGTGAATGTTGGAAGAAGTCAGGGACACCCCAGAAAGACATGACACGATCAGGTACTTGAGTCGTGCCATGTCAAGTGTCAGAACAATAGAAAAGAATGTATGAGACAATGTATTAATGTGAATGAGGCAAACCGAGTTGTTGGCAGTCCGTCTTCTCTACCTACCCCTTCGGAGAAACGGCGTGATGGTTAGTTAGTTGTTAGTATTTAACTTCACAAAGCACTCTATTTAGGGTGAATTGCCTAATACAAAAAAAAGTTTTTAGCTTAATCATAATTTGTATATACCCAAAACCAGATGTCGAACATGCGAGTGTACAAAATGACATAATGTTTATGTATGTTGAAAAAGTAAAATTTTAGTAAGTGTTCATCATTTTGTAGGGTACCCCGGTATGTTCAGCAACCCTTCCACTACCACCAGCGTACCCGCCATCGAGCTGGTGGAAGTAAACGAAGCTGAAGCTGACGGTCAAGGTGTTGTAGCTGTACAGGTACCTGCAGCTGTACCTTTGAGCTCTGACCAGGAGGAGGAGGAAGACGACTTGATGAGCGTTGAAAAGCCAATTTTCAAAAGAAAGATGGCCTCTCCATTAGTAACAGGTCTGAACTAAAACAATTATTTGTGCAGCTTAATCTCATTTGTAATTAAAATTGTTTTACCGCTAAGACAATGCATTTATAAATTTTTCATTATTTGTAGGTTCAAAGAAGAAATGTACCGTTACTCCGGCCATATTGAGGAGAAATCTGAGCACCATGACGAAGAGGAAAATTGAGTATTTTGATGAAAGTCAAGATACCATGAAGAGGAAGGACGCGCGAGAAGCTGAGCTTCACCAGCTGCACCTGCGGAAGGCCCTTGCTGAGTGTTTAGCTGCTGAAGAGCTTCAACATAAGGCCCGTGCTGAACGCTTAGCTGCTGAAGCTCAACAGGAGTTGGCAGAATTACTCCTGAAGAAGGAAAAATATTAACTTTCTTTTGTTTGTTCTTCTGTATAATTGTCACGCATGCATACTTCTTGTATTTATATTTATTTCCTGTGTGTTCTTCTGATTTTTATTTTTTACTGCTTACTAGGCAGGTACTTTTCAACGCAGGCATTAATTAATATTATGTTCATTTACACTATTGTTACTTACTATTTCTTTTTTGTTAAAATAATCTTAATTGTTTTATTATACTTAAATTCTATTATGTAAACTTAATTTTCTTATGTTTATCATTTTACTGCTTATCAGGCATGTACTCTTAACGCAGATATTAATTAATACTATGTTATGGTATCTATCGTTTTTGTTTTTATTTGCTGAATTGATCTCAATTGTTAAAATGATCATGATTGTTTAATTATTATTGTGTGATTATTATATTATAGTGTTGAATAAATATAAATAAATAATTATTGTAGTGTTGAATAAATTCGATTATAATTTTTATGTACCTTTATAAGCAGATTCATGATATGAACATAATATATGAGTTGCATTGTAATATTCATGCCGTTTAAAATTTTACCTGTGTTTTATATTAATTTGGTGTAGATTGTACATTTATTGTGGGAATAAATAAAAAAATGACAACAAAAATAAAACTATTTTCATTGCTTGGAAAATTACAAAGTTAATTTATGTTTTTATTAGAACACATATAATAATGAGAAGAGCAATGACAATATATGGTATAAAATGTACATATAGAAAATAACTATAAGTCAAAAGCATAAAAAAACTTTAAAATTACTTACTAAATTACGCGTAGAAAGTCATTTTGAATTTAAAATAAACTATGGCTCAAATTGTTAAATAAAAATATCAAAAGTGGCTTAAAGGTTAGCAAAATAACAATGAATCAATTGATTTCTTTTTTCACCGCCACCGAATAGAGGTCCGCCCAACATTTCTTCGTGAGGGTGCTCTTCCGGTGTTAGGCCATTTTCTGGTGGCTCCATCTCCTTATGCAGTATGCATAAATTATGCAAGACAGCAGCTGCGACAATTGTGTCCTGCACTCTGTCTTTTTTTATTCTTAATTTTAGCGATAGAGCTGGAAATCGCCTTTTCCAAACCCCGAACGCTCTCTCTACTGTGTTTCGGGTCCTTATATGACTCTCATTGTAGAGCAATTCCGCAGGGGTTGTTGGGAGGCGGAGCGGTGTTAATAAATAATTTGAGTTTGCGTAGCCCTTGTCCCCTAAAAGGTAAAAATCCTTAAATTCTTTCGATATCAATCGCCCTTTGATAGCACTATTGTTAAAAATAGTATTATCGTGGGTAGAACCGGGCCAGCGTGCAACGATATCCATAAACTTTAGTTGGGAATCAACAACAGCCTGGACATTATATGAGAATACCGACTTCCTGTTGCGGAACATCTCTGCATCGTCCCCTCCTGGAGACTGGATAGGAATGTGTGTTCCATCGATGGCTCCTATCACTCCGGGAAATTTGGCAATATTGTAGAAGGAACAGGTAACCTCCGCCATCTGTGCCTCGCCTAATGGCATCTTTACGTATTGCGGCCTTAATCGAGCAATAGCTTTGATAACCCGCCACACGACTCTGGAGACAGTGGAATTATGGAGTCCGCATAAGTCACCATTGCTCATGTGGAAACTTCCAGTAGACAAAAATCTCAACGTCATCAGTACCTGGTCAATGGGGCTGACAGCTTTGTTCCTATAAAAATATTTGTGTGAGTATTTATGAATAAATTTCGATCTATCAAAATATTTTACGGAATAATTTTACCTTCCAGTAGTTATAATATCTCCTTCAATTTGATGCGTCACAAATTTGACGAGATTTTTCGACATGCGGTACCGCGCCAAAAACTCTGGATTGTCCCAAATAATCATATTATTGACACGGGGTCGAAATGTTTTTGGTTTTCGTCGCAAGACATACTGGATGAAGAATTCATCGTCACTATCATCATCTTCGATAATATTAATCATGATTAATAATTATTCAATGTTCAAGCGCGTAATTTTGTGTTGTAACTTCGTGACCACTGTCAAACGAAAAGAACTGTCAAAAATTTCAAAATGGCGGAGTAACTAGAGAGTAACTATTGGTTTTCGGGAAGTAAAAACTACAGTTAAATCTGACGCAAAACAAGATGTTAAATCGATTGAAAAACGCATTTTGGTGAAATTTATCTTTAGCAATGTCTTTTGTTCTTGATTTAACTCTAGCAAGCGTTGAAACAGACGGCCCTTAGTTAATGATCGGTCCTCTATCTGGGCGACGGTGAGGTGCAGTCCGCATGCTGACATCCTCACGTCTATTATTATAATTATTACGCGGCAAAAATGTCGGTTGGCTGTTACTATGTGGGCGCGGTACAAAATTATTATTTTTATTACCAAAGTTGGTTTCATTATGGGGTTGACGCGGCGCATACGAATTATTTTGTCGGGGTGTAAAATTTTCGTTAAAATTATTATTATTTTGCCAAATGCGGTTTCCCCGTGGCTCTCGATCGAAAGCCGGACGTTGCATTCTGGATGCAGATTGATTGTTTTTTAGTGTTTCCGTACCGAAGGGGCGTTGCGATATTATTTTTTTTTCAAGTTCACCATGCGCGTCCAAAGTTCGGATTTCATGGCACAAGGTATCAAAGTCTTTATTTAAATTTGAGCACTTGATGTGCGTCGGTAGCATATTTAGTAAAGTATTTCGTGCCGTGTCTTGATAAGCGGCAAATATCACCGGTGAATTAGTTGCACCGACTGACTCCGTTATTTATATTTTTATCGCAAACAATATCTTATTGACCTCATGTATAACAGTCGAGAAATCTCGGTTTCCTCTCTGAAAATTAATAAGTTCCGTTTGCCATAACGAAATTGTTCTATTATCACCACATTCCTTTTGCAAGATTTCGAATATCTTTTCTATGGTGATATCATGATCGTGCATTAGGACCACTTGAAGGGCTTTACCTCTCAACTTAGAGATAATTTTTTCTACGTTATTAGGCGTGTTCCCATTTCTTGCTAAAAAACCTCTAGCCGACTTGATAAAAAAATACAGCTCATCTTGGGACCCATTGTACTCAAAGATGGAGTCAGAGCTTGATGCGGAAATTGACTGACTTGGTAGCGCCATTTTTTAAATTAATTGGTTTAAACAAATTTAATTTAATTTAATAGTGCAAAAAAATCTAATTACCTAATACTACAAATATAACTTGCTCTTGGATGAGAAAGAAAAATTACACTCTGTCCTTGTGGATAAGAAAGGGTAAGGATCTATCGGATTATAGGATAGACGAAAATTTGAAAAAGTGTACTCACATGTAAATTATTAGCATCTTCTTCATAGTATCTTGATGGTATTAACAATTCGTGGGTTCGAGACTTCAACGGGCTGAAGTGATATCAGCCAGAACTTCTTAGCCAGATCCAGATATCGGGAACGCTTGGGGTAGTTCTAGAAGCCTCCTTTGTTGGGCGCCAGTTAACTTTTTGATGATAGACTTTAAACACCAGACACGTTAAATAAATATTCGATGAACTCAATTATTTTATTTAAATAATAAACAGTACAGTACAACAGTTTCAAATGAAGAATCTAGCAACAAGGGACGTATAGTCCCTTTAATGATAAGTTGAAGATAAGTGCTGGTTAGCAGTTGGTGATCTCTTTTATAGGGGCAGACGGCTGGGGTCCATTGTAGCTGATAACCCGTACATTGTTAGATTAGATGCAGCACTGGATGCGTGGCTCGTTCAGTGTTGTCTTCGGGTCGGTCGACTTCCTGATTAGGTGACAAGCGCGAGTCAGAAACTAATGTTGATCGGGCCATAACGTATTCACGCCTGTATTACAGCTTATCCTCGAGGTACATTGTACTTGTCATATAATTAACAGTAATAATATGACAAGAACAATGTACCTTCCTCGGGGACTTGTCATATTATTTTTGTTAATATAATTAACAATATTAATATGACAAGTATTATATAATTGTTCATATATCCAATGGAATATCCATTAATACATTATTTGGCTTAATACGATAATTCTGTAAACTTTTATATAAAATGTACAATTAATGCGAATACACACAAAATAATAGCACAAATTACAAGCACAAAAACAGTACACAAAAACAAAAAGCTTTATACAAAAATATGTAAACGTTGGAGTTTGCCCACCACTTTCCCACAGCGTTCAAAGGAAACAGATGGTTTCCTCCTTCACCGTACACGTCAAGACTCTAATTTTTGTTTATAAAGAATCTACTTTTTATTAAAATGACTCTAGACTTCCAATGACCAGACATACATTGTTAGCAGGCAGTATGCGAGTGCGTACATGTTGTTAATTATTTATTTCACTGTATCACGTCTCATCTCCGCCACTTGATGTATCTGAAATAAAAGTTTATTAATATAAAGGAAGAAGAGTTCAGGCAGTCCCGCCGAGGATGAGCGGAGCCATCAGTCCAGTCGCAAGCAAGACTCGGCATCAGCACCCCTAAGCCGGCTTCCCGGTAGTGACGACCTCCGTAGTCCAGTGGCTAAGACTCTTGACTCACATTCCGGAGGTCGCGGGTTCGAACCCGGCATGCGCAAATAAATTTTATTTGATTAATTTGTGTTATTTCACAATTAATTCATTTAAAATAATATATAGTATATTTGCGGCATGTTCCAGAGTGGAAGATACTATCAGTATCGCCCTGGTGTAAGACCACCATTCAGAATTGAAACGTTGCTTGAAAATGGCTTTAGTCGTGTTTAGTGATCAGATCTGAATAGCCAGGTACTTCCCAACCTTCCTCTTCCCCACCTCCTTCCCCTCCCCACTACCTTCAGCCTCACAACATACCCCAATTGGGGATGCCATAGTCTCACTGGCTCCAGACGGGAGCAGTTGAGATTCTTGTGCGGTATTCACTGTAAAAAAAAAAAAAAAAAAAAAAAAAAAAAAAAAAAAAAAAAAAAAAAAAAAAAAAAAAAAAAAAAAAAAAAAAAGGACCTCGAAGAGAATGTTGGTCCGCTACGGTCAGTCTTCAGGCCAGGTCATGGCAACGGAGGAGACGTGGGAGGGTTATGCAGCGGCTGCCTTCGGAGTCATCTCCTCAGTTGATGCACGGTCAAAATATGTAAACACAAAAAGCTTTATACAAAAATATGTAAACATTGGAGGTTGCCCACCACTTTCCCACAGCGTTCTAAGGAAACAGATAATTTCCTCCTTCACCGTACACGTTTTATTTTTTGTTTTTATTTTTACACGTTTTTATTTTTTGTTTATAAAGAATCTACTTTTTATTAAAATGACTCTGGACCTCCAATGTCCAGGCATACATACGCTGGACGTATTTCAGCCGACGCCTGGTCTTCAAAATTTCCATACTCCCCTTTTTCTTCCCCGGAGTCTGGGCTGCGATCTGTCCCACATAAGTTAAGATGCTCTTCTTATTACCTGGAAAGACAATATTTGAAAAAAAATTATGACATTTTTCATAACAAAATATACCAAATCATGATCTACAAACAAAAAGCTATAAATATGCTTACGCTTAAAATGTTCATTTTGGTGTGTTGCGACTGAATGACTACTGCCGGGTCTCACAGGAGTGCTTGTATCTGAAAAAAAGAATATGTATCTTAGTTCTTGAAGGAATGGTAGAAAAAATCAGATGAACATAATGTAGAATTACTATTCCCTTTCAACCAAAATAAAATATATTAAATTATAACACTTTGTAATACACCACATTTTATTATTAATATTTAATTTCGCTTAGCTCAAGCTTCATCAGGGCTTATTATATTAACTAAAGCTAATTTCATACAGATACATACTATAAGAAAATAAAATAATGAGTAATGATAAATGTTAATATTTAATTAAATGAAGACAATATTAGCGAAACTCAATCGAAATCTGGAGACAGAAAAATCAGAAAGATATTGGCTCCGCTGGGACTCGAACCCAGGACCCTTTGCTTACATGGCAACAGCTCTACCGATTGAGCTACGGAACCCATATTAATTCGGTCACTTTTAACTGTATCATGCTTCGACTAAGAACTACCAACATTATCTTTATTTACTTAACGCACATATTATTAAGTACAAAAAAAAAAAATTAAAATTAATTATAAATAGGTATTCATCCTAGACTTGCAGAAAGTCAATAGATGTCGCGTATTAAAATAAAATGGATAAAAATTTATCCAGACACTATCTAGATTGCATTTAGTTCGAGTTGAATCTTGCGATCATATATAAAGATAGCAGCCTATAAAGCCAATATGTAACTAACTAACCATCACGCCTTTTCTCCGCAGGGGTAGGCAGAGAGGACGGACCGCCAAACAACTCGGTCTCAGCACACACTCTTTGCCTCACTCACATTCATACTTCGTCTCATACATACTCTTCTATTATTCTTACTTTTGACATGGGCCGCCTCAAGTATCTGATTCACTTGATCGTGCCATGTCTTCCTCGGGCGTCTCCAACTTCTACCATTCACATTTGCGTCATATATTCTTTTTACACTACTTTCTTCGTACTCTAGGTATTTTGGTTCCTTACCTAGCGGCAAAAACCTAGGTCAGATAGGTACTGTAGATACCTAAAGGCATTGGAAATGGTGCAAGCTCATTTACTCCCACCGTCCTATAATTCAGTGTGCCTAAGTTTATTAACTGTACATACCTTCATTAACTCCTGGGACCCCTTCGGCAGGAACAATCTCACTGCTGGTGCCTGCGTTGACGTTTTGATCTGAAATAAATATATTTAATGTATAAACTAAAATTTGGGAACAAAAACTATTTTATTTTTTCCATTTCAAGAAAAACTTCTAAACTAAAACTTTCCCCCTTGACAGGAACGGTGACCTCATAATGAAACCAACTCAGAAGCACCTCAGAAAGGTCATTAGGAGTGATGGTAAAAAAAAATAAAAAAATTGGTCAAATAGGTTAAGTTAGGTTAGGGTTACCGGCTATTTTAAAATTATTTTTTCACAGCTTTTAATGACCTTTTTGAGGTGTTTCTGAGTTGGTTTCATTATGAGTTGACATGGAACCGACAGGAACAACCACACCGATGGTCCTTGGGAAGTCATTATGCACTGAAATCAATATAAGTAACCAAAGTTTGTGAACAAGCCATAGTGTTATACCATTTGCGATTATACGATTTGCAATCATTTCCAAAGCTTTGTCCTTAGCAAACAACATGGAGTAAGCCGATTAAATCTGAATAAATATAAAAATAAATAATGATGCAATTTAAGATTACATACCTTTCTGATGTTTGACGTAATCGCGGTACCTTGGCATCATTATACTTGATGCTGTGCGATTTTGTCGAGTTGGGGTCTACAATGAGAAATAAATTCAGTTTTAGACAAACAACGACAAAATGAAACATAAAAACAACGTTGTAATAACGGATGAGAGATTATCACCTGCATTTTCGTCGCCATAACTTTCACTTGACTTTTGTCTTTTTCCCTTTTTCAGTTGGCTTAGGTATATCTGTGAATTTGCTAATGCCAGGAAGACGAAGTGCTTTGGTAAGAAACATTTTAAATTCAAAATATTTACGTACTGGTATAACGCGACAATTCACTGACAGTTGCAATCACAAACCCGGACGAACCGGATATATTGGTTCAATGGCGTATTTGTCATTTCCGTTTACCTACTATCTACAATTCAGTTCATCTATGGACCCGATCTTTTTTGGAGTTACAAGGTTAGTAAAGAGATATACGCCCCTGTCCGTGACGTAAAAGTGCTGCCACTCATAGATAAAGTTTCATAGATGGAGCTGTGAAGATAGGTTTGTAATTTTGATTTTCGCCATCTCTCGCTCAGGGTTGCCAACTTAGGGGTAAAATAAGTGGGATGGGATTTTTTTACTGGTTTATTTTTTGTGGTATTTTTGGGGGTTTTGTGATTCCATATATTTTTTTAAATTTTTATTACATCGTATACACGGAGCACTCGCACACTTCTTATTTGAGGATTTATTTTTATTGTACAAAAACTTGCTGAAACGACTTGTGCCTTCACAAATGGAAAAATTGGTGGACTCTTGAAGTTGTAGAATTTTTTTTTAAATTTCCGAGAACACCTGATCCATACAGCTTCAATGTGTTTTGGTTTTGATTTTCTAAATATATCACAAGATCTTGAAGAAAATGATTTTTTTTTTTACAGTAAATACCGTACAAGAATCTCAACTGCTCCGTCTGAAGCCAGTGAGACTATGGCTTTCCCCAAATTAGGTATGTTGTGAGGCTGAAGGTAGTGAGGAGGGGAAGGAGGTGGGGAAGAGGAGGGTTGGGAAGTACCTGGCTATTCAGATCTGGTCACCAAACACGGCTAAAGCCATTTTCAAGCAACATTTCAATTCTGAATGGTGGTCTTACACCAGGGCGATACTGATAGTATCTTCCACTCTGGAACATGCCGTAAATATACTATAATATATATTATTTTAAATGAATTAATTGTGAAATAACACAAATTAATCAAATAAAATTTACTTGCGCATGCCGGGTTCGAACCCCAATCTCCGGATCGTGAGTCAAGAGGCTTACCCACTGGACTAGGGAGGTCGTCAGGTCATTTGATGGATGAACATTAAAATCTCTTGATTTTATGAAACAAACAGCCCCGTATTTTGCGTATCGCTTGAGAAAGATATGTTTTATAAGGTATATAACAAATCGCGTACTGGCAACACAAAATATTTGGAAATGGCGTCTTGGACAAAACGGTTTGACATCTTGGTTTTCTGCATAACATTAAAAGGTAAGATGTAGCATTTTTCTGTTGAAAATAATTATTATACTGTATACAGATGTTTAATCTGATCGATAAATATGATTTCCATTCAAAAACATTGCTTTTTCATTTTGTTTTCGCTAAAAACGTTCATGATCCTGTGATGGCGCATTGGTGGATGTTTTTAATGGAGATCTTCTTGTTTTGGCCTTTTGTATTGTTTTACGTATTTTAATTTGATTCTTTCAAGATGTATTAATTTATTTTAATGTTTTCCGGTAGACTATATATAACTTATTGTTATCATTTTTATAGATGGCTGTTAGAGGTTTGTCACATGAAGAAATAACTATTGCACTGGAAGGAGACATTTCCGATGTCAAATGGGAGTCTGACGGTGAAGGTGAAGAGAGCTGGTCAGTGGAGTATCTACAAGATGGCCAGGATGAGAACCAGTACCAGGACATCAACATTCAGCATTCGTCCGTAAATTAATTTGAGGTTAGGTCGGTTTGGATATCTTAGTTTTTGTGTTATGTTTTATTATCAATTGTCTTATGTGTTATTTATTATCAATTGTCTTATGTGTTATTTATTATCAATTGTCTTTACTGAAAATAAACATATTTAAAGATGTTCTCAGAGTGTTTCATTTGTCTAATGTAACATTTTCTGATTCCAATAATTTTGTTCTTAAATAATTTATTGGGCTAATGAAGTAGGTCGAGAGCGATTATATTGTCTATGGTAGACAAATAAGTTTCCTCTATCTTTAGTCTATTAGTGCTGGCAGGTGCGGGAAGGGCGAGGGGGGGGGGGTCTGGTTAAGTTGGTGACGAAACCGCTAGGAGGAAAAAGCCCGAAGTGATCGATCTAGGGGTTAGTATATTCAGGCTGGTCGCAGACACACGTTTTCCTTATTCGATTTCCGAATTCGTTTTCCGTATTCGGAGACCGGAATGCATGGAATCAGTAGAAAATACATTAACTGACGCACACGTTCGGTTTTTTTCCGAACGGAAAAAATTCCGTACGTACGTTCCGAATGCAAGCCGGCGCCACACCGCCGGGGCCACAGATGCAGGGGGGTATAACTCCGATCCAAATTTTCAACCAAGACGCGGGTATAACTCCGATCTAAAAAGTGAACCGAATCTTTGGTGATATCATAAGTCCCCTTCGATTTGTTTATGGTCCCCAGTTACTACCTTCACCAATATGAAGCTTGTATTTTGGTTGCATTTCTCTGCTTCATTTTCGTTTGACATTTACAATGCATTTACCGGCATTTACATTCCGACGCAATAAGTGTGAAAATGGATTTTGGGAATTCGCGATCGAATGAAAAATGGAAGAACAGGACCCGTAATTGGAACAAAATTACAGGTGGGAAACTTCCTTTGGTTGATATTTCAGTGTTCCTAAAGTACCTATGTTATTTAAATTGTATTTTAATCTGTGTCGTACATGTTTCCGTTTTCAGAACATATTTATCCACCCGGAATCTAATAATTTACGCAGTCCAACATCACGATTACATCTTAAAAAGGTATACACGTTTTCTATATTGCATCGACCTATCTCATTAATTTAATCTTCCCCAATTTCCTCCCTGGATTTTGACAATAGTGCTTATGTTTTTTTTTTTTATTATATAAAATGATTTTAACAATTAGCATTTCATTTGCTTTTTTCATAAGTTACTTATAGGAGTTATGTTTGCTAAAATACCTATAATTCAAGTATGATTTTAGATTTTCACGGCAAAAAGTATTAAATAGATTTTTTTGGGGTATTGTGCCGTTTTACACATCAACCCTAATGATAGGAACAACACATCTACGCTTGCACTTTCTGTTCTTATTTTTAACATTTTTTTTATATTTTCATCAGTATTAATAAATGTATTCCTATTTTTCAGTGGAATCTGAACCGACAAAACTTTACTTGTTTACAATATAACATTTTATATCCACATCCCAATAAATTCGCTTCTGTTTCTGGAGATGGATAGATGAGATTAAGGGAAATACTATCAGTCATTGTGCATGATGCAGAGGTAATTATTATTTTTATTACTTAAGTACTTTCATTTTACAAAAATTTAATAACGTCAGACAAATTTAATGCATTTGAGTAGGTTTCTTTATATCAGTAAGTAGGTATTCTAGAACTTGGTTTAATATAAGAGTCATCATAAATTCAAAGACATGGGAGGAAATGTAACTACATACATACGTAGATATGTACTATAATACATGTACACAAATAAAATAAAAAAATCAATTTTTTAACTAATTTCCATAAGTGAACCAATATAGTTTTTATAAAATATAACTTCTTTAGTAATATTTTTTGTTTTTGTTTTGAAGAGTTTTAATTTTCAATGTACATTTGTTACATTAATTTTAATAGTTTTTTAATGATTTCAGGAAAAATATGATGAACTGAACTAAACTAAACTCCAAATTAACATTTATTATACATTTTTGAGCCCCGAATGAAACATCAAACATCTTATGCAAACTAATGTCTCCATGGACCTTGGTTATATTTTGGCAATATGGTAAATTTATTTTAGACCCGACGAAAGATATAATAGGTATGTTAAGTAATTTATCTTTAAAACAATATCTTCATGTGGTAATTTGCCACAGAAATATAACCTGCTTACATTGTATTCTTGTTTAAAATATGTACATGTAATTGAGTTTTTCATTTTTCTGATTTCATCTTGTTATAAAATGATTTTTTTTTTAAATCAGTAGTTTTGTAGGAACGCACAATCATATTTTAATTTTAAGTATTTCCTGTTTGTATTTCATGTTTTTAATAAAATTCTTATCATATATTTACGAGTTTTATTTTTAAAATAATATTTAAGGCTAATGATTTGGGAGGTACTGGGTAGGCCCCGAAAGAAATTATATTGTCTATGGTCGCGCCTTTTTTGTTGTTGCTTGCTCTATCTTCGTTTATGGTGTGTGACATCACAAATCCCCGTCATCATCATCATCAGTCGCAAAATTATTGCATTTTGATGGTGAAATAGTGACCAAATTTTTCTCAAACAAAAGCCTGAAGTTATCGATCTAGTGGGTGGTTTGTATATTTATGACCAAGACCAAAGGACAGCTGTCACGAACGGTCGTTTTTTGAGTGTCTCTTCACCACATAAATCAAACCAAATCAAACATAGGGTGAAATGCAGATCCGGGCACAGTTTGGAAATTTAATAAAAAGGCACTTTCAAGTGTGGAGAAGATGAATAAAAAACAAATTAAGGCGCGCTCGGCAAAATTGAGGGAGATACAACCGTTCAAAGTATTTAAAAATTCACTTCGCGAACTGATATTGACAGTTCGTTCGCCATGTTTTCATTGCTTATGTTGGATCCCAGACCTAATACAGAATTAATAGTACGCCAAAATCACAAACCATATTACACAAACCTAGCGTAGCCGCTAAACCACTTGAAAACTGGGATGTTTTTTTGCCGTGACGCGAGCAGGCGCTACGAAGGGGGCACTTTCTTTTCTATCACAAACCATGTTTAGCGTATTAGGTTATAAAAAAAATGGCGGGCGGACGCGGGCGAACTGTCAATATCAGTTTGTAAAGTGAAATTTTAAATACTTTGAACGGTTGTATCTCCCTCAATTTTGCCGAGCGCGCCTTAATTTTTGTTTTATTCTGCTTTTCCACACTTTTCTCATCTAGAAAGTGCCTTTTTATTAAATTTCCAAACTGTGCCCGGATCTGCATTCCTCCCTTAATCCTTAAATATCGTGTTGTTTTTATCTGTTTGTCGGTAAGTCTTGTTAAATATTTGTTGTAGGTAGGTTTAAAAATATTAATATAGAGATGGAACGGGCTAAACCTCCCGATCCCCCGGATGAAATCAACGATGGCTCTTTATCAGACTCCTCGGTGGGCTCAATGGAAACGGTTGCCACCGATATTCCAGAACCCTCAGACTTCATCACAGTAACGACTAAAAAAAGGAAAAATTTAAAGCTTGTGCGAAATTCCAGTACAGATTCCGAAAAAGTACCCCACAAAATTCCTGCCCGTGATAAAAATAAAAGCTTTGTAGACAATGGTATTCTTTCGCCTAATCAGCAGACCCCTTCTATCCAGCCACTCAACTCGCCGATCACAACGCCCACTGCTAGTCCAACTACTCCTGTCCCCAAACCGACACCAGCCCCTACACCCTCACGAATTTACAACAATTTAGACAGGCCACCATACATTACACATGTCACTAAAATCTCAAAGGAAGGAGGTCCAACAACATTGTATGACATTGACTTTGGTCACTTTCTCCACAAAAATAAAATCAATCCTGTCTGGAATGGAGTTAAGTCGGTTGGTCGTAACCGTCTTTCCGTCGAGTTTAAGACAGCGGCTGAAGCCAATAATTTTGTTAAATCTGCGGTTGCCAAGGAAAACTCCTATAACGTATTCATTCCTTCTTACCAGGTTACTAAACTTGGAGTCACTAAGGGGATTCCTCCACACTGGACGACAGAGGACATCTTGGAGAACATTAAGGTTCCCCAGGTTTACGGAAAGGTCATTAAAGCTCGCAGACTAAATTATCGTTTTAACACTGGAAACTCCATAGAATGGAGACCCTCTCAGTCTGTTGTCCTCACATTCGACTCCAAAGATCTCCCTCAAAATGTCACCGTGTTCCACGTCTCCCTACCAGTGGATCTCTACGTGTTTCCAACTGTGCAGTGCTACACGTGCTGTAGGTTTGGACATACGAAGACCCTCTGCAGATCAGAACCTCGGTGCTATAAGTGCACTTCGTCTCATACTGGCGATAGCTGTAATACAACGGAGGAAAATTATAAGTGCTTAAACTGCTCAGGAAACCACTTGTCGACCAGCAAAATTTGCCCCGAAATGTCAAGGCAGCGCAACATCAAACATACAATGACTGTAAAGAACATTTCGTATGCGGAAGCATCCAAAATGTTCAATAAGGCTGTCATTTCTTATGCTGAAACTGCATCCAAAAATATTTCCTCCCCTCATCAATCTTCTTCTTCATCAACGAAGAAAACAGTTTTAAAGTTCAGTAAACCCCGAGTTCTCCCAAAAAAGAATGCCACTAGTCACGAATCCTTGTTATGGTTCCCCAATGGACAACTCCCTCCCAACTCCGATAGAACAATACTCAAGTCACCTGTTAATGCAGACCCACATAACATTAACGATCTTAATTCTACACTTATCACCTCATTTTTTCACATCCTTCAGACTTTAAATAAAAATAATATACAAATACCGTCCCACGTTGCCAAACAGATTGCACAGATTATAAATACCTCTAGAAATGGCCCCTCTGATGAGGATTCTTCAGTGGAATTGCCATAGTCTCCGAAACAAATCAGTAGACATCTTACACACATTGAACTCACTCTCCATTGCAGTGGCTGCCGTCTCTGAGACGTGGCTTGAACCGGACTCTCATTTCAGAGTTCGAGGATTCCACTGTCTTCGTGACGACCGCCAAGATGGGAAGGGTGGCTCCGCTCTTCTCATTAAAACATTCCTACCCTTTTCCCCAGTAGATGCTAAGCCAGCCGGTTGCCCTTTTCAGGTGACGGCCGCAAAGGTTTTTGGCACTACAATCCTTTCTCTGTATATATCCCCTTCTAATAAACCCTCTAAATCAATTCTTCAAGCAATGCTTTCTAAGATCGAACCACCTTTCCTTGTTCTGGGAGACTTTAATGCTCACCACGGATTATGGGGCTCTGTGTCTTGCGACAGATTAGGAAGAAACATTGTTGACCTTCTTGACGATCTTGATCTTTGCATTATGAATGACGGTTCCCCTACCCGAGTTCAGGTACCAGGTCAACGACCCAGCGTGGTCGACCTTACCATTTGCAACTCTAACATAGCCGGATCCTTGTTCTGGAAAGTTCTGGAGGACCCGCACGGGAGTGATCACTACCCAATCCTCATCGAATCCTCCAACATGCTCCATACCAACAAGGCTTTCACGTTTCGTAATCGTAAACCGAGATTTGTAACCTCGAAGGCCAACTGGACTGATTTTTCAAAGCTCATAAAGCTCTCCATGCTTAGTCTGCCCTCTCCGACTAAAGATAATGTCACAGAATATTACGAGTTGCTAGTTTCATCAATGTATTCCACCCACTGATGGGCAAAATTGCTGCTCTCTCTGCTCAAGTTAGATCACTCCCATATTGGAGGAACAAAACAATCCCACTTCTCGTCAAAAGCCTCCATACTTACAATGCATATAAACCTATTTTAAATCCCCATGACAGACGTCCATTATATATAAATTCCTTTCAAATTCATTCGCTCAAACCTAATATTATTTTTTCACTTGGCTTTCCTGGCAACCACGAAGCTCCAAGTAAATTTATCCACATTTTAAACTCGAAATGGACCGGCTGGAAAACTATTTATACAGATGGTTCTAAATCTCCCTTATCTAGCCATGTGGGAGCGGCGTTCCACTGCCCAAGAGACCAAATCAGTAAAAAAATAAAACTACATAAAGAAGCCTCAACTTTCACAGCTGAATGCATAGCTATTTTAGAATCCTTAAAATACATTGAAAGTATTCAAATTGGTAAATTTTTAATTCTCTCCGATTCCCTGAGTGCACTCCAAAAATTAAACTCCTCCCCTTTCCACTACCCTGAAGACGATTTGTGTATTGGAATCCGCACTTTTTTACATAAGTTAGCTATCTCTGGAAGAGAGATCGCATTGGCTTGGATACCTAGCCACTGCGGTATCCCCGGTAATGAAAAGGCCGATTTATTGGCGAAAGATGCCATCGATTCCGGAGAGTTTTTGTACAATTTCTTAAACCCCGCCGATCTTCTAATCAAACTGAAAGAAAACATGATCTCCACATGGCATAATCATTGGAATGAGTCGAGTAAAACAAAGGGTAATCATTTTTACAAATTACAGCCCACGATTCCTTCAAAACCGTGGTTTTCTGGGCTCTCTTTGAACAAATTTTCAACTTCTTCCATTTGCCGTATGCGAATAGGACATTGCTGCCACAATGTTCACCTGACAAGAATTCAGGTTAAGAATTCTGCCATGTGTGAGTGTCGTCTTGAAGAGGAGGACCTCAACCATATATTTTTCAGTTGCCCTATAAATAATAATTATAAAAATTTCATCCCTGATCTGATCAATACAGGTATATTGCCCCCCTACGACATGGCATTTTTGTTATCCTCTATTGACAAACGTGTATATAAAATCATTTCTTATTTTATTAAAGTTAATGGCATCAACTTGTAAATTTACCTACCGATCTATTCATACGTGTATATGTATGTATGTATATATATGTGTGTATATATAATATATTTTTCTTATTACTATTTATATGTATTTAGTGTGTTTAGTGAATTGTATATTATATATTTATGTTATATACTTGTAATTCTCTTGTAAATAAATACTAACATAGACAAATACAAAAACTCACTCACTCTCTACTTGACACTGGCTAGAACACTCCATTGGGGTGAAAAGCCATTTAAAGAAGAAGAAGAAGAACCAAGACCAAAGATAGATAATATCTATGACTGTGTGACGACAAGGTCTCTCGACTCGACCAATGGGAAAACTTTGAATTTCTATGGAAAAGCTTTTGACAGCTGGGTGAAATAATATATCAAAATGAAAATGGTTGCTCTCAACCACTCTCAACGGTTTATTTACATGCGACGCGAATTCAAAATTTGCTTCCTAAACAAGTAAAATAGGCGCGATGTGAATTTAGCAGCCTTGAATAGGTTGATTATCCGATTTTGAGAACTCGTGCATATGTTTGTGGCTACTAGTATCGCAAAACGTGTTATTTCGCGATATAATGATGCTCGTGAAAACCATTATAACCTCTGCAGGTACAAATATTTATATGAAACATTTCTGCATTTATCTTGTTTTGTTTTTATCTGTCGGTCTGTCTTGATGTATCTCATGAGATATTTTGGTTGAAATGCAGATCCCGCCAAATGTTGAGGATTTTAATAAAAATGCACTTTCTAGATGGGAAAAGTGTGGAAAAGTTGAATAAAAAAGAAATTAAGCCGCGCTCGGCAAAATTGAGGGAGATACAGCCGTTTTAAGAATGATTAAATTGACACTTCGTGAACTTATACTACGCCATTTTTTTATTATTATATTGTTGGTATCTCAGACTTGCTATTAAAAATATTCGGTAATTATCGGTTCGGATTGGCCACGCTTATTACGAATAATTTTTAGAAAAAAACTTTAGATTCGCCTTAAGTACTATAAAAGGAAACTTTTTGGCTTTGGGGCGGCGGAAAATAATGCATTTTAATTTTCAATTGCATAAAACCAAAATTCACTTCGCGAATCGACACAGCGAAAATTCGCGGCCGTAGCTGTCACTGTTATGGACTGTAGCTGACTTCGTGGGATACCTGCATGAAATACCGCGAATCACAAACCATGTTGCACAAACCTAGCGTAGCCGCTAAACCACTTGAAAACTGGGATGTTTTTCTTGCGTTGACGCGAGTAGGCGTTATACAGGGGCACATTCTTTTGTATCACAAACCATGTTACACAAACAAGCCCGCTAGAGAAATTTCATAATTACGCGCTTTATCCCACGAAGTCAGCTACAGTCCATGACAGTGACAGCTACGGCTGCGGATTTTCGCTGCGTCGTCGGTTCGCGAAGTGAATTTTGGTTTTATGCAATTGAAAATTAAAATGCATTATTTTCCGCCGCCCCAAAGCCAAAAAGTTTCCTTTTATAGTAATTAAGGCGAATCTAAAGTTTTTTTCTAAAAATTATTCGTAATAAGCGTGGCCAATCCGAACCGATATTTACCAAATATTCTAGTGTGCCAAGTCGAGTGAAACTTTCAACACCACCTAGAGTAATGATGGCGCAAGCGATTTTGACACTGTTCTTCATACAAATTCGTACATATAAGGGTCAAAATCGCAGACCAAAAGTTTTTCATTTCAAATATTTTAATTATTTTCTTGCGCCTGCGCATATGACACGCGCGCCGACGCGTCTCCGGCAAATAATCGGTCAACGAAGGTTGATACGATTGTAGCCAACTTCGTGTGATATATAATAAGGTGCGTACTTATGAAAAACAGAATTAATAATGATCACCATATGGTCACAAACCATGTTACACAAACCTAGCGTAGCCGCTAAACTACTTGAAAACGTAGGCTGTTTTTTTTAAATTGACGCGAGCAGGCGGTATAAAGGGGCACAAACCATGTTACACAAACCTAGCGTAGCCGCTAAACTACTTGAAAACGTAGGCTGTTTTTTTAAATTGACGCGAGCAGGCGGTATAAAGGGGCACAAACCATGTTACACAAACCTAGCGTAGCCGCTAAACTATTTGAAAACTGGGATGTTTTTCTTGCGTTGACGCGAGTAGGCGTTATAAAGGGGCACAAACCATGTTACACAAACCATGTTTAGCGTAGTTTTAGGTTAGGTTACTTTAATTTGGAAGGTGATAAACAGTTTAAAAAATCGTTGAAAAAAAGTCCGCTAGACAAATTTCATAATTACGCGCCTCATCTATCACATGAAGTCGGCTACAATCGTATCTAGGCTCTTGGTTTTATTAGGTCAGGAATACCAACATATTATGGACGAATTTTTGCGCATGGCAGGTCGTTTATATGACGTCACTGTGGAACGTCCACCCAATACTTTGCCGTCGCTTGAAGATGGTGCAACAGATGAGGATGATTACGAGTGCTACCAACTTTAAGGTAATAATCAAGTTTACAAAATGGTTGATAGTATCGGTTCATGAAGTGTCAATTTATTCATTCTTAAAACGGCTGTATCTCCCTCAATTTTGCCGAGCGCGCCTTAATTTCTTTTTTATTCAACTTTTCCACACTTTTCTCATCTAGTAAGTGCATTTTTATTAAAATCCTCAACATTTGGCGGGATCTGCATTCCTCCCGATATTTTCTTTAATATTTTCAGCTCGAAACACCAAATCCTACCCTTACAGCTGACAGGCCGGTGGCCTGGTGGAGATTGCTGGTGTCATTCCCCTAGAGTAGAGAGCACGTTCCACGAGCGACGGCCCACGCCTACAGGCCTCAGAGTTTGTTTGCATTTTACCTTATTATAATAATACATATAAACGCATTAATTTAGCACCTTTGATGACATATGATTGTTTGTTGTAGGTATTGCAGTAGGACAGTAACGTTGTGATGTCATGTCAGGAGATGGGGGCTGACGTGTTCCACCACTCTCTTGCACCGCTGTTCTAGAGAGGACATAAGAAGGAGGAAGAGTACTCCATGGACTGGACCAGGATGCAACAGGAGCAATATATTCTCAGTACGCTTAGCTTTTCTAAATTTGTTCTATTTTTATCATTAAATAGAGTATGAACACATTGTGCAATATAGTTGTGAACTTGGAGCAGGTGGATGAGTTTGTATATCGTGGGAAGTATGTGTATGAGAGACGGGAAGGCTGATAGAGATATTGAAAGAAGGGTAAATGTAAGTAATTATATTAATAAAGGACTGAATGCCATTGGCGCTAACAAAAAACTGTCCAAAGAAGCGAAACTAGCAGTCCGCAACGGAATGCTGGTATCTACCCTGATGTATGGCTGTGAGGCATGGAACTGGCAGAGGAAAGTGGACTGAATGTCCTGTATATTTTCTGCCTGTACAGAGTATAAATAAAATAATATATGTACATTTTATATGCAGCAAAGCGTTCATTGGTAAAATCGTTGTACATATAGTTTCATATCAATGATCGATGAACCGGTGGATGCAAGTTTTAGCTATAAGTTGTTATAATGGATTGTCTACTTTGTAGTTGGAATTAGATTGTAGAAATATAAGTCTGTGCAGAGCACCTTTGAGGTAACTTTTTACAAAAATGGCGCTATACAAATCATCCAAATATTATTATTATTTATGATCAAGCAATGCAATGCAAGGCTGATCATAATGAGTAAGATTAAGAAAGGGACCCTCAGATGGTGTGGCATGTAGAGCGAATGAACGAAGCGTGGGGTGTAAGTAGAATATATGATACAGATGTGAGTGGTAGATGAAGTCAGGGACGCCAGAGGAAAACCTGACACGATCAAGGGAATCCGATACTTGCATCGGGCCACGTCAACAGTCAGAAATAGTATGTATGAGTCGATGTGCGAGTGTGAATGAGGCAAAGAGTGTGTGCCAAGACCGAGTTGTTTGACGGTCCGTCCTATCGGCCTACCCCTACGGGGAAACGGCGTGATGTTGTTAGTTTTTCTTGTATTTACTGTTTTTAATAAAATACTAAAATGTTTAATTGAGTTTTTCATTTTTCTGTTGTAACCAGAGAAATGTCAAAGTCGATACTATCGTAGGAAAGCTAAATCTTATTTGAAATTGTTCTTCCCCTTTTGAAGGGATTGAAATTTCAAGTAATTTTAGGTTATTTTTACGACAGTTGGTTTCTTCATAGGGCAACGGGTTTCAATCTGATAAAGCTCTGTCCGGAGAAAATGAGCCGTAAAGAAAAGTAAGCTCATTTTCTCAAGGCAGTAATCTGTCAGATGCAGCTCTGTTGCCCTGAGGAACATTTTGTCATTTAATTTTATTTTTAAAATAATATTTTGGGCTAATAAATTGGGTAGGTACTGAAAGATAATTATATTGTCTATAGTCGAGCCTTTTATTTTGTTTCCTCTATCCTTTGTTTATGGTATGTGTGATGACAAAATCTCAAATCGAATAAAAAGTCGTTAAATATAGGTATGTATATGATCAAATAGCGTTGACACTTGGTCCATGCAAAAAGCACGAAGTTATCAATCTAATGACTGGTTTATTTATGCACAGATGGTTCAAGTTGCTTTGAGAAAGTTCGGGCGCTTCAGTTGACGGAATTACGGGGTTAGTATATTTATGCTGGTTGCCCTTCAATAACGAATAAATCTTTCGTCTTTTACTAAAGATTTCCATGGAGGGGAGCACTCAAATGCGTCTAAAAACTATAAACCTATTTTTCGTTCCCTGCTTCTTGAAGCGGGCTGTGGGGCCTTTATCGGTGAAGTTGAGGGAAGATGACCCGGTGACTAGCTATCACTGGATGACAGTGGATCCAAGGAACGGGCTACTTTTGGAACCAGTTCCTATAGGATTTATAAAATGGTCACCAACACTAACTGCAATTTGGGAGGCGGGAATGGGTACCGCCGCCCCGGGAACCTTTATTGGATAACCAACACCTCTGCCATAGGTCACCCCAAGTGGTTCGCTACGTTTGGTGATTTAGCAGGGGTGCCCGGGCTGATGGGGTGAGGTTTGTCTAGGTCTTGGAGGCGGATGACCAGGACACACTAAACCCCAAATTCCTACCCACACCTAAAACCCTTTTCCTTCCCAGAACTCTCCTCTCCTTCCTTTCCTTAAAAAACCCTCCACGCAGCATCCCCAAAGATGACATAGGCCCTGAGGGAAATTATTTTCCCCAGGGCCTCCTGTGTAGAGCACATGTAAAAAAAAAAAAATGGGCAGGCGGCTTTTGCTTCACAAAAGCCGCGCGCTGGGCCTAGCAGTAAAAACCTGCATAGCGGTTAAGGCTGTCATACCAGCAAATCATAATTTCGATTCCGCGTGTAGCGCTCACACATCAGCGGTTGCGAGCGGACGTTTTTGGAACTAGATTTCGTTATGCTACAAGCCGAGTTTCACGTACCTATAGTTCACAGGAAGCTGGACCCACAGTATGGTTCAGATGAAGATGTTGAATTCTCGCTTCCAGAATTTTAATAAGTAGTAGTTATTTGTAATTTGTGTATCGAAGTGCGTAGACATAAATAGATACATAAACACAGTAGGTATAAAGTAGATATCTACACAAAAAACAATTTGTTATAGTTTTTAAAATATTTTGTTTTTTCATTTTATTTTACGGCCATTAGAGTGGAAGAATTGAAACGTTACTTGAAATGGCTTTAGCCGTGTTTAGTGACCAGATCTGAAGAGTCAGGTACTTCCCCACCTCCATCTTCCCTAACTCCTTCCCCTCCCCCACTACCTTCAGCCTCACAACATACCCCAATTGGGGGTGTAATAGTCCCACTGGCTCCAGACGGGAGCAGTTGGGACTCTTGTGCGGTATTCATGAAAAAAAAAGAGTAATATTCAGTTGGATTGTAAAAAATATTTCATTTTGAAATATTTATTCGTGTGCATAATTTTATATTTATGTGAATACCGCACAAGAGACCCAAATGCTCCCATCTGGAACCAGTGAGACTATGGGGTATAGTGTGAGGCAGAAGGTGATGGGGAAGGGAAGGAGATGGGGAAGAGGAAGCGAGGAATTAGCTGGCTATTCAGATCTGGTCACCAAACACGGCCAAAGTCATTTTTAGCAACATTTCAATTCTGAATGGTGGTCTTTCACTAGGGCGATACTAAAGTATCTTCCACTCTGGAACGTGACGCAAATATATTATTTTTAATTGAAATAATTAAAAATAATGTATTTGCCTCACGTTCCAAAATAAATTGTGAAATAACCCAAATTAGTCAAATAAAATTTATTTGCCCACGCCGGGATTCGATCCCTTCGACCTTCGGATTGCGAGTCAAGAGCATTACCTCTTGACCACGCCGGCCGTCAATAAGTAGTATCAGTAATTTGGAAGGCGGGTATGGGTACCGCCGTCCTGGGAACCATGTATTGGATTATCAACACCTCTGCCATAGGTACGGGTAGCCCGGGTTCATGGGGCGAGGTTTGTCAGGATCTCGGCGGCGGTGGCATCTGCCCACCAACTACGTAGAAGGCCGGATCAGGAGAGACCTTTTTTTTACAATCGCTCGACACATTGCCTATCTCTTCTTTGGGGATGCTGTGTGAAGGTTCGTTTCAGGGAAAGGGAGGAGAGGATCTTCTGAGAAGGAGGAGGAGGAGGTATTAGGGGTGGGTAGAAATGTGGGGGTCAGCGTGTCCAGGAGAGCGGATGTATGAATCCATCCCTCCCACTGCGGTGCAAAGCGATGTTCCGAGAGAGTAAGGCTGGAGAAGTCAAAGGGACTCCCTCAACCACTTTCTCCAGATCCAACCTGCGAGGGGAGGGGAACTTGGGAGGGAGGTTCGCGGGACGGGTGAAGGGGGGGAGTGGGGTGGGGAGAGGGAAGGTGGAGTGGGAACGCGGGAGAGAAAGGGGAGCCCCCCCCTAAACGTGTCACGTAGTATGGGTACATTCCCTTAATATTACAGTACTGCTTACCCAGTACAAATCACAAGTGCACCCCACGGTTTAATTTGGTGCTCCAAAATAACCGAAAAATACCCTTGACTCTGTGCAGAAACGGCCAGTCCGTTTGATAGATTCTCTCATCTTAACAGACAGACTGCAATCTTTAGAGCACAGGCATCGGGTGGGAATGGTATCCTTGTTCTACCGGTATTACAATATATAGTATAACAATATTGGTATTACAATAGAAGATGCTCCGAGGAACTAGCGTCATTGATCCCTTCGGCACCGGTGCATAGTCGGGAAACACACCAAATGCGTGCCCAATATATGTAGATGGTTGACGTTTTGTCACCTGAGAACAAGTCGCTTCTTCGACTCGTTCTTGTGTTCCAACAGCTCGGCTGTGAAACGATTTTCCGTGTCTCCTCCTTCCTACAAATATGGGTTTCTTCAAGACCAATGTTCTCTCCTTCCTCTCCTCAAAAAGACCCTCCACCCAGCATCTCAGATGACACAGGCCCGGAGTTAATGTAAAAAAAAGTCAGAATACAAAGTGACTCAAAAATTCATGACCGATGAGAGTAAAAATAAAATTTGCAATTTTTTTTTGGGTATTTATTCCAATTTTTATATTACATTCATTTTTTAAATTCAGATACTGTGTGGTTCAATAAAAGTTGTTTTTTTTCGTCATATTTATTTCAGTTTTATATTACATGTTATTTAAACTTTGGTCGAGAGGTAAAGGAAAACAAAATCATTTTACACATATATAAATTTATTATTTTAATGTTCAAATTTTTAGACATTGTTGCCGTCCTCCACAGAAGTGTAAGATACAATGAATGGACACGAAACTTCAACCAATTCAAAGATGCACTTGTTTCAGTAAACATTTTTATTCAAATGATGCACAAATACCCTTGCAACAAATAATAACAACACATAAATAACAACCGCAAACAACATCCAAATAACATAATGACAAAAACATAAAAGAACACAACACCCAGGCAACAAATAGCGACACTCCCTGAACTGTAATTATGGGACTGCCACTATTAGGTATAATGAATTTCCTCTTCATGGCAATTTTTAAAGTTTTGTATAAAAAAAGGGAATCTAAATGTAAAAAAATTATAAATGTTGTAATGTGTGGTAATCCATAAAACACATCCCAATGCAAAGGAAAACATCGCACGCCTTGCAAATCGTATTAACTTCCTTTCGTTGTTTACGTATTGAACACAGTACGCACCTTCTGCGAATGTGTCGATTCCTACTACCGCTTGTGATTGAGGATTCGAATGGATAATGATTGAGTGCACGATTTAACCTGATGAGAGTGTGTTCCGCAAGGGAAGACTTCGGTTTGGGTTTGACCAAAGAGGGATAGTGACGCACTATAAGCTCAGATGCCAATTGCAACCTGAATGCACGGTGAAAAATTGGCTGCCCCGGGTCTTCTTGGTGAAGGTGCCTAAATATCACCATGCTATTCACGATGCTGATATTGAGCAGGCGACGAAATACTTTCATGTACCATAAGCTACCCCGCGTTCTCTCCATGCGGTAAGTGGATAACAGCGAATCTTTGGTATCCACTCCCCCCATGAAGCGATTGTATTGGGCCACAGATAGAGGCATTTGGAATTTCTCTAACCCTCTTTGACCCACGACCGTGTCGGTGTTGTGGTAGGTAGACAACATGGCGACAATTTTGAGGTCATTCCAAGCAACGACTGACATGTCACCACAGTGTCTACCAATAATGGTATGCCGTGGCACACTCTTCTCCATGTTTTTAATTATTTCAGGTACCATATTTCGGTTGCGATTGAGGGTACCGATAACATCGGTATTCCTTTGTTTCAGGTACCTAGTCAATGGCATGCTATTATAAAAATTGTCCATGTAGAGGCAGTACCCTTTGTCAAAGAACCCCTCCATGAGTTTTAGTACAACTTTAGAAGTTTTACTGGAAAACCCAAGATGGTTCTCTTCGACTTCTGTATTCTTCCCCGCATACATTATGAAACGGTACAAGTACCCTGTTGCCGATTCGCACAGCTCATAGGTTTTAATGCCGATCCGAGCCGCCTTAGTTCGGATGCGCTGCTTAAAACTTAGGCGACCCTTCCAGAGCAACAGGGACTCGTCTATGCTAATGTCTTCATGGGGAGTATACAGACTGGAAAACTTTTCATTCATTATATCCAATAGTGGTTTAACTTTTGCAAGCTTATTTTGGGAACCGACATTAGAAATAGTATTATTGTCAACAAAGTGGAGGAACCGAATTATCAGACTAAACCTATTACGAGACATTAGAGTTCTAAATTTAGCCATCTCTAAAATGTCTGTCGTCCAGTATTCTGATAAGCAAGCTCTGTAACAAATGGACATGTATATTAAAATTGCGAATACTACATACAGTTCAGGGACCGTAACATCTTGCCAGTTCTTCAGCCTGGAATGGGTGGACAGATTTAATCCCATCTCAGTTGTCACCTCGTCCAGTGCGCTCCATGCATACCTGTTCGTCTCCTGCACAATATAGGACATTGTTTCCAAGTCCCATATTTTGGAGAAAACATCATATGCAGATGTAGCGACATTCGGAGGGAACACGTCTGCTGATGGTCCAGGCTGAAGGACGGTAAAATGCTCACGCTGACCCTTGAAAGTGGAGAAATCCTCGGACCAGATGAACATCTGCTCCTCGGGGTTTTCCTCCTCCTCCAACAGCTCCAACTCGTCTTCATCACCATCGAGATCTGATTTATCTTCATTATCTTCACCACCTTCATTATATTCGCTATCGTAGTCGAAGAACTCGAAGATGATGTTGTCGGTTACCTATAGACAGAAAGAAAATATATATAGCTGTGTAAAGCGTCTTTGAGTTAATATAAGACAAAAATGGCGCTATAGAAGTTAGCCAAGTGTTATTATAATTACCTGAGTCGTTGGAGCCAGATACGTGGATGTAGAAGGTGTTGCATGGGCCTCCGATTCCGCCCTTGGTCGTTTCCGACTTGGCATCTGAAACTATAAACATTTATTGTTACACTAATGTCTTTCAATTTTGGAAAGGATGAAGCATAAAACAAACTTAATAGAACTACTAATACACAACATACCGTTGCGGTGATCGAATAAGTTTCTTCGGTTGCTTCCGAGTCCCTTTGTGGAATCTCCATTCTATAACAATAGAAGCAATTATGTTTATCATCATAATATAAAATAAACACTAACAATATAAACACCAGTATTTACAAATATTTTATAATTTTCAAGAAAGTTCTTTATAACTTCGTAATTTTATTTTCCATAAAATAATAATAAATAAAAACAAATTTTAGCACACCCTAAATGGAAAAAAATTCTTAGTACTTTTTAGCACACCCTATATAACTGATCTAATTTTGTGATATATATTACTATTTTTCATAAATCACGCGTCGTCACCAGACGGCAGCAAAAATTCGCTAGAGTCTCCAATACGCTACCCGATTCGACGAAGCTCTCGAGGAAGTTAGCCGAAGTTCGAAGCGCATATCTACACATTCGTGCAACGTCGCGAGGAACCCAGTCTCTCGGAGTCCGCTCACTAGGCAACATGGACGTTCAAATGGCAGCTACAGTTCCAATGTATTGGCGAACTGAAGTGAGATGAGTAGTGTAGTGAGACGCATCGTGTTCGAACTTCGAAACGCTTCGAGACCTTTGACTCAGGCACAAAAACCGATAATGATCGGAAGTCGGACGAGGCAAGGCGAGGTTGCACAAAGCCAAGTTCGTTTCTACACCATCGTATTCGATTTGTGCTGTATCCGCAGTCAAAAAGAAGAAGATGGAGAGATATGTAATTCCAAATGTTAGAGGAGCGCGCTAATATTTAAAGCGATAAAATCGATGCAAAAATGTTTAATAAAACACAACTTGTTTAAAATATAGCCAAAATCTCGCGGGGTTGTCTTAAACAGCATTTAACCCGTAAGCTGCTTATCGCATGTATTGTCGTTTTTTATGTTATTTCGTTTTTGTAAATAAGTATATGTAAAAACTAAATTACTAAAGCTTTTAGTATAGGTATTTGTACACATTGACAATGTAATATCGTATGACATTCAGGAGTTTCCTCAAAAACGAGTAAGTAAAAACACGTTTTTTATTCAGGAAAATACACCAGCAAAATAATACTGCAGAATTAATTCAGCAGCTTATGCATTAAAGAAACACTGTGAATTTTTTCATAGATGTAACTTGTAAAATAAATGAAACAAACGTGTTTATAATAATCTTCGGAGCATACTTGGCGATTTTTTTCTATCGAGGGAATTTTATATAACTTGCGTTTCGGCATGGGGAATGTCTAGATATTATATTCAAGAATAACATATTTATATTTTTAAGAGCTTTAAAACCTAAAGTGCTTAGGCCGGCGCCACACTTGATGGAAATTACGTCGCAGATCTTTCGCGACAGAACGCCAATACATATAATTGCATATAAATTACAAATAGCGGGCACACTACGTGGAAGATCGGTCGTTCCGTCGCGGACGATCGGTCGCCCCGTGGCGGACCGCTCGCTCTCTGCGTCTGCTCCGTCCTCCGCGCACCGATCTTCCGTCGGCGTAAGATCGGCAACGTCGTATTCCAGGTATTTGTATGCATCGCGCCACATTCGTAGGATAACTCGCGGCGACGGCGCACGCACAGGATATTCGACACTGAACGATTTATTATCGAAGTGCAAAATAGAGTTTGTCTTTGGGACTCTAGAGAAAAGCCGGATAGAACGGCAAAGAAACGAGCATGGGAAGAGATAGCAAAATTATTTTACAACAATTGGGATAGTGAAATAGAAACCAAGCAGCTAGAAGTTGGTGAGTTTATCACTTTATTAATTTGCCATAGGTATAGGTAATTATAAGTACTCGTATGCATGTACAAATTGAAACTATATAACTAATAACAATAATTATATCAGTCACCCTACCTAAATGAAGTTACGTTGCCACTCTAGTTTACCTTCTTCCATAAAATATTTTTTAAATAATTATCTCGTATTTATGGCATTAGAGAGTCTAGATGTATTACAGTTTGGTAATGTAGGTAGATCAGATGTTAACAATTCGTGGTTGTAGTTCAAACCGTCTCGTCTCCGTACAAGGGTTATGAAGAACAAATGTTGTTTTTTCTATCTCTGTAGCAAAATCGGGATCAGTAAGAATGGCCGTATGAAGAACTCTCCACTTGTTGGTCAATATGCCGAAAGTACATTCCACATACGGCCTTGCACGAGATAGGCGGTAGTTAAACGTACGTTTTTCTTAATGTTTTATTGGGGTAGGGTCGCATAACATGTTTATGTAAAGCGAAAGCCTCATCAGCTACCAGTACAAATGGTAGTGTTGGGCCGGTAGTACCGGGGAGTATTTTATCCTCCGGTAGGTCTAACATGTCATGGTAAAGTTTCTGTCCAAAATTTTAAATTTGTAGTTTATGGTCAGACCGAAAGCCATTCACATTTTTTGTTAATGGCTTTCGGTCTGACCATAAGGTACTTGCCAATTGATTTGAGATTTATTGTATTACCTATGTTCTCTATTTTATGCAGGTGTTTGCAAGTTTTTACAGATGAAATGCCGCCTCATGGAGCCTCATGAATGAGTTTTTCTTTTGCCCTGTTTAATTTATCTTTGTCTTACTAACCTATTTTTTTGCATTTTGTTTTTCCTGTTAAGCACTTGCATATTGCTTACTAACAACGTATGCAAGAACACTGGAGGTCTAGAACCTAATCTAAATAAATGTAGCTTCGTTTAACAAAAAAATTAGAACCTTGCTCTAGCCTTGAAGGAGTAACCATCTGTTACTTATACCAGGGCGGGTAAGAGATGGATAACCTCCACTCTCGGAAATTTGAACTTCTAAATACATTACTATCAGCTTCTTTTCCAAAAGATCCAACATCCATTGAAAGCCCAATTTCTAGTCGGAAGAGTATTTAAGGGATGAACCTAATATTTACGCTTTCTTTTTCTTTCTTCTTCTAATGCCTCATAAATAGCTACCACTTCAATCGGATCCATTACGACCACACCGTATAAGCGTTGGCAGTCGACTGATAATCTGCTACTTAATATTCAGTGTGGCTGCAACGTATGGTAATGGATTGACTCCCGCGGAAGTTAGGCGTCGGAAATTCCATCAAGTGTGGCGCTGGCCAGGGAGATATTTAAGAAATCGGTAGAAATTCGGGTAGCGATTAACCTCGATCAGCTTCGCGAGTAGTGTATTGGGGCTTCCACAAATACATACAAATAATGCCGATGTATTTGTGCGAATGACTAAAGCCGGGTACAGATTGCTGTAACGTAACATGCAATGTAACACGCAATGAAAGAATTTGCCGTCCACATTGTCGCAATGTAATCATGCAATGTAACAGAATTCCCATAGTATGGACGCCTTGCGCGCACGAACCGTGCACACTACGCGCACGAACAGAGCATTTCAACTCGTGCGTGCCGCAATCCACAAAGTGTCGGTTTTTTCGCCGAATACAAAAAGGCACGCAGTGTGCACGGAGCGTCAGTGTGGACGGCTTGTTCGTGTCTGTACTGCGGAACGTGAGCCAACAATGGAGGACTTATTCTCGGCAGACTGAGCTATGTTCACCATGCCGGAAACAGATGCGAGTAGGTAAATGCTCGGTTCGTGCGCGCGCTGCGTCCACACTTATGAAATGTTCATTTCATGTTACATAGCATGTTACGTTGCGGCAATCTGTACCCGGCTTTACGTCAAGAATTTATTATATTCTAAAATTTTAACTATTTTGTTCTAAAATATTGACGAAACAAAGGATTTGATAAATAATCTTAATAATTTTCTCTACATAATGATGTACAAATGTTTACAGATTATGCTATATATATCGTTATACTATAACATATTCGAAAAAATAGAAAGTAATTACAATCTTCTCAATGACAAAAATATTTTAATATTAGGGGATTTGAACCTCCCTTCCTGTAACTCCAATATTGTGAACATGTATAATTATTTTAAATGTTTCTACGGTTTGCAAGAATATAACTTGATATGTAATGATTATAATAACACTCTGGACGTAGTTTTATGTAATGCCAAGGATCTTGTAAAGTGTGTTGAGAAATGTCAGGACCCTATTACAAACGAAGACAAGCACCACCCTGCTTTATCTATAAGTATTAGTGAGGCTCACTCAGGTGGTTCAAGTTCATATCTAAACCCAAGTCCAACAGAAGTTACCTCCTATCATGGAGCTAGAACCATAAACGTCTGGAGATTCAACAAGGGTAATTTCCACTTATTATATGAATTGCTTTCTCAATGTTCATGGCAACCGGTCTGCCAAAGTTCAACAGATATTAATGCATTATGTACAAATTTTTACAATTCAATTTACAATATATTCGACAAGTGTATACCCATTTCCACACCTCACACTACGGCTCACAGAGTATATCCTAAGTGGTACACCAATAGTATTATTTCAAATATTAAAATTAAACATATTTTTCATAAGCAATGGAAAAAAACTAGTCACAACTCGGACTATACTAGTTTTTCAGCCTATCGCTCCATCGTAAAACGTGAAATCAGTGAAGCTTTTAAAAATCATTTAATTTCAATGGAAGAAAAATTGTCTATCGATCCCAAACAGTTTTGGAAGTATATTAAGGATCTAAAAAAATCCAACAACTCATTTAAGTCTAAGATTTTTGACGGAGAGGAATTGACTGCTGATGATAAAATCGCTAATAGTTTTGCTACCTTTTTTCATCTGTGTACAAAAATGTTCAACCAACTCTCAATATTGACTCTACACTTCACACTGTACAGATTGGGCCCTCATTCGACCTGGTCAGTATTTCAGAAAAAGATGTTAAGGAGACACTCTCAAATTTAAAGAAACCTCACTCCATCGGTCCTGACAATATTCCAACATTTATACTAAAGGGTTTTTCCGACCTTTTAATACCACCATTATGTCATCTTTTCAATGTATGCCTAAAAAACGGAATTCTCCCAGACATCTGGAGATTAACTAAAATAACCCCTATCTACAAAAAGGGAGACAAACGCGATATCCGGAATTATCGACCAGTTGCCGTTCTATGTTCCATCATGAAAATATTCGAGAAAATTCTACATAAATATATACTTAATCACGTTAATCCAATTCTTGACGACCGTCAATATGGTTTTAGATCCCAGATGTCAGTAACATCAAACCTCCTTTGCATCTCAGATTTCTTATCACAAACTCTTGACAATGGTGGCCAGGTGGATGTTGCTTATTTTGACCTGGAAAAAGCATTCGACAAGGTTGACATCGACATTCTTCTAAATAAGCTAGCTTCATTTGGTTTTTCCAAAAGACTACTCTGGTTTTTTGCTTCATATTTTCGAAATCGTAGACAGTTTGCTTATTATAAGGGTTCCAGTTCTTTTGAATTCGTAGTTTTTTCTGGAGTTCCTCAGGGGTCTATCCTTGGACCACTTCTGTTTTTGATTTTTATTAACGATATTGGTTCAGTCATCACACATTCACTGTATTTACTATTTGCAGATGACTTGAAACTATATCGCTCAATAAAAAATCTTTTTGACTGTATTCTCCTTCAACGTGACCTCAAACTGGGCCAAAATAAATGGCTTGAACTTCAGTATACCCAAGTGCAATATCGTCTCGTATACAAGATCAAAAAAACCGCATGTATTTGAATATACAATTAATGAAATTATTCTCCAACACCTAAACCAAATCAAAGATCTAGGAGTTATTTACGACAACAAACTAACTTTTCACCAACACATCGATGATTTAATAAGCAGAGCATACAGGCTTCTCGGCTTCGTAATTAGAAACTCATATCCGTTTCGTAGCACAAAAACACTGACGTTATTATATAACACACTAGTTCTGAGTGTACTTGAGTCAAATTCGATCATCTGGGCGCCACACGAATTAACATACACTTTACGCATTGAAAGAGTCCATAAGAAATTTTTAGGGTTTTATTCTCGCGGCTCTATGGACGTTACTCTTGGCTTTACCCATCGATTTATATGTTAGGCATGACCAATTACCACTCCCTAGAGACACGTAGAGGTATTGCTTTGCTTAAATATTTTTTTCAACTAATGAACGGTCACTTATCTAATAATGAGATACTGGCCCAATTAAATTTTTTTGTACCAGAGTCTCACTCTCGAGGACGTCATCACAACCTCCTATATAGTAGAGCAAGCCGCACTAATTTATTTATGAACTCACCTTTGGGGAGAGCTACGTGCTTTTTGAATGCGGTGGATAAAAAAATAGATTTATTTTTTGTGTCCTATAGCGCATTTGTAAGATTTTTGGCATTGCATATACACTGCATAAATGGTACAATTATAACGTCTTAGGCTATATGCCTGTAATTGTTATAAATAAATGTACAAATTATATATATAAATAAATAAATATTCACTTAAATATCGTTCGAGAAACAAAAGTTTTACTCGATAGAATTTTTTCGGCGTCGGGCCGGCATTTCATTTTTCGTAAAATAAAAACTTAATATGGGCAAATCAAAGTCTTTTATATATAATCTCAATTGATTTTTCTACAAAATGAAAAACTAAATATTGCAAAAAATATCATACATCACGTACGTAGTTCAAATCTAACACGAGAATCTTTCAAGGCAAAGTTAACATTTACTTTGGCGTAATATTTTATGGGTTTATTTTGAGCTACCGTATACTATATTTACCAAAACACATTCCATGAACAATAAACTATTATATATGCATAAAAACAAATTTACTTACTTTGATATTGGTTGGTTTTTCGGGATTTTTCACCACAAATATTTCCCGCACCTGACAGTTTTTAAAGCGGCAAAGAAGGACGCAAGTAGAAGTGAGTCGTTCGCGAACGAGTCGGCTCAGTGAACCGGATTTTCATACTGATCCGTAAGATCCGGTTCCCAAAGAACGATCTTCACGGTTCGCGGATCTTCGCGAACGAGTGAGCCGGTGAGCCAACTGACCCGTGAGATCCGAAGACCCGACTGACCCGTGGGAGCCGAGAGCAGTGTATCGTTCAACGGATCTCGCGGCTCGCGGGTCACTTCGTTCGTTCGTTCATAGCCACTCTAGTCAGCGACGCAGAAAGGTAAAATATGAAAGTAAGGTAACGGTTTACAGTTCAGTTCACTATGACACTTTTCTACGCGGTGGCGTACCTTTGCTGGTCAGTGTGCGTGCGCCGTGCATGTATTACCGAAATACAATGAATATAATAATAATATCGGAATTCAAGCGTGTTTGCGTGCATAAAACGTCAGTCGTGACGTCAGCGCTCCGGCCACATTATCCTTTGCTGGGTAGTGTGCGTAATTCAAGCGGGTATGCGTGCATAATACGTCAGTCGTGACGTCGACGCTCCGGCCACATTATTTTGTTTATTATAACAGGATAAGTTATATTATTATTATGCTCATTGTTTATTTTCAGTAAATCATTCATTGTTTATTTTCAATAATTCATGCTTTCTAAAAATCGTTAAAAAAGTAAAGTTGGTGTTGGTTTCACACCAAAGATCAAAACTCAACTAAATACAAAGGATTTCATTTTTTCATTCAGGGATACAAGAATCCGATTAAAAAGGGAACCCCAAAATATCGGGGTTCCCTTTTTAATAAAGTGTGGAGGGCCGAGGGAGGGGACGGGGGAGATGGACCAATTCAGTCGTTCATTCGAGCCGGTTCACTGACCCGGATCTTTTCATTGAACGAGACCCAGTGAACCGGCTCGCTCAACTGAGACGCTTTGCCCGCCTCTAGACGCAAGGACGCTAACCAGTGTGACCAGATTTCATTTTACGAATCTACTGCTTGTGTAGTTTAAAAACTACTAAATTCTACCAAAAGAGAACTTGAAAATACTAAAAATCTATTAGGTACATTTTTTCGCTGTTGTGCCACAACGAAGAAGCATTATTATTGTACTCTTGATTATAACGATAAAACAATAAAATGAACATAGAAAACACCATAAATTAGAGAAATGTTTTTTACTTAAAATTAAAATCTACAGAAATATAGTTTTTTTTTTTTTAAATTGTGATCGAGTTATGGTTCTTCTTCTTTATGTTGGGTACTACTGCGTAACTCAGAAGTATTAAAAAAGTCTTAACAAGAGTAATCATTAAATTAACTAGAAATTACATAACACATATTAACATAAGTAATTTGCATACCGTCACATCCTTTCATATTTCTTATATGTTTTGATATAGCCATGTGTTCCTTCAAAGACGCCACTCTACTTAGTACTTCACAGTTGCATGCTTTACAATGAGCACTAGTAGTGTTTACTTTAGATTTACATAACCAACTTTTGAATGAGGGATCTTGCTCCCATTCACCACGATATCCTTGAGTATATTTACGTTTCATTATAAAAAAAATCAAAACAGGAATTCCCACTAATCTATCACACTCTATTTTACGAAAAGAATGAAAATTAAAGACAAACCTACCTAATAAATTTTTTTCAATACATGTGGGATTCCCTCAACAGCTTTCCCTCTCGAATAATTTATATTAGAAAGAGATAGTTACAATCCATTCGATGAAAAGGGGAATAACCCGCGTTTTTTCGACAGGCTTGCCATATGAAGGCAAAAAGTGCCAGAATAGCTGAATAGCGTGAATTCTACCAAAATATACCAAATAATTTTTACCTACTAGATACTGTTACTGGTACCTCGAAATCTACCAAAAAAGTAGAAAACTACTAAATCTGGTCACACTGACGCTAACCGCCAGAGTTGCCAATGCTAATGTTCTAAAATACCCGCAAAAAATGTTCAAAATCCCCAAATTGGGGAGACCAAAATATCAAATTCCCCGCAAATTCCCCACAAGTTTCTTCATAATTTTGCCTTCAAAATAATATTAAATTCAATTGAAAGTAGCATTTTTTATCGATTAAAATTGTTTAAAAATATTATTACGCACATAATACAAGATTAAAAAATAGGTTTGAACCCAAAAACCAATATTGAAACTGAAAAAATAAAGACATTTAAAAAAAATCAATACGGTGTGCCGATAAATTGTCTAGCAGGCAAAAAAGGAAACTTACCATATTTTTGGAGTCGGTGTTAGCAAGTCGCTTGTGCGACACAAGCACATCTCACTTATATGTATGTAGTTACAAACCTACCTTTGGCTGACACCGACTCCAAAAGTAACAATCGTACCTACATATTGATGATTAGAAAATGTAAGTTGATTATAAAGTTGTAGAAGAATACGAAATTATTTTTTTACTTTTTAGTGCATTTTTTGAAGTGGTTTTTTTTGTTTTGTTAAAATTTTTTTGGTTAACATTATGTGTTTGAAAGATTTAACTTCAAACTTCCTCCTTCTTATTTAATCCCTTCTCAAGTAGCCATGAATGCAACCACAGTAGTCTGTATGAAGGTGATTTCTATTTTCTGTTTTCAAATGTTTAAGAACATTGAATTTTCTCTCAACGGAAGCGTTGGAAAACGGCAACACCAGCAATAATGAACTTATTACAATTTTTAAATTTGGAAACCAGTACCTATCCTCCTGTATTGTTTTTTAGGCCAAAGCCCAGTAACCTACAGCATCGTCATCTACATTCAGACCATGTTGGGATAAATCAAGAATAGCGGGATCCTTCTATCGTAGAAGTTCTATGACTGGCAAATTCATGTGTCTTCGAGTTAGGGTCCCGAACTTCAAGAATGCCCCGACTATTATTGTTTAGAAATAAATAAAATAAAATTAAATAAACTTCAAAATCTACCACCAAATATACATATTTTTCAAAAAGGTTGGCAAGTCAAAAAATGCCCAGAATCCCCGCATTTTCCCCGCAAAACGGTGTTCCCCGCAAAATACCCGATTCTTGAAAAATCTTAAAAATTCCCCGCAATTTGGGGAATTACCCACAAATCGGCAACGCTGCTAACCGCTAACAATGTCATAGATATTTTATTTAAAAATTATTCCGAGTAGCTACCAGTACCAGTAGGTTAATGTAGGTATTAGTTACATCAATAATGATAATGGCGCAAGCGATTCTCACCTTGTTTTTCATACAGTTTCTGTATACATTAGGGTTAAAATCGCATTTAAAAAAAAAGGAAAAAAAATCCGAGCCCGCGGGCGGGCTTCCGGCAAATAACAGAAAAAATATACGAAAATATTACTAAGATTTTTTAGAAATTTATAATGTTTAATTTATAATGTGACGTCACTACATGAAAATTTTCCGTCTCCGAATTAATTTGGTAAAATTCCACACTGTTTTTTTTTATATATGGCAACACTTTGATTTCAGGCGAATATTTGAATCCGACATTAAGAGCTCGTTCACATTGAGCATATAAATATAAAAGATCATAGCACGCCACATATCGCTTTCCATACAATCCCTTCAGACCGTTCACACCTGAGCGCTTTATGCGCACATCAACCATAGACAATGCACATCTTACGCCGTAACCGCTCCTGAGGCGATATGCCAACAGTTAAGCGCCCCCCACTCCGACGAAAACAGGAGAGGGGGTCATTTTAATTACGGAGCTGCCAAGAACGGTGGTTGACAGATGTCAACTCCATAGATTCAGTACAAAAAATGCGCGCTCCGTGGCCGCTCGCTAATTCAACTGACCCCCTCTCCTACCATAGGAAGAAATATTTTATCTGCGCCGTGTGAACGCCACGAAACATAAGCGCTCGCGGTTCAACAGATACCTGCTAGCGGTTATATTAGATGTCTGAACACCCCTCTAACATTCATTAGATTTATTAAAATAAAATATGGAATGTCTAAACCGAATTTTGCTATCTATTTGCCTAAACTATGATTTTTTTAATTTCAATTTTTTGTATGAGATCTTTCAGTCAAGGGGGGGCACCGGCCCCCTAGACTGAAAGAATCCTGAATTCTTCATATTTCATATGGTGGGTGCTATAGTAATTGGACAGGCTATAATATCTATTGGACACTTCAACTTTAAACGGGTCTCCACACCATACAATTTCTAGTCACTGGCCAGCCAGATTGGCGGTTTCCAACACACCATCCAATTTGCAGAAAGGTCTTAGCCAGGGGGGTATAACTTCGATCCAAATTTTCAACCAAGACCGAAGATAGATAATATCTATGACTGTGTGACGTCATCTTTGCGCAATCTCTCTCCACCAATGGGAAATTGGATGCCAATAGGAAAACTTTGAATTTAAGCTTTTGACAGCTGGGTGAAATAATGTATCCGGATTGCTCTCAACGGTTTATTTCAATGCGACGGGAATTCAAAATTTGCTTCCTAAACAAGTGAAATAGAATTGAATACGTTTATTATCCAATTTTGAGAACTCGTGCATATGTTTGTGGCTACTAGTATCGCAAAACGTCTCATTTCGCGATATGATTATGCTCGTGAAAACCATTATAACCTGCAAACAAAAAGGTACAAACATTTATATGAAACATTTCTGCATTTATCTTGTTTTGTTTTTATCTGTCGGTCTGTCTTGATGTATCTCATAAGATGTTTTCTTTAATATTTTCAGCTCGAAACACTAAATCCTATCCTTACAGCTGACAGGCCGGTGGAGATTACTGGTGTCATTCCCCTAGAGAAGAGAGCACGTTCCACGAACGACGGCCTGCGCCTACTGATCTCTGGGTTTGTTTGCATTTTACCTTATTATAATAATACATATAAAAGCATGGAATAATTTCGGTTTAGGGGCGAAATTCCTAGAAAATCAAACTAATTATTTTTATACTAATTTGGGGTCGGGGAATCCGAATCTGAAAGAATTAGGCGGGGGCAAGCAATATTAACTGAATTAAACGACTTTAAAATTTTTTATATACTCATAGGAAAAATAGCCATTTTGGAAGCATTTTGTTTCCTAGAAAATCAAACTAGTCATTTTTATACTAACTATGGGCCGGGGAATCCGAATCTGAAAGAATTAGGCGGCGGCAAACAATAATAACTGAATTAAACTACTTTAAAATTTTCTATACACACACACCACACACATGAAAATAGACAACATTCTGACACACGAGATACGAAAACCATAGAAAAAACAACATAGATATTTTTACCACACAAAATTAAATGTTGCCATTAAACAATAATATCATCGAACATACCTTATAAATCGAACAAGTTTATTTCGTCCGTTGTATCCCTGTCAAACTCGTCTAATGTCTCCAAAGGTTCCTGGCGAATACGCGGGTCATATAAGAGCCCATAGGTTTGTGTAACATGGTTTGTGCCCCTTTGTACCGCCTGCTCGCGTCAATTTAAAAAAACAGCCTACGTTTTCAAGTAGTTTAGCGGCTACGCTAGGTTTGTGTAACATGGTTTGTGCCCCTTTATACCGCCTGCTCGCGTCAATTTAAAAAAACAGCCTACGTTTTCAAGTAGTTTAGCGGCTACGCTAGGTTTGTGTAACATGGTTTGTGCCCCTTTATACCGCCTGCTCGCGTCAATTTAAAAAAACAGCCTACGTTTTCAAGTAGTTTAGCGGCTACGCTAGGTTTGTGTAACATGGTTTGTGCCCCTTTATACCGCCTGCTCGCGTCAATTTAAAAAAACAGCCTACGTTTTCAAGTAGTTTAGCGGCTACGCTAGGTTTGTGTAACATGGTTTGTGCCCCTTTATACCGCCTGCTCGCGTCAATTTAAAAAAAACAGCCTACGTTTTCAAGTAGTTTAGCGGCTACGCTAGGTTTGTGTAACATGGTTTGTGCCCCTTTATACCGCCTGCTCGCGTCAATTTAAAAAAACAGCCTACGTTTTCAAGTAGTTTAGCGGCTACGCTAGGTTTGTGTAACATGGTTTGTGCCCCTTTATACCGCCTGCTCGCGTCAATTTAAAAAAACAGCCTACGTTTTCAAGTAGTTTAGCGGCTACGCTAGGTTTGTGTAACATGGTTTGTGGCTTTATACCGCCTGCTCGCGTCAATTTAAAAAAACAGCCTACGTTTTCAAGTAGTTTAGCGGCTACGCTAGGTTTGTGTAACATGGTTTGTGCCCCTTTATACCGCCTGCTCGCGTCAATTTAAAAAAACAGCCTACGTTTTCAAGTAGTTTAGCGGCTACGCTAGGTTTGTGTAACATGGTTTGTGCCCCTTTATACCGCCTGCTCGCGTCAATTTTAAAAAACATCCCTGTTTTCAAATAGTTTAGCGGCTACGCTAGGTTTGTGTAACATGGTTTGTGATACAAAAGTGAGTAAAATTTATAAAAAATAAGTACTTAAAATATAAACATGTTATTTTACGTTATTGATATTAATGGCAACACTTAATTTTGTGTGGTAAAAACATCTATGTTATCTTGTTTTCTATGATTTTGTACTGCGTGTGTCAGAACCAGCTTCCGAAATGAATATTTTCATGTGTGTATAGAAAATTTTAAAGTCGTTTAATTCAGTAAATATTGCTTGCCGCCGCCTAATTCTTTCAGATTCGGATTCCCCGGCCCATAGTTAGTATAAAAATAACTAGTTTGATTTTCTAGGAAACAAAATGCTTCCAAAATGGCTATTTTTCCTATGAGTGTATTAAATTTTTTAAAGTCGTTTAATTCAGTTAATATTGCTTGCCCCCGCCTAATTCTTTCAGATTCGGATTCCCCGACCCCAAATTAGTATAAAAATAATTAGTTTGATTTTCTAGGAATTTCGCCCCTAAACCGAAATTTAGCCAAAAGCATTAATTTAGCACCTTAATAATGACATATGATTGTTGTAGGTATGTGGGACAGTAACGTTGTGGTGTCATGTCAGGAGATGGGGCTGACGTGTGCCACCACTCTCTTTCACCGCTGTTCTTGAGCGAACATAAGAAGGAGGAAGAGTACTCCATGGCCTGGACCAGGATGCAGCAGGACCAATATATTCTCAGTACGCTTAGCTTTTCTAAATTTGTTCTATTTTTATTGTTAAAAAGAGTACGAACACATTGTGCAATATAGTTGTGAACTTGGAGCAGGTGGATGAGTTTGTATATCGTGGGAAGTATGTGTATGAGAGACGGGAAGGCTGATAGAGATATTGAAAGAAGGGTAAATGTAGGTAATTCTATTAATGGAGGACTGAATGCGGGAGGAATGCAGATCCGGGCACAGTTTGGAAATTTAATAAAAAGGCACTTTCTAGATGAGAAAAGTGTGGAAAAGCTGAATAAAACAAAAATTAAGGCGCGCTCGGCAAAATTGAGGGAGATACAACCGTTCAAAGTATTTAAAATTTCACTTTACAAACTGATATTGACAGTTCGCCCGCGTCCGCCCGCCATTTTTTTTATAACCTAATACGCTAAACATGGTTTGTGATACAAAAAAAGTGCCCCTTTATAGCGCCTGCTCACGTCAAGGCAAGAAAAACATCCCAGTTTTCAAGTGGTTTAGCGGCTACGCTAGGTTTGTGTAACATGGTTTGTGATTCTGGCGTACTATCAATTCTGTATTAGGTCTGGGATCCAACATACCTAAGCGGTGAAAACATGGCGAACGAACAACGAACTGTCAATATCAGTTCGCCAAGTGATTTTTTAAATACTTTGAACGGCTGTATCTCCCTCAATTTTGCCGAGCGCGCCTTAATTTATTTTTTATTCATCATCTCCATACTTTTCTCATCTAGAAAGTGCCTTTTTATTAAATTTCCAAACTGTGCCCGGATCTGCATTTCACCCCTGAATGCTGTTGGCGCTAACAAAAAACTGTGTAAAGAAGTGAAACTAGCAGTCCACAACGGAATGCTGGTACCTACCCTTATGTACGGCAGTGAGGCATGGAACTGGCAGAGGAAAGTGGACTGAATGCTGTAGAAATGACACCCCTGAGGATGTGTGGTAAAACTACGTATGATACTGTATATTTTCTGCCTGTACAGAGTACAAAAAATATAATATGTACATTTTATATGCAGCAAAGCGTTCATCGGTCAAATCGTTGTACGTATAGGTAGTTTCATATCAATGATCGATGAACCGGTGGATGCAAGTTTTATCCATAAGTTGTTATAATGGATTGTCTACTTTGTAGTTGGAATTAGATTGCAGAAATATAAGTTTGTGCAGAGTACCTTTGAGGTATTTTTTTACAAAAAATGGCGCTATACAAATCATCCAAATATTATTATTTATGATCAAGCAATGCAATGCAAGGCTGATCATAATGAGTAAGATTGAAAGGGACCCTCAGATGGTTTGGGCATGTAGAGCGAATGAACGAAGCGTGGGGTGTAAGTAGAATATATGACGCAGATGTGAGTGGTAGATGAAGTCAGGGACGCCAGAGGAAAACCTGACACGATCAAGGGAATCCGATACTTGCATCGGGCCACGTCAAGAGTCAGAAATAGTATGTATGAGTCGATGTGTGAGTGTGAATGAGGCAAAGAGTGTGTGCCAAGACCCAGTTGTTTGACGGTCCGTCCTATCGGCCTACCCCTGCGGGGAAACGGCGTGATTTTTAGTTAGTTTTTCTTGTATTTCCTGTTTTTAATAAAATACTAAAACGTTTAATTGAGTTTTTCATTTTTCTGTTGAAACCAGAGAAATGTCAAAGTCGATACTATCGTAGGAAAGCTAAATCTTATTTGAAATTGTTCTTCACCTTTTGAAGGGATTGAAATTTCAAGTAATTTTAGGTTATTTTTACGACAGTTGGTTTCTTCATAGGGCAACGGGTTTCAATCTGACAAAGCTCTGTCCGGAGAAAATGAGCAGTAAAGAAAAGTAAGCTCATTTTCTCAAGGCAGCGATTGTCAGATCCAACTCTGTTCCCTGGGGAATATTTTGACATTTAATTTTATTTTTAAAATAATATTTTAGGCTAATAAATTGGGTAGGTACTGAAAGATAATTATATTGTCTATGGTCGAGCCTTTTATTTTGTTTCCTCTATCCCCTTGTCTATGGTATGTGTGACGACATCTTTGCGCATATCGAATAAAAAGTCGTCAAATATAGGTATGTATATGGTCAAATAGCGTTGACACTTGGTCCATAGTAAAACCACGAAGTTATCAATCTAATGACTGGTTTATTTATGGTCTTAGCTTTTGCGCTGTGCGCACGTGTTCGGAGCGCTCGCGCTGTGCGCAAACGTGTCATGACTCCGTCACTTTCGAAATTTCAACGTATTGGATTAGCGTTGGCTTTATTGACAACAGACAATGATCAATAAAAAATGTAGATGTCATTTTGTTGTCCGATGATATATTTTTTCTATTAATAAACAAAAAAAAGTGTTTCGATCACATGTCGCTACTGATCCCATCACGACGGGATGGGTTTAAGCGAACTAGCGCTGTCTCGTTTGAACGATGGACCGTTAGAACGAGACGCAACGCTTGTCAAATGACCGCTACACTATAAACAAGTTATACTCCTGAGTACTCAGTCGCGGTGTGTGATGGAATAATATTTTAAATGTTTTAATAGATAAAAAGTGTCATCGGACAGAGAAATGACTTTAATATTTTTTACTCTAAGCTCGGGAATCACTGGTTAAAACCTCTCGGGTGCGTTCTGTTCCACCCTGCATAATTTTTGAAACATAAAAAGCAGGCAAACATAAAAAGTTTAAAAATATCCCACCTTATGTATTTTTCTAACTAAAATTACATACCACTAAAAAATAAAAACACCCACATTATATATTTTACTAGGCAAATTTATTATGAACATTACTCGTTTTTGTCGTTTCATGTAAAAACAATTAATTAAAAAATTCCCTCAGTTAAGAAAATATTAATCCTTCTGTTGGGTATTACAGACAAAAATAATAACAGTGATGAAAAAAAAATCCTTCTTCTGAGAATTACTGGCAAAAATAATAAAACTATCTTTTTTACATGAATACCGCACAAGAGTCCCAACTGCTCCCGTCTGGAGCCAGCGGGACTATGGCATCCCCAATTGGGGTATGTTGTGAGGTTGAAGGCAGTGTGGATGGGAAGGAGATATGGAAGAGGAAGGTGGGGAAGTACCTGGCTATTCAGATCTAGTCACCAAACACGGCAGAAGTCATTTCAAGCAACCTTTCAATTCTGAATGGTGGTCTTACACCAGGGCGATACTGAGAGTATCTTCCACTCTAACTAACTAACCATCACGCCATTTCCCCGCAGGGGTAGGCAGAAAGGACGGACCGCCAAACAACTCGGTCTCGGCACACACTCCTTGCCTCGTTCACATTCATACATCGTCTCATGCGCTGTTCTATTAATAATAAAAAAGATGATGTAAAAAAATATTCTTCCTTATTCTGAGATTACAGGCAAAAATTACAACAACAATGTAAAAAAATGATTATTCCTTTTTCTGAGAATTACAGACAAAAATAATAACAACCATGATGAGTAAAATAATAATATTTATATCGTAATTGCTGTACTGGTAGCGTATTTCCAAAACATACACCGGTTCAGACGCGGGAGTGACAATTTACATTTTCAATACCAAAATGTAAATACCTACTTAGAAATAAAATGATTTATTTCTATAATACACATTGGAAAGATTATTTTATCTTTATTTTAGAACAAATTTTGTTTTTGCAAGGTGATAAAAATAACCAATTTAGAGGTATATTTACTTTACATGGGAATAATATCAAAATTAAAACATTTAGAAATAAAATTATTCATTTCTAATTCACACATTGAAAAGATTATTTTCGCCAGATTTTAGAACCATTTAAATATCCCACAAGCATCGTAAGTCCTTGTATAAATCAAAAATCTCCACCCAAACTTCTTTTTCCTTCTCAAGCATGATGAAAGAGTAAAGTAATAATATTTATATCGTAATCGCTGAACTGGTAAAAGTCGCTGTCGACGACCGTTCGGAATGCTCTCCGATGAGAAATGAATAAATCACGTGTCCCGTAACATGTCCATTCAGGGGCGTTCCTTCTGCGGCTGGCCCCAACAAGAATTCGCAGACGATAAACAATAATACGGCTGGCTGTTCGGCCCAATTTTAAGGAGTGCCGTAAGGGGTCCCGGCAGAAGGAAAATAATAATACGGCTGGTGATTTGTGCCAATTCGCAAGCGGTTGTGACTCCACACCACACTAAATGCAGCCATTTCTACATTTAGTGACTACATTTAGTGTGGTGTGTAGGCCGCTTAAACCTCCAAAACAAGACTATCTCAGCATTCCTGTAAGTGTGAGAGAGACCAATCTATACTTTGCTTTCTCCTTTATACGGCTGCATTTTCTAATATTTACCACCAGATGTCACCACTGACAAAACTTCATTCACATTTCAAGTATTGTATTCATATTCATATGTATTTTTTTAGCAACTTGCTTAAGGGACAGAGATATTTTATTGATGATTGTTTCATACAAGTTCAATAAATTTTTGGAAGAAACATCTAAGAAAGGTTGCAAAGGGCTACATACTGTGAGTATTTGTTGAGATTTAATCAGTAATATGAATAATAACCTCACAATTTTGGTGTCCAATTACTATAACAAATTTTATGAATGTTTTAGTAATTGAACGCCCTGTCCTAATACTGTCTCCGCTTAAATTTTTTTGATATTCATGCAAGTTGGTGAGCCTTAATAATACGTCAATTAGAGCCATTCTACAAAATATCACTTCACTCATATTATGCGTTCAGTAATTGGACGGGTGTCCAATAACTAAAACAAGGCATGGTCCAATTACTAAAACATTTTAAGATCTTTTAAAATGCCAAAAAATTACTTTATACCGATGAACTACCGGACAAGGTCTTAGAGGAAATCAACGCAGGGGCAGGCATAAGGGCTACATAAAAAATATGGAATTCCAATAAGCACCATTCCACTACAAGATGACCCATTCAAACAAAAAGTTAAATTTTGGACCCAATCCACAACTTTCAAACCAAGAGGAGCAGGATTTGTGAATTAGGGAGAAAGGGATTTCTAAGATCACTCTTTATAACTATTAAACAACTGTGGATGGCAGCTGTGCATATTGGGGAATAGAACATGTAGGAGAATCAGTCAACAAACAGAATTTTGCCGTGGTATTAAACGAAGTTGTGGAAAAAAATTATGCAACTTGCGTAGTAAATGGGTTCCGAGCTTGCAGCCTGCAACCATTTGACCCAGATGCAGTGGAGTATTCAAAGTGCCTTGCAGAAAAGAACCCACCAATTGCCGACGATGACGATAATTTTTCAGACATGCCATTTCAAAAGTTTTAGGAGATTGTTGGGATAGAAACAATCGGAAAGTTGAAAAGGCTTACCAAAATTGTTGAACACAATAAAAACAAGGAGCTTTTAACGTCATTCAAGATCTGGGGAATTTTGTAAACCAAAACGAACAGTAATATATAACGAAGAAGTTCCGCACAGTTCGCATCATTCTGAAGATGAAATTAAAGAACAAGTTTCTAAATCAAATGCATCCGTCGAACAAACTGCGACTCGTGAAACCAATTCCTACATCGTTTCGTCACAGCATACCACTCTTAACACTGAAGACGTTTCGCAAATTTCCTTGAATTCCACTGAAGATCTAATTCATGCACAAAATTCAGTCGCAAATGCATTCATCGTGCCAACTGCAGTAAACGAAATTGCTTCCGCAGGAATTGAAGGTATGTCAAAAGCATGCTCTTCAGCAATAAATAGATCGCCCTTGACACAGAACTATAACCCAAGTGCTGAGGACATCGATATGAAAACTAGGAAAAAGTTTTTCTTATTCGGCTTGCAGAACCTAAGCGGAAAGATAAGAAACAAACAGCACGCATGTTTAATATCTCTTCCAAAGAGTACCAAAAAGCCCTTGAAAATAAGGCACGAGAAAAGATCCGTTTCGAAGATGAAAAAAGGCTAAAAAAACAAGTAAGGGATGAAAAAAAACGACGATTGGAAGAAGGAAAGAGGATGAAAGCAGGCAAAAGAAAATGAGCCTAGCACATAAAATGCCTAATTGGAAGACTTAACCATATAATCATCGATTAATACCATTGAAAACATATCTTTAAATAGAGGTAACAGATGTGAAAGACGTGTGAGAGAAATTGATAAAATTAAATGCTCTAAGTGCGTCCGAATTTTTCATGTCAACTGCATACCAAAAAAGCCTTCCGAAAATGTACCAATAGGGGAGGATAATGACACGTTTTTATGTCATGTATGCTGTAAGGTGTCTGAAGAATCTGATGGGTCTGTTGAAAGCATAACGCACATACTAAAAGATCTCAATGACTACCTATAACGTTGAAATGGGTTTTTTTACCGTAAAATTAGTTTTTTTTTTTAGTTTAAAAATATTATTTTGTTTGTTTTATGTTTGTAGAACCAGAGCTGTCATTGGGTAGGCCTTTGGACATTCATTTTACTTGATATTCTAATTTAAACGTAGAGTCCAATAACTGAGCATATAATTCTTGATTTTAAAATGTCTCCTTATCTCCCCCCCCCCTTTTTTCTTCCTTTTTTATTATTACTCATTTATTCAATAATTAAGTTCTAAAACCGGTTCATATCTCAGGCGTAATTACCAAATGATATTCTATGGACTTACGTAATAGGTACATAACCATGTAATAATTTAATTTAACATACCTTATAATCTGTATTATATGTACTGTGTATGTCTTAATAAACAAATAAATAAATAAATAAACTGTGCCACTGATGTCAAAATACTGTAAAAAGTGTCCAATAACTGTATTTTTTCCTACTTTTCAGTTTAATAAAATATAATTAAAAAAACCTTAGGTATTTTTTATTTTTCTCTATATTTACTTAAAGCCCATTAAATTCTACAGCACTACATACCTCAAATATTTCCTACTTAATAATATTTTTTTAATTATACACTTTTAAAAAAAGTCGTTCTCTTAACTGTCCAATAGCTACAGCGTTCACCCTACAAAAAGTTGAAATTAAAAAAAAAAAACATTTTCTGCTACTACTACATCAGTAATGTCGTATTTTTCAATCTTAGCATTCTGGCTCACTGAAAACTCTCGGTCCGCCACTGTTCGACACCAAACAAACTATTCATAAACTTCCCAAATGATATTATTATGGGTAAAAACGGTAAAAAGCGGTGTCATGCGATGAAAAGGTGCATTAAAAAACTGCCATCATAATCGCATCGATTTTTGGAAAATTATTTGTCTGTCCTTATAGAAAACCACTGTCTGTCATGATAGTATGTATTTACAATATATGTTTTATACCAACGAATGGGTTTAGGATGCGTAACTAAACGATTATGACTATCAAACGCATTCAAACCAGCAACGGAGGCGTTTACTAATATCTACAGGAATTCTAAAAACTGAAAAAATCGAACTAATATCTATGAGAATCAAAGTGTTGACGAATATCTACAGCTCAAACTGTTGATTAATATCTATGAGAACCAAAGTTTTGACGAATATCTACAGCACTGGCAGAGGTTGGATTTGCAATTATGTATAGCATATTGGAATAACGTAATATTGCGTATGCAGTTTAAAAAACTTAATTTATGTAAGTATGTATGTAAAAATCCCTAATATCGGACTATTGGGCACATTTAGCTGATTAGTCCAACCTACGCTCTGTAGATATTAGTTCAACCTACGCTCTGTAGATATTAATCAACACTCTGAAGTTCGTAGATATTAGTTAAACATATGCGCTGTAGATATTCGTCAGACATACAGGCTGTAGATATTCGTATCTGGAGTCCCAGCAACTGGAACAAAAACAACTTGACATGGGCAAGGGCGGATCCAGGATTTTTTTCTGGGGGGGGGGGGCACAATGGTCGAACGGGTAAAAAAATCAACAATTACTGTTAGGATTTTTTTCTGAGGGGGGCACGGGCACAATGGGCGGACGCAAGGCCGTAGCCAGGGGGGGGATCAAGGGGGTTTGATCCCCCCCCCCCGAAATCTAATAAAGCACACTGAAAATATGATGTTAAACGCTACCGACGCTCGATTGTGCAAAATTAACTTATTGCAATTTGTGGTGAAATTTTCCAGAAAAAAATTGGTGCAAAGACTGAATTCTGCAAAATGTTTTTCAGTCCTTCCTTGTTGATGGAACTACTGATGTTTCACTACAAGACAAGAACATCTGAGAAGATCTGTGTGAGATATGCAAAGCTAAAATATAATCAGCGTTACTAAAAAACCCCATGAAAATTTTATTCAATTGATAAACGAGCATGTATCTGAAAACATTTCTAATTAGAAACATTTTTCATGGAAAGAAATATACATTGCTTACCCAAGAGGGTAGTTTATTTCACGTGTACGACTGTTTTGTTAATGATTTCTGACCGAATTTTGGAGTTTAAAGATCTTAATTTTGGAAAGGTAAAGGGTAAATATGCAGTAAGTCCACCTCACGGATAATACAGAATATTCCTTTTTTAACTAATAGACAATCAAATATGACATTTGTCGGAAGTACCAATCTTATAAAATAAATTCACTAAAATAAACTCGCTGTCATCATAATTAAAAAAAAAACATCCCAGTTTTTGAATGGTTTGTTTGGCAAAGCAGGGTTTGTCTAGCGGGTTTGTGTAATTATTCTAATACATTTTTTTCCATGTTCTACTGTTAAAAATGACTCCAGATACGAATATCTACAGCCTGTATGTCTGACGAATATCTACAGCGCATATGTTTAACTAATATCTACGAACTTCAGAGTGTTGATTAATATCTACAGAGCGTAGGTTGAACTAATATCTACAGAGCGTAGGTTGGACTAATCAGCTAAATGTGCCCAATAGTCCGATATTAGGGATTTTTACATAAATACTTACATAAATTAAGTTTTTTAAACTGCATACGCAATATTACGTTATTCCAATATGCTATAAGTACATAATTGCAAATCCAACCTCTGCCAGTGCTGTAGATATTCGTCCACACATGGTTCTCATAGATGTTAATCAACAGTTTGAGCTGTAGATATTCGTCAACACTTTGATTCTCATAGATATTAGTTAGATTTTTTCAGTTTTTGGAATTCCTGTAGATATTAGTAGACGCCTCCTTAAAAATACAGGTACAAACTTGTCAATAATGCGTTCACTTTGTTTTACGCAATAATACTTTTTCTATGATTGGCACATTGGCAGCATTGGTTGATTGTCTATGAAATGTTAAAATAAAAACGATGAACAAACAATGGCGTTACCGCGTGGGTGAATTAATTTTAACAGAATTAAAATGTTAAATGCAAACTTTTTGCATGTTTTTTGATCTCTCCCGACATAAATACTCACTTTTCGTAATAATAAAGGGAAATCTAACTGTTTGATTAAAAAATATTCCGTATTAACGAGTAAGCGGTTCAATGCATAAATAATAGGTAAAGATCCTAAAATGTAAATTTGAATTTTTATGTAACCCATAAAACAATTTTCTGACAGTTCAACTTTCAAAGTACGATTATTGCGCTAATAACTTGACTAAAACTGATGAAAAATCACGATAAATATATCAATTATATGAAAGAAGGGTGAATCATTTAGTAAAATCACAATATTTAATAACAAAATTAATAACAATTGTATGGAGAGCGTTGTTTGGAGGGAGGCGTCTACTAATATCTACAGGAATTCCAAAAACTGAAAAAATCGAACTAATATCTATGAGAATCAAAGTGTTGACGAATATCTACAGTTCAAACTGTTGATTAATATCTATGAGAACCAAAGTGTTGACGAATATCTACAGCACTGGCAGAGGTTGGATTTGCAATTGTGTATAGCATATTGGAATAACGTAATATTGCGTATGCAGTTTAAAAACTTAATTTATGTAAGTATGTATGTAAAAATCCCTAATATCGGACTATTGGACACATTTAGCTGATAAGTCCAACCTACGCTCTGTAGATATTAGTTCAACCTACGCTCTGTAGATATTAGTTAACACTCTGAAGTTCGTAGATATTAGTTCAACATATGAGCTGTAGATATTCGTCAGACATACAGGCTGTAGATATTAGTATCTGGAGTCGTTTGGAGTGCGATGATCTTTTATAGCCATGTGTACAGTGTACAGTGTACACAGCTTTAGATTTTTTTTTGACGCTTTATCTGATATGTTTATGATAACAATTATTTCATATTTTAGTAGGTAGTGTGTACAACTGTAAGTACTAATAATATTATTTTGTACTAGAAACCTGTAAATAAATAATGCTCAAAATATCATTAATGACGTAAATATTCTTTAACGTTTTCGATGCGACTCTGTTATAGACATTTCTACGATAATCTTAGGAACCTATTTTTTTTTCTTATGTGAAATATTATAAAAATTACATCAAAATAATGAAGGTAGATAAAACTATCTTTCTGGTGATACCTCAAATCTATTCTTCCCATAATCAATATATATTATAAAAGAAAGTCCAAAAAAGCGTGCGGAACGCAAAAACTCAGAAACAAGTCCCTGTAGGATCAAGGGAGTTATATGGTGTGGTAGATCTCTATCCCCACTAGGGAATAAGGGTATTCGTCTTTATTAATGAAATAATTAAAAACACTTTGTTTTTACCACAATAAACTTTATTTAAAAGTCAACATGTTTCAAGAACGATGTTCTCTTCATCAGGACATAAAATGTACTAAAACTAAATGATCGAACATAGAACGGCGTGGGTAGAAATGGAAGTAGTGGGGGAGGAGAGAGGTGGAAAGGGGAGGTGCTTAGAAGATCAACAAGGGGGAGGAGGGGGGAGGTGGAAAGGGGGTGCTTAGAACAACAAAGACAAAAAATTACAATGGAAATATGTTTAAGATAGGGTTACTCACAAAATTAATTTGATTGTTAATAATATTTAAATTTCTATTGACATTTTTCCAAATTTCTAATATTTCTAAAAGATCTAAGTGAAAACCACTAACGTTAGTGTGTAAAATTTTAAAACTAGAATTTATATCAAATGAATGGTTAAATTCAATTAGATGGTTAGCAAATTCCGAATAATTCTTGCTATTTAGACATCTCAAATATCCTCGTTTCAAAATTTCTGCAAGTTTTACCTACGTAAAAATGATTGCAGTCATTACAATTCAATTGGTAAGCTCCAGATTTTTTTCATTTTTTGGTCTTTGTCCTTGTTATTTAAAATATAATTTTTTAATTTATTATTCGTATAAAAAGCAGGCTGTATTGTATTAGGAATTTTTTTCATGATTAAATTGGAGGTTTGATGATTTACAAACAATATTTTTCTCCATTGTTTTTTAATATTATCAGTAAGCAATGGGTAAATGTAGGATAAATGAAATTTTTTTTATATTTTTTGTTTAATAAATTGTCTATTAATTTGGAGTTATAACCATTATTAGATGCAATTATTTTAATGGTGTTAAGTTCAGCAAACTTAACTTAAACTGAACTAACTAATTGAATTTAACCATTCATTTGATATAAATTCTGGTTTTAAAATTTTACACACCAATAGAAATTTAAAAAGAAATTTTCAATAGAAATTTAAATATTATTAACAATCAAATTAATTTTGTGAGTAACTCTATCTTAAACATATTTCCATTGTAATTTTTTGTCTTTGTTGTTCTAAGCACCCCCTTTCCACCTCCCCCTTCCTCCCCTTGTTGATCTTCTAAGCACCTCCCCTTTCCTCCTCTCTCCTCCCCCACTACTTCCATTTCTACCCACGCCGTTCTATGTTCGATCATTTAGTTTTAGTACATTTTATATCCTGATGAAGAGAACATCATTCTTGAAACATGTTGACTTTTAAATAAAGTTTATTGTGGTAAAAACAAAGTGTTTTTAATTATTTCATTAATAAAATGTTGCCACAAAGTGAATTTGCAAAATTTGAAGAAGTATTCGTTTTTACCTAAAGGGCGTGCTTTTGAAGATATAAGGGCTGCAACTTCTAGAAGGTTCGATAAAACTCTGGACAGTTCTTGGAGAAGTATATCAGCGGGTCTAGAAGATTCCGGAAAATTCTATAATGTTCCATAAAGCTGTGGAAAGTTCTGGAAGGAGTGGCAGAGTTCGTCGGTGAGTCTAGAAGGTTCCGAAAAGTTCTAGAAGGTTCGATAAAGCTGTAGAAAATTCTGGAAGGAGTGGCGGAATATATCGGGGGGTCTAGAGTCTAGAAGGTTCGATAAAGCTGTAGAAAGTTCTGGAAGGAGTAGCGGAGAATTTCGGTGAGTCTACAAGGTTCCGAAAAGTTATATAAGGTTCGATAAAGCTGTAGATAGTTCTGGAAAGAGTAGCGGACTTTATCGGGGGTCCAAAAGGTTCCGTAAAGGTCAAGAAGGTTCGATAAAGCTGTATAAAGTTCAGGAAGGAGTGGCGGAGAATGTTGGTGAGTCTAGAACATCGGTCGTCACACTTTTCTGGTCAAGGGCCACATACGACAAGTGAGGTATCACCGCGGGCCGCACAATCCAATTTATCTTATATTATCCAATTTATCTTTCAGTTCAATTTTCAAGAATTGAATGAACATGAATGAATTTTCGCATTCGTGATAAAAATTATTACAATACATACAATAACAAAAATTAACCAATGTTAAAGTTTACTTTGCTTTATTAGTACGCGATTAGCATGTTTTTTTGTCTTTTTATACCATATTTTTTTAATATGCCCACGCCCCTTTTTTTTCTGGGTCTTCTACTGCCCCTCCTGAAAGTCTCAAACACCCACAAGTGGGCGTTATGACCTATGACGTACGCTATATGCGCGTTCAAAATTGACTTAGGATGTGTTCAAAAACCAACTGGGCGTTTTAAAAGCAAATGTCAATCAATTAAAAACAACGTTTTAAAATCATGTAATAAACACAAAACATTTGTAAAAATTAAAAAATCAGGTTAATATAATTGTAAATGAAAAAAAAAAATTAAATTGGCTGATATTTGAGCGGGCCGCACAAATACCCGCGGGGCGCACTTTGACGACCACGGGTCTAGAAGGTTCCTGAATGTTCTAGAAGGTTTGATAAAGGTCTAGAAGGTTCGATAAAGGTCTCGAAGGTTCGATAAAGCTGTAGAAAGTTCTAGAAGGAGTGGCGGAGTTTGTCGGGGGTCTAGAAGGTTTCAGAAAGTTCTACAATGTTCAATAAAGCTGTAGAAAGTTCAAGCACGAGTGGGGGCCGCGAGTCTAAAAGGTTCAGGAAAGTTCTATAAGTTCAATAAGCTGTAGAAAAATCTGGTAGGAGAGCGGAGTACGTCGATGAGTTTAGAAACTTCCGGAAAATTCTATAAGGTTTGATAAAGCTCCAGTGCCGTAAATAGCCTTTTCTGCGCCCTGTGCGAGCTTCTATAACTGCGCCCTATTTTTTTTTTACATGAGCTCCACACAGGAGGCCCTGAGGAAAATAATTTCCCTCAGGGCATATGTCATCTTTGGGGATGTTGTGTGGAGGGTTTTTTTAAGGAAAGGAAGGAGAGGAAAGTTCTGGGAAGGAAAAAGGTATAAGGTTGGTTAAAGGGTAAGGGTAAAGGGTGGGTAGGAATCTGTGGTTCAGTATGTCCTGGTCATCCACCTCCAAGACCTAGACAAACCTCACCCCATGAAGTGGAACCTTCGTCTATTATACCACCCACTGTGTCTAACTCACTAAAACTCAAACGCAAGTTCACTAGTGCAAATGCGTTGCCCACCCTGATGCTTAAGATTTAATTTTTGGGCCATTTTAGTCTTCATACTTCTATAATAAAATACCCTGCAAAGTTTCAGTAAACTGTAAATTAATTTAATTTTAAGTACTTACTTAGTATGGTAGAGTTTTGAATGAAGAAGGTAGCATAGCATATTATAAATTGCAAATTGCATTGATGTATGAATTGGTGAAAAAACGTTTATTTTAGAATAAAATCTACGAAACGTTCTTCTATGGTAACTGTCTTGTCGATGAAAATGAGCGCGATGTTTTGTCTAATTAAACAGACGTTTTTGATGATACTGGCATGTAGGTACGTATGTGTTGGAATCGAGCACTAGGGGCGCAGCGGGGCCGAGAACTTATCAGAAGCAATCAGGAGCAAAACGAAAAAATATAGTCCTGCCTAGTCTGGCCATTCTTGCGCCCCCCAGAGTCTACGCCCTGTGCCTGGGCACCGGTGGCACCGCCCTATTTACGCCACTGCATTGGACTACAAACTTACTTTCGATACTCATATAGACTCAGTCACATCAAAAACCTCGAAAATGTTAGGATTCATTCTTAGGATATGTAAAAAATTCAATAACTTTACAACAATTAAAATCCTGTATTTTTCTTATGTCCGCAGCTTACTAGAATACGTGTCACAAGTTTGGAACCCGCTATACCAGTGGTTCCCAACCTTTTTATGACCCGGGACCACTTGTATGTTTATTTTTTCATCAGGGACCACAAGCAGCGAGGGGGGTGCAGCGCCCCATTCACAATTACAAGACACAATCACAAGACACCACACCACTAGACTAGTATGGGTGGCACGGGGTAGAACGGGTTCTAGCAGAATATTTACCACAACGTAGTAGTAGAACAGGGTAGGATGGGGTGAGGAGAAACGGAATACCATAATGGCCACTGACCACAAGGTACAATAAAGATAAACTGAATATTGTCCCGATTTTTTAATTCAGACTTCTCGACCAGGGAACCTGGCTCGCTTATTGACCGGCGGACCATCTTCTAGCCTCTCGCGGACCACTGGTTTGGAAACCCTGCGCTATACAAATCATGTGTGGAAAATCTAGAATGTGTTCAAAATCGTTTTCTACGATACTTAGATTTCCGCAGCAACCGCCCACATCTAAATCACCAAGATTCAGTCGCGTACTTCAATATACTATCATTAGAAGTTCGAAGAAGCTCGGCCGATGTACTCTTAGTACAAAAAATAGCCAGATCGTCGTAGATTGCCCAGAACTCTTTAAATGAATAGATACGAGTTCCTAATACACGAAGATCAGTCATTATTCTTAGCCTTCCCCGGTGCAACACTAATTCGAAGCAGAACTCTTTCATCTATCGTGCATCTAACACTTTCAACATACACTATACACAATTTGACATTTTTAACTCTGCATCACTCAATATTTTACAGTAACAATAATTATGTTGTCTCAATACTTTACAATAACAATAGATACCCTCTAATACAACCACCACCCTGTGAACTACCCTTTTTTCTCTTTTAATTTTTTTTGCACATATTTTTATTACTTTACCTCAACTTAACCGATCCCCCCCCCCCATCCTATTCCCACCTAAATAACTTAATTTTAGAAATGTCATTTTTCATTAGAATCTCTGGAAACACTACAATTGTATACAATACCTATGCGGAAACCTGTAAAAGGTTCAATTATTGTGACTCAATTACTATTATGCTCAGTTATTAATGTAAGCTGTTGTCTCCCAAATAAAATAAAACTCCCTGGGCGAAGCCGGACACCCCAGTCAGAGTTTTTTTTTATTCGTTTATTCCAGATCTCGTATTTGAGAGCATTCAACAACGTTCCAGAATATCCTGGAACATTCTTGAATGTTTGGGGATAGGGTAACAGGAACATCAATGTGAAACATTCTAGAACACTCGAATTTTGTCCTGAGCGAAGCCGGGTAACCCAGCTAGTGAATTTATATCAAAAACAATGAAGAAAGTATGTAGAATTTACCATGATCAATTTCGCCAGCTCCAAACATTGTTATGTGGGTAGTTTGGTATATTTATAATTGTTATGAATGTATCTGAGGCGCAAGATGGCCACCGTGCCAGTATACAGATTCAAAAAATCATGACTTGATGATAATGAAAATAAAATTTGCTAATATTTTTTTTTATGTACATTATTTATTTCATTTTTATATTACATGAAATACATTTTTTTAAATTCAGATACTGTGTGGTTCAATGAAAATAAAGGTTGATATTATTTTCGTCATATTTATTTAAGTTTTATAATTCATGAAACAAATGTTTTTTAAACTTTGGTCGAGAGGTAAGGCTCAGGACTAAGAAAAAAATCATTTTACACATACATAAATTTATTATTATAATAAGTATCCAAATTTTTAGACACTGTTGCCGTCCTCCACAAAAATGTAAGATACAATGAATGGACACGAAACTTCAACAAAGATGTACAATGCACTTGTTTCAGTAAACATTTTTATTCAAATGATGCACAAATACTCTGGCAACAAATAATAAAAACCATAAATAACACCACACAAATAACAATCGCAAACAACATCCAAATAACATTATGACAAACATTATAAAAACAACGCCCACGCAACAAATACTGACACACTCCCTGAACTGTAATTATGGGACTGCCACTATTAGGTATAATGAATTTCCTCTTCATGGCAATTTTTAAAGTTTTGAATAAAAAAAAGAGAATCTAAATGGAAAAAAAAACGATTTGAAAGCAGTAATATTAAAAAAAAATCATAAATTTGTCAATGTGTGGTAGTCCTCAAAACACCCAATGCAAAGTTGAACATTGCATTGTTTACAAAACGTACAAACCCGCTTTGATTTTTTACGAATTGTACACAGTACGCACCTTTTGCGAATGCGTCGGTTCGTACTGTTCGTCTCTGAGGATTCACCTGGAAAATGACCGAGGGAAAGATTTAATCTGGGATCCATGGGAAGATTGTGAACCGTGGTGGAAGACTTCAGTCTGGGAGCTTTTAAAGAGGGATAGTGACGCGCTATAAGCTCGGATGCCAATTGCATCCTGAATGCACGGTGAAGAATTGGCTGCCCCGGGTCTTCTTGGTGAAGGTGCCTAAATATCACCATGCTATTCACGATGCTGATATTGAGCAGGCGGTGAAATACTTTCATGTACCATTCGTGACCCCGCGTTCTCTCCATGCGGTAAGTGGATAACAGCGAATCTTTGGTATCCACTCCCCCCATGAAGCGATTGTATTGGGCCACAGATAGAGGCATTTGGAATTTCTCGAACCCTCTTCGACCCACGACCGTGTCGGTGTTGTGGTAGGTAGACAACATGGCGACAATTTTGAGGTCATTCCAAGCAACGACTGACATGTCACCACAGTGTCTACCAATAATGGTATGCCGTGGCACACTCTTCTCCATGTTTTTAATTATTTCAGGTACCATATTTCGGTTGCGATTGAGGGTACCGATAACATCGGTATTCCTTTGTTTCAGGTACCTAGTCAATGGCATGCTATTATAAAAACTGTCCATGTAGAGGCAGTACCCTTTGTCAAAGAACCCCTCCATGAGTTTTAGTACAACTTTAGAAGTTTTACGTGTCGCTGTGAGTCTAGAAGGTTCTGGAAAGTTCTAGAAGTTTGAATAAGCGTAATCTTTAATAAACATTATTAAAAAAGTGTACAATGTGCATGCCGCTAAAACTCAAAGACAAGTTTCGGTACGATAACAGGAGTTATATTGTGTGGTAGCCCTCTCTCCCCCATCTATGAAGAAAGTTCCCGTTTTTTCCTGAAGGGCGTGCTTTTAAAGATATAAGGGCTGGAAGTTTCGCCCCCTTGAAATTTCTAGAACCGTTCAAAACATTCCAGAGTATTCCACCACATCTCGAAACATTCTGGAATGTTTGGGAATAGGATGGAATGTTCTGAAACTTCCCAGATTATTGTGGGACATTTCAAAACACTCCTGAATCTTGCGGAATGATCTGGAACATTTGAAGTATTATTTGTATGGGGCTACCCATGTGGGGTATATAAAGTCAGATACGTCGTGGATTCGAACGTCAATTCAATCTCACATCAACGATTTGGGAGTGCCATTGGACTCCAAACTTACTTTTGATACTCATATAGACTCAGGTCACACCAAAAACCTCGAAAATGTTAGGATTCATTCTTAGGATATGTAAAAAATTCAATAACTTTAGAACAATTAAAATCCTGTATTTTTCTTATGTCTGCAGCTTACTAGAATACGTGTCACAAGTTTGGAACCCGCTATACCAGTGGTTCCCAACCTTTTTATGACCCGGGACCACTTGTACGTTTATTTTTGTCAGGGACCACAAGCAGCGAGGGGGGTGCAGCGCCCGTTCACCCCAAGATCACAATTACAAGACACAATCACAAGACACCACACCACTAGACTAGTATGGGTGGCACGGGGTAGAACGGGTTCTAACAGAATATTTACCACAACGTAGTAGTAGAACAGGGTAGGATGGGGTGAGGAGAAACGGAATACCATAATGGCCACTCACCACAAGGTACAATAAAGATAAACTGAATATTGTCCCGATTTTTTAATTCAGACTTCTCGACCAGGGAACCTGGCTCGCTTATTGACCGGCGGACCATCTTCTAGCCTCTCGGTTGGGCCACTGGTTGGGAAACCCTGCGCTATACAAATCATGTGTGGAAAATCTAGAATATGTTCAAAATCGTTTTCTACGATACTTAGATTTCCGCAGCAACCGCCCACATCTAAATCACCAAGATTCAGTCGCGTACTTCAATATACTATCATTAGAAGTTCGAAGAAGCTCGGCCGATGTACTCTTAGTACAAAAAATAGCCAGATCCGTCGTAGATTGCCCAGAACTCTTTAAACGAATAGATACGAGTTCCTAATACACGAAGATCAGTCATCATTCTTAGCCTTCCCCGGTGGAACACTATTTCGAAGCAGAACTCTTACATCTATCGTGCATCTAACACTTTCAACAAACACTATACCTACACAATTTGACATTTTTAACTCTGCATCACTCAATATTTTACAATAACAATAATTATGTTGTCTCGATACTTTACAATAACAATAGATACCCTCTAATACAATCACCACCCTGTGAACTACCTATTTTCTCGTTTAATTTTTTTTGCACATATTTTTATTACTTTACCTCAACTTAACCGATCCCCCCCCATCCTATTCCCACCTAAATAACTTAATTTTCGAAATGTCATTTTTCATTAGAATCTCTGGAAACACTACAATTGTATACAATACCTGTGCGGAAACCTGTAAAAGGTTCAATTATTGTGACTCAATTACTATTATGCTCAGTTATTAATGTAAGCTGTTGTCTCCCAAATAAAATAAAACTCCCTGGGCGAAGCCGGACACCCCAGTCAGAGTTTTTTTTTATTCGTTTATTCCAGATCTCGTATTTGAGAGCATTCAACAACGTTCCAGAATATCCTGGAACATTCTTGAATGTTTGGGGATAGGGTAACAGGAACATCAATGTGAAACATTCTAGAACACTCGAATTCTGTCCTGAGCGAAGCCGGGTAACCCAGCTAGTAAATTTATATCAAAAACAATGAAAGTATGTAGAATTTACCATGATCAATTTCGCCAGCTCCAAACATTGTTATGTGGGTAGTTTGGTATATTTATAATTGTTATGAATGTATCTGAGGCACAAGATGGCGGCCGTGCCAGTATACAGATTCAAAAAATCATGACTTGATGATAATGAAAATAAAATTTGCTAATATTTTTTTTTATGTACATTATTTATTTCATTTTTATATTACATGAAATACATTTTTTTAAATTCAGATACTGTGTGGTTCAATGAAAATAAAGGTTGATATTATTTTCGTCATATTTATTTAAGTTTTATAATTCATGAAACAAATGTTTTTTAAACTTTGGTCGAGAGGTAAGGCTCAGGACTAAGAAAAAAATCATTTTACACATACATTTATTTATTTATTTATTGAAAAAAATAAGAAGTACATGAGAAACATAAGCTGCATATCTCACTAGGGCATTCCTGTATCGAGATATGCAGTTTTACATTGTAATTTAAACAAAAAACATACATATGAACTAAATAAAAATATAATTTAAACCTACAAAAAAATGTAACAATAAGCAAATTAAAAAGTACATAATAATATATAAGTTAAGTTATTAAAATTGGATTGTATGAAATATAGCTGAATTCCAGAATGATTTATGATACAAGCGACAACATGGGTAATCCAAAACCATCACTCTCAGTTATTATACATATTTTGACCATTTTCTTGAATAAATGTAATGTACCAATAGTTTTTATTTTTTCATTGAGCATATTATAAAGCAACGGAGCTTTATATGAAAAACTTCTTTGTCCAAAGGATGTTTTGGTATGTACCGGCTGATACATTAAAGAAGAGCCCAATCTAGTGATGCGCACTTGTTGAGATCTTTTCGCAGTGATAATGTTGTTGAAAAATTTACAGAGAGCCTGTATTATGTACAACTGCCTTATTGTCATAATTTTGCTTTCGCTATATAGTACCTAACTGTGATGAATACATAAAACTTTTCTTGAACATTATTTTTAAAATTAATTTTTGTGCAATATTTAAAGGCTCTAGAGTAGTCTTATGGCAAGAACCCCAACAAATAACGTTATATGAAAGCATTGATTGAACAAGAGCATAGTATACAGTTCTTAGTGTAATTTTGTCCAATATATTTCTTAGAGTCTTGAAGATATAGGCTAGCTTTCTTATTTTTTTTGTCAATATAGTAATATGATTGTTCCATTTTAAATTTTTATCAATAATTAAGCCAAGATATTTGATATTGTCTACTCTTTCCAAAGATTGACAATTACACTCCTGTACACAACAATGTATTTTTAAAGAGCGGTCCAAAGATGGTTGATTTACAGAAGAAATACTAAAAGTAATATATTTAGTTTTGCTCATGTTTAAGGTTAACAAGTTTTGATCAAGCCAATTTTTGACTGCCCTTAATCCTGCCTCGCACTTAGCATACGTATCATCCCAAGTATCACCAGCAAACACTAAAACAGTGTCATCTGCAAATACAATTGAAGAACCAGAAAATGGCAGTTTACAGAGGTCATTAATATATAACAAAAATAAAATTGGAAATACATAAATTTATTATTATAATAAGTATCCAAATTTTTAGACACTGTTGCCGTCCTCCACAAAAATGTAAGATACAATGAATGGACACGAAACTTCAACAAAGATGCACAATGCACTTGTTTCAGTAAACATTTTTATTCAAATGATGCACAAATACTCTGGCAACAAATAATAAAAACCATAAATAACACCACACAAATAACAATCGCAAACAACATCCAAATAACATTATGACAAACATTATAAAAACAACGCCCACGCAACAAATACTGACACACTCCCTGAACTGTAATTATGGGACTGCCACTATTAGGTATAATGAATTTCCTCTTCATGGCAATTTTTAAAGTTTTGAATAAAAAAAAGAGAATCTAAATGGAAAAAAAAACGATTTGAAAGCAGTAATATTAAAAAAAAATCATAAATTTGTCAATGTGTGGTAGTCCTCAAAACACCCAATGCAAAGTTGAACATTGCATTGTTTACAAAACGTACAAACCCGCTTTGATTTTTTACGAATTGTACACAGTACGCACCTTTTGCGAATGCGTCGGTTCGTACTGTTCGTCTCTGAGGATTCACCTGGAAAATGACCGAGGGAAAGATTTAATCTGGGATCCATGGGAAGATTGTGAACCGTGGTGGAAGACTTCAGTCTGGGAGCTTTTAAAGAGGGATAGTGACGCGCTATAAGCTCGGATGCCAATTGCATCCTGAATGCACGGTGAAGAATTGGCTGCCCCGGGTCTTCTTGGTGAAGGTGCCTAAATATCACCATGCTATTCACGATGCTGATATTGAGCAGGCGGTGAAATACTTTCATGTACCATTCGTGACCCCGCGTTCTCTCCATGCGGTAAGTGGATAACAGCGAATCTTTGGTATCCACTCCCCCCATGAAGCGATTGTACTGGGCCACAGATAGAGGCATTTGGAATTTCTCTAACCCTCTTTGACCCACGACCGTGTCGGTGTTGTGGTAGGTAGACAACATGGCGACAATTTTAAGGTCATTCCAAGCAACGACTGACATGTCACCACAGTGTCTACCAATAATGGTATGCCGTGGCACACTCTTCTCCATGTTTTTAATTATTTCAGGTACCATATTTCGGTTGCGATTGAGGGTACCGATAACATCGGTATTCCTTTGTTTCAGGTACCTAGTCAATGGCATGCTATTATAAAAATTGTCCATGTAGAGGCAGTACCCTTTGTCAAAGAACCCCTCCATGAGTTTTAGTACAACTTTAGAAGTTTTACTGGAAAACCCAAGATGGTTCTCTTCGACTTCTGTATTCTTCCCCGCATACATTATGAAGCGGTACAAGTACCCTGTTGCCGATTCGCACAGCTCATAGGTTTTAATGCTGATCCGAGCCGCCTTAGTTCGGATGCGCTGCTTAAAACTTAGGCGACCCTTCCAGAGCAACAGGGACTCGTCTATGCTAATGTCTTCATGTGGAGTATACAGACTGGAAAACTTTTCATTCATTATATCCAATAGTGGTTTAATTTTTGCAAGCTTATTTTGGGAACCGACATTAGAAATAGTATTATTGTCAACAAAGTGGAGGAACCGAGTTATCAGAGCAAACCTATTACGAGATATTAGAGTTCTAAATTTAGCCATCTCTAAAATGTCTGTCGTCCAGTATTCTGATAAGCAAGTTCTGTAACAAATGGACATGTATATTAACATTGCGAATACTACATACAGTTCAGGGACCGTAACATCTTGCCAGTTCTTCAGCCTGGAATGGGTGGACAGATTTAATCCCATCTCAGTTGTCACCTCGTCCAGTGCGCTCCATGCATACCTGTTAGTCTCCTGCACAATATAGGACATTGTTTTTAAGTCCCATATTTTGGAGAAAACATCATATGCAGATGTAGCGACTGTCGGAGGGAACACGTCTGCTGATGGTCCAGGCTGAAGGACGGTAAAATGCTCACGCTGACCCTTGAAAGTGGAGAAATCCTCGGACCAGATGAACATCTGCTCCTCGGGGTTTTCCTCCTCCTCCTCCAACAGCTCCAACTCGTCTTCATCACCATCGAGATCTGATATATCTTCATTATCTCCATCACTTTCATTATATTCGCTATCGTAGTCGAAGATGATGTTGTCGGTTACCTATAGATAGAAAGAAAATATATATAGATATGTAAAGCGTCTTTGAGTTAATATAAGACAAAAATGGCGCTATAGAAGTTAGCCAAGTGTTATTATAATTACCTGAGTCGTTGGAGCCAGATACGTGGATGTAGAAGGTGTTGCATGGGCCTCCGATTCCGCCCTTGGTCGTTTCAGACTTGGCATCTGAAACTATAAACATTTATTGTTACACTAATGTCTTTCAATTTTGGAAAGGATGAAGCATAAAACAAACTTAATAGAACTACTAATACACAACATACCGTTGTGGTGATCGAATAATTTTCTTCGGTTGCTTCCGAGTCCCTTTGTGGAATCTCCATTCTATAACAATAGAAGCAATCATGTTTATCATCATAATATAAAATAAACACCAACAATATAAACACCAGTATTTACAAATATTTTATAATTTTCAAGAAAGTTCTTTATAACTTTGTAATTTTATTTTCCATAATATAATAATAAATAAATAAAATTTTAGCACACCCTAAAACGAAAAAAATTCTTAGTACTTTTTAGCACACCCTACACAGGGTGAACAGAACGTACCCGAAGGATTTTAACCATCGATTCCATCACATAGAGTAAAAAATGTAAATGAAATTTTGGTCTCCGGTGACATTTTGATGTTCTTTTTTTTTTTCTACAAAAACATAAAAAAATGGTAGTTGTTGAACAGTTGTAGGCGGGATAAGAGGTTCGTCGGACACCCGGCTGACTGACCAGTGACGACATGCGGAAGAATTCTTTTTTTGTTTGATTTTGAAGAAAAAAATTTTGAAAAAAAAAAAAAGTTGTCAAAAAGTCACCGGAGACCAAAATTTCATTAACATTTTTACTCCAAATATGCTCAGGAATCGCTGGTTAAAATCCCTCGGGTACGTCCTGTTACACCCTGTATAACTGATCTAATTTTGTGATATATATTACTATTTTTCATAAATCACGCGTCATCACCAGACGGCAGCAAAAATTCGCTAGAGTCTCCAATATGCTACTCGTTGCGACGAAGCTCTCGAGGAAGTTAGCCGAAGTTCGAAGCGCATATCTACACATTCGTGCAACGTCGCAAGGAACCCAGTCTCTCGGAGTCCGCTCACTAGGCAACATGGACGTTCAAATGGCAGCTACAGTTCCAATGTATTGGCGAACTGAAGTGAGATGAGTAGTGTAGTGAGACGCATCGTCCTCGAACTTCGAAACGCTTCGAGACCTTTGACTCAGGCACAAAAACCGATAATGATCGGAAGTCGGACGAGGCAAGGCGAGGTTGCACAAAGCCAAGTTCGTTTCTACACCATCGTATTCGATTTGTGCTGTATCCGCAGTCAAAAAGAAGAAGATGGAGAGATATGTAATTCCAAATGTTAGAGGAGCGCGCTAATATTTAAAGCGATAAAATCGATGCAAAAATTGTGAAAATGTTTAATAAAACACAACTTGTTTAAAATATAGCCAAAATCTCGCGGGGTTGTCTTTAACCCGTAAGCTGCTTATCGCATGTATTGTCATTTTTTATGTTATTTCGTTTTTGTAAATAAGTATAGTCTGTCAAAATAGAGTAGAAAATATAAAAACTGGAACTACTAAATTTGTAGACTGGCAACACCAATTTAACTGTCAAATATTTCTTTGAAGTGCAATGACACTGAATGTATAGAACACAGTAAACCACATTTAAAAAAAAAACTTTTTTTCTTCATGACATAAATTTGATTAAAAGGTGATTTATAAAGCGATTTGCTATAAACATAAATTTGAATTTAACAATAGATAGAAAGGAAAAATCACTAATGGTGAGTTTAGTTAGACTACTTTTAGATCTGAAAGAGTTAAATATATTCAGATCTAAAATTAGAGACATGATCTAAAGCCCAGGCAACGCTAAGTACTTTATCTAGTATAAAATAAATGTAAGCAATTTCTAACCTGTGCTTTATATTTTATTACATTATAGTTATTCTTCATTATGTTAACACAAAATTGCAAAGGTATAATAATAATAAACCTATATTCAATTCTAATTTTGAGATCGGCGGGTATCACTATACTGCAATGAAAAAATATTTTTTCCACTATTATGCGTTATTAATTTTTTATGAAAATGTAGGTTACACAGCTTTACTTTAACACCATGAGTTATGTGTTTAGTATTGCCATTTGATCAACAGTGGCGCCCTCATATATTTTCTACTCTTTTTTGACAGACTATATGTGTAAAAACTAAATTACTAAAGCTTTTAGTATAGGTATTTGTACACATTGACAATGTAATATCGTATGACATTCAGGAGTTTCCTCAAAAACGAGTAAGTAAAAACACGTTTTTTATTCAGGAAAATACACCAGCAAAATAATACTGCAGAATTAATTCAGCAGCTTATGGGTTAAAGAAACACTGTGAATTTTTTCATACATGTAACTTGTAAAATAAATGAAACAAACGTGTTTATAATAATCTTCGGAGCATACTTGGCGATTTTTTTCTATCAAGGGAATTTTATATAACTTGCGTTTCGGCATGGGGAATGTCTAGATATTATATTCAAGAATAACATATATATATTTTTAAGAGCTTTAAAACCTTAAGTGCTTAGGCCGGCGCCACACTTGATGGAAATTACGTCGCAGATCTTTCGTGACAGAACGCCAATACATGTAATTGCATATAAATTACAAATAACGGGCACAAGAGTGGAAGATCGGTCATTCCGTCGCGGACGATCGGTCGCTCCATGGCAGACCGCTCGCTCTCTGCGTCTGCTCCGTCCTCCGCGCACCGATCTTCCGTTGGCGTAAGATCGGCAATGTCGTATTCCAGGTATTTGTATGCATCGCGCCACATTCGGCGGATAACTCGCGGCAACGGCGCACGCACAAGATATTCGACACTGAACGATTTATTATCGAAGTGCAAAATAGAGTTTGCCTTTGGGACTCTAGAGAAAAGCCGGATAGAACGGCAAAGAAACGAGCATGGGAAGAGATAGCAAAATTATTTTACAACAATTGGGATAGTGAAATAGAAACAAAGCAGCTAGAACTTGGTGAGTTTATCCGTTTTTTGCGGCCCGCACAAATATCTGCTGTTTTCTTTTCAATCAACTCTTGCCAATTGATTATATTGTCTTTATTATTTGCAAAGTTTGAAGAAGATTATATTGTCGTTTGAAACTTTCAGGGGGTCAGTGGAAGACCTAGAGAAAATTAGAGGGTGTAGAGTTGGCACAGTGTAGGTGTAGGTAGGTAAAAAAAATATGGTCAAAAAAGACCAAAAAACACGCTTATCACGTACTAATAAAGTTAAATAAACTTTAATATTGGTTAATTTTTGTTATTGTATGTATTGTTATCATTTTTATCACGTATGCAAAATGCACATTTCGATAGTTCGGGAAGTGGATGAAGAACTGAAAGATTCCATTACAGATACACACAATTTTTTTTAATACAAAATTATGATTTTACGTGTATTATTATTATTAAGAATTGACACTGTATCATGAACACTTGAAGGAAGGAGGTAGCAACCCGGTACTTAAGTACAAAATAATTTGCTTTTTTAACTTGCTTAATATAAAGATACAACCCCCCCCCCCCCCTCCCCGAAATCATAAGTGTGCGGCCCGTGGTGATACCTCACATTGTCCTATGTGGCCCTTGACCAGAAAAGTGTGACGACCGCTGGTCTAGATGTATTACAGTTTGGTAATGTAGGTAGATCAGAAGTTAACAATTCGTCGTTGTAGTTCAAACCGTCTCGTCTCCGTACAAGGTTATGAAGAACAAATGTTGTTTTTTCTATCTCTGTAGCAAAATCGGGATCAGTAAGTATGGCCGTATGAAAAACTCTCCACTTGTTGGTCAATATGCCGAAAGTACATTCCACATACGGCCTTGCACGAGATAGGCGGTAGTTAAACGTACGTTTTTCTCAATGTTTTATTGGGGTAGGGTCGCATAACATGTTTATGTAAAGCGAAAGCCTCATCAGCTACCAGTACAAATGGTAGTGTTGGGCCGGTAGTACCGGGGAGTATTTTATCCTCCGGTAGGTCTAACATGTCATGGTAAAGTTTCTGTCCGAAATTTGTAGTTTATGGTCAGACCGAAAGCCATTCACATTTTTTGTTAATGGCTTTCGGCCTGACCATAAGGTACCTACTTGCCAATTGATTTGAGATTTATTGTATTACCTATGTTCTCTATTTTATGCAGGTGTTTGCAAGTTTTTACAGATGCAATGCGGCCTCATGGAGCCTCATGAATGAGTTTTTCTTTTGCCCTGTTTAATTTATCTTTGTCTTACTAACCTATTTTTTGCATTTTGTTTTTCCTGTTAAGCACTTGCATATTGCTTACTAACAACCATTCAAAAACGTGGGCTGTTGTTTAAAGTAAAGATAACATACACAAGCCTGCTACACAACCCCTGCGTAACCAAACAAACCATTCAAAAACGTATTTTGACAGCCGTATTTTGACAGCGACAAAATGGCGGGCGGGCGTAAATAGTTTCGGTTCGCGAAGTAATTTTAGTTAACGACATTGAAAATTAAAATGCATTATTTTCCGCCAGCCGTGATGCAATAAGTTTCCTTTTATAGTGATTAAGGCGAATCTAAAGTTTTTTTCTAAAAATTATTCGTAATAGCCTCGGCCACCAATCCCGAAAAATTACCAAACTTAATATGGGCAAATCAAAGTCTTTTATATATAATCTCAATTGATTTTTCTACAAAATGAACAACTAAATATTGCAAAAAATATCATACATCACGTACGTAGTTCAAATCTAACACGAGAATCTTTCAAGGCAAAGTTAACATTTACTTTGGCGTAATATTTTATGGGTTTATTTTGAGCTACCGTATATTATATTTACCAAAACACATTCCATGAACAATAAACTATGCATAAAAACAAATTTACTTACTTTGATATTGGTTGGTTTTTCGGGATTTTTCACCACAAATGGCACGAATATTTCCCGTACCTGACAGTAGCGGCAAAAGAAGGACGCGGAAGGGCCGGAAGGACGCTAACAATGTCATAGATATTTCATTTAAAAATTATTCAGAGTAGCTACCCAGTACCAGTAGGTTAATGTAGGTATTAGTTACATCAATAATGATAATGGCGCAAGCGATTCTCACCTTGTTTTTCATACAGTTTCTGTATACATTAGGGTTAAAATCGCATTTTAAAAAAAGGAAAAAAAATTCCGAGCCCGCGGGCGGGCTTCCGGCAAATGACAGAAAAAATATACGAAAATGTTACTAAGATTTTTAGAAATTTATAATGTTTAATTTATAATGTGACGTCACTACATGAAAATTTTCCGTCTCCGAATTAATTTAGTAAAATTCCACACTGTTTTTTTTTATATATGGCAACACTTTGATTTCAGGCGAATATTTGAATCCGACATTTAACATTCATGATTTATTAAAATAAAATATTGAATGTCTAAACCGAATTTTGCTATCTATTTGCCTAAACTATGATTTTTTTAATTTCAATTTTTTGTATGAGATCTTTCAGTCAAGGGGGGCACCGGCCCCCTAGACTGAAAGAATCCTGAATTCTTCATACGAAAAGTTGAAATTAAAAAAAAAAAAAACATTTTCTGCTACAACTACATCAGTAATGTCGTATTTTTCAATCTTAGCATTCTAGCTCACTGAAAACTCTCGGTCCGCCACTGTTCGACACCAAACAAACTATTCATAAACTTCCCAAATGATATTATTATGGGTAAAAATTTATATAACGTCATAGGGTAAAAAGCGGTGTCATGCGATGAAAAGGTGCATTAAAAAACTGCCATCATAATCGCATCGATTTTTGGAAAATTATTTGTCTGTCCTAAGAGATTCCGACACTATCAATAGCAATTTCTTTCAAGCACGTAGTTTTTTGTTAAGCTGGCAACACTGCGCGTAGTTTTCGTTTGAGCCAAGCGTTTTGACTTTGACTCTACTAGCCGGTTCACACGGTTCAACTTTAGTTGATCAACTCGACACTTGAAAGCATATTGACAGGTGTGAACCTTCTTTCAACAAAGTTGAACAAGTTTTTTGTTGACTAGCTAAAGTTGATAGCCCGTCTACTTTTGACGTTCAAGTATGATCGCGCCATCTTGGTTACCATAGTTACTCGCGTGCACAACTAGACGTCAAACATTTATGTCTATATTCGTTAGACATTCCTAGTTCTACCGTCATGGAATCCGTTTCAACGAAAAAATATTTGAAATGGTCGGATGATTTGATGTTCAGATTTATGCATCCCTGTCTTTGGGATCAAAAGCAAGAAGTGTACACAAATAGAAATGCCCGTGATACTGCAATAAATAATATGTGTTTCATTTACACTACCTACCCAATATATTATGATAATGACAAAAAAATATTCAGAGCATGCGTCACCATTAATACGCATAAATTAAAAGAAAAAATCTTTGTACAAATCTAATAATAACTACCTATGTCAAAGTATGACGTTTGGCGTTGTTGTTTTTAGGTTATGGTAAAGCTAATTTTAACGAAATATGGATTATTTCCTTGCTTCTCCGGTTATTGTAGTTAGTAGTAATTATTATTAATTTAAACATCTCTGGAAAATTTTATCGCCAATTTTGTAAAGCAGCTCATCAAATTGTTTTTCTGTCATCCATTTCCTTCGGAGTCTTCTAGTTCCATCTCTTTCAAAATTGTGTTGGATGCGCCTAATTCATGATCCATTTTCTCGCCCAAATACGACGTTTTTTATGCTTTTTCATAATCTCGAGCTCATCTCGCAAAACATCAGAAGTTAGAGAGACGCACGCACTGACAATTTCAGTTGACGCCATCTTGAATGTCAAATTCGGTTCTACTTAAATTGAAACGTGTGAACATAATCTCGTTCAACTTTTTACGTTAAATAAAAGTGGATCAACAAAAATTGAAACGTCTGAACGCGCCATACCTCTACACTGCTCGCGAAGTTCCTCGACGAAATATTCGCGCTAGAAGTGGGTTGATTCACTCATTTTACGGAATCAATTCCGGACCTATATTCGACTGAGTGGACTCGATTCACTGGACTCGCTCCTTTGATTCCGGCGATTCCACCGGACTCACCGAATCAAACTCATCGTGGCGTTCCGCCGGAGTCGTTGAATCGGCCGGAATCAAACTCAGTTTAGCGGGGTTTACACGCAGAGTTTGGCCTGCGAGTCTGAGCACACTTCGCTCCGAATCGTTGGCGGAAACGTACGTGTAAACGCGATCGACTTGCAGGCGAAACGCTCCAGTCACTCGCCAGTTCGTATCAGCGTTTGGCCCGTTGAGCGTTCACACGTAAGGTTTGGAGCGGGTGCCGCGCGAGATGTGTTTGACTTTTTTTGTTTGTGTATGGCTATTTTCTGACTGATTTTATTCAAGAATTAATTTATCTGCCATTCAGTGTTACCAGATGCGTGGTTTTTTGGGTCGTTTATACCTCCACGGTTTTCTCAAAAAACCATATCGAACAAGACATTGTATTTTAGCGGTCGCCAAATGATCTACTTTTGAGTGGATATGATTTGTTTATTGTTTGCATGGGTCGCATGAGTGAAATCCCGAATTCAGGAATGTAGTTCTTGAAATTTTGAACTTTAGTACGGGACTACGGGTTCGCAACGTCTTTTTATTTAATAATAATATGAATAAATTAATAAAATGATTTGAATATAACCATGTAAGTAACTTTAATAAGGTACCTACTCTAGGTACCGTATTTTTTTAAAATTATTATTGTTATTTATATTTTAATCTTAATATTTAATTGAAAATAGATTTCTGTAAATTAAGCTTGATAAAAGAAAAAATAAAAGTTTTATATGTGTAGTCTCATCTCATAGTTTGCGTATTATTTGCGAATAAAACACATCGATATATATTCGATGTTGAAGTATTAACAATACATCGGTTCAATACGATGAATCGTTACTATACATCATAGTGTTTACAATACATCGATGTATATCGTCCATCCCTATAAGAAGGTCTTTTGACCTCTCCAGCCAGAATCCCTCAACCCATCACCTCGAGAAATCCTGAATTATAGCTGAGCAGTGACCTTTTCAACAACAGAATCAATATTAAAAGAAAAAAATGTACATTGAAAAAAAATCTACTGATGAATAAATGTTTATATTATTATTATTATAAGTCCCACATTCTGTTACAAACAAAAGTAGTGTGTCAGTAATAATATGAAAACAGCTTTTTTTGAAAATGATGACATTTTACTGAAAAACTTAAAATTGCTGTAAATATTTACTGGTTGAAGATTAATTTGCATATATATTCTAAAAGGCAATTAAATTCTTTAGACTTCTTTAAAATAAATTTCTTTCTTTGATGGATATTTTAGACAATATGAAGGAATTTTTTATGAAAAATGTGAAGTAAAATGATTTTTTTAGAAAATATCTACATTTGTGGAGCGTGTAACTCAAAAACAGCTAAGATTTCGAAAATTACGTATGGAATAAAAGTTGTTGATAATTTTATGAGCTTTTACTTATTATGAGAAAATTTTCCTCTGCGACGCCCCGTTTTCGGGATATAAGCGGAAACCCGAAAATTGGGACCTTCTCCCCCGCCCTCCCCCCTCTAGCTCACCACCTGGATGTCAGGACTTTTAGTATGTTCACACCCTAAGCACCCTGAACAAGTTTCTGAAGGAATCGCTTAGATTCCTGCTAACGCACTCTACACCTCCTTTTGGACCATTCATTGACTGGACTAATAGTGAAATACATATTTTAACAAATGTCTACGCCAATTAATAGTGCTAGCTCTTGCGCTTGGCGTAGGAGTTATTTCATAATTATTTCATAATTATTTCATAATTATTTCATTATTATTACATAATTTTACAAAGAGTGTACAATAAATATAATCTTACGTACTAGGATATTGTGACGTAATTTTAATATCGCATGAAATGAAGTTATAAAATTTTGATTGGTGAGGTTATGGTTGTTATTTTTTTTAAAAGAATTATTTGACTTTTTCTTGATTGATAAGAAATTTGTCATTTTTTTTACTTCTTCGGGAAGACTATTCAAATATTTTATGCCTTTGTAAATATAATTATTGTGCATTTGTTGTGTTGAAAATAGAGGAATTTGGATGTTAAATTTATGCCTTAATGATGAGATAAATAAAAAAAATATATTAAATTTTCTTTGAATATTATTTGTAATATTGTATCTTTTTTATGGAGGTCTTACATTTTGAAAAAAAAATATGCTGAAGGGGAATGTAGGTTGTCTTTTCAAAATTACTTAAAGAAATAATTTTTCTACCACTTTTACAGGATTTACAATTTTCTCCTATGCACTTTCCCATCCAATGATTACATAATGAATTAGTGATTGGTTGGGGGAGGGGAGGGAGGGCGGTGAGAGGGGGGGAGGTGGAAGAGGCGAAGTGGGAACCCCCTTACACCATGCCCGCGAAGCCGCAGGAAAAAGCTAGTAATATAATAAATAAATAATTCCACCTAAATAATGTTTTAACTTATCGAATAGTACCATACTTTCTTCCGTATAACCGTCATACAAAATGAACACCTGTTGAAAAACTTTTCAGGAGTGATGACGTCACACGATTCACTATAAGTGCGGTGTTTTTCGGGGGATCTTGAAAAATTAAAACTTTGAAAATTATTTTAACTATTAAAACAAACTCTAAAAAAATATATGAAGTTATTTAAGCAGAAGGTCATTATTCATTTAATTTTTTTTTTTAAATGGACTGGAGTTCTCTATTACACCGAGGTACTTTATTTTAGTTGTATGGTTTAATATGGTTCATGAATTATTACAGACTTTTTTCTTAAATTTTTTGTTGTGTATAATTATATTAGGGTAAGTTTTGAATTCATTTATTGAGAAAGGAATATAAACTGTTTTTTTGCATTAATTGTAAGTAGGCTTGTGAAGCTTGCCGTGCTGACGAAGTTTTCATTTTAAAAAAACACTTAGTAGTTTACATTTAGTTTCCAAAATTGTGAATTTTAGTAATTTACATCAAATGTTTTACCCTGCATAATAGTTTTTCAATCCATTTTATGTATGAAACAAATAGCCCCGTATTTTGCGTATAGCTTGAGAAAGATAACAATCGCGTACTGGCAACACAAAATATTGCTGTCTTCGAATTCGAAACGCTTGTTTGACGCTTGACAGCTGACATATCTCGGATTTCACATGGATTTCACCATAGGTAAAAAATAAAGTTGAAAATAATAATTACATAATAATAATTTATTTTACATGTCTAATCTAATAGATAAATATGATTTCCATTCAAAAACATTGGTTTTTAATTTTGTTTTTGGAGAAAAACATTCATGTTCCCGAGCTGGCACATTGGTCGTTGGTGTTTGTTTTACTTGATATTATTTTGATTATTTCAATATACCTATATTAATTTATTTTAAATAATTCTTATTTACATATTACATCTAACTTATTTTTATATTACATCAGAAATTTGTTACATGATTAGATCACCATGATACTGGAAGGAGGCTAGGAGTCAGACGGAGGAGAAGACGAAGAGGGCTGGCCAGTGGAATATTTAGAAGTTTTCCAGAATCCTGCAGAGGGATGCATTGAGCCAAGCCAAGCCTCTTGGAATGGATCCATTGGTAGAAATCCATCAAGTACTTTTATCATTAGGTACATATTTCTTATTACTAGCGATTATTGCGTTTGATGTTATTATAAAACGATGAACATGTCTGGGTTTTAAATGAAACTATGAAGTAATATTTTTTCATTTATAGACTTTGGAAGAGAGACAGCAGCCACAGGGGGGGGGGAAGTCAGAGTCCTGCACTGTACCCCTAGGACAGCCCGGTAAAGCCTCAACTTCCCATGGACGGAGAGCTGATCTACGGTGGATCAAGAAAGATTACGAGCATGTTGACTCTCACTGTGATGTGACCTTTTCAAACCCACCACTGAATATGTCTGTCTACAATATTTTTTACGTTTCATAGATGAAAACACTATAAAAAATATTGTTGAGCAGACAAATTTGTATTCTGTACAAAAAATAGCATTAGTGGAAACACCTCAGTCAATGAAATGAACTGATTTCTAGGAATGCACATCATGATGGGTATCCTCAAGTATCCGGCATTCCACCTTTACTGGGTAAACGATACAAGGGTATCTCTTATCGCAGATGTCATGCCTAGAAATCGTTTCATAAGTTGTGGTTGTGTTTTCATTTAAACAACAATAACACGTTGATTCCGAGAGGATGCCAGGGTTACGACAAACTATTCAAAATAAGGCCGTTGTTAAATGCCCCGCATGAAAATAAGGTCAAGGTGGAACCTGAGGAGTTGAATTCTGTAGACGAGCTCATAATACTGTTCAAAGGTAGAAGTAATTTGAAGCAATACATAAAAAAATAAGCCACACGAGTGGGGCATCAAAGCCTTCTCTCGAGCGGTAGCCAGTCACAGTGTGGCCAGTGGGCAGTAGCCAGGTAGGTGGGCTCGTCTATGATTTTGAGATGTACATGGGCAAAAGCAGTAATAATAATAATAATAATTGGACAATTTATAGAGCGCCGTTTTTGTGAAAAATCACCTCAAGGGCGCTTAAATGTGGGTGAGAAGACTGCCCGGTATGACGGTATGAGTGAAAACTTTGTTTTTTTTTTTTACATTAGCTCCACATAGGAGGCCCTGGGGAAAATAATTCCCCGCAGGGCCTATTTCATCTTTGGGGATGCTGTGAGGAGTGTCTTTTTAGGAGAGGAAGTTCTGGGAAGGAAAAGGGTATTAGGGTGGGTAGGAATCTGGGGGTAAGTGTGTCCAGGAGTGACGGACGTATGAATCCATCCCTCCCACTGCGGTGCAACGCGATGAAGGTAGTTAGAAAGTTGATAAAGGGTATCCCTCCAAACCGTAATTTCAGTCTCCACTGACATTGTGTAACATTTTTTTATTGTATGGAGCGTGACATTTTGAAGACCCCCCCCCCCCTAAATGTGTCACGTAGTATGGGTACGTTCCCTAATGATCGGATCGTCCAGTTGATTTAGTCAGACATCTCCAAGTTTTGAGAATATATATTCAAATGTTCACCATAAATCAAATATTAATTACACTTGTCTCTGTTTTAAATACTTAAAATTATGTAAAATAACACTGGGAGACTTAACGGTCTATTAGTATGACATTTTGAAATATCCTACTGGTGATCTAGAATCCATTTGTCACATGAGAACGGGCCATTTCTACGACTCGGTCTTGAGTTGGACAGCTCAGCTGTGGAATGATTTGCCGGCCTCTGTGTTTCCTCCCTCCTACAAGACCTATGTTCACTCCTTCCCATGGGCGTAGGCACGGTAGGGCAAGGTAGGGCGTTTGCCCCATGCCTGGCATCAAGGTGGCCGATGCATGAGCTCCGGGATTGTCCACTGAGTCGCATTTTCAAATTTACAGCACTTCATAGGATGGTTTTTCCTTTTTTCAGTTCTTATTATCTGCATTCATAAAGCCTTAAGCATGAATAAGTTGTTACCTACTCTAGATTTTTATTTTTACCCCACCCTAAATCAAAACCTGGCTATGCTCATGCTCCTTTTTCTCCTCAAAAAGACCCTCCACACAGCATCTTTTAGATATTATTTTCCTTGGGGCCTCCCGTGTGAAGTTAATGTAAAAAAAATCATATATGATCTGTTCGGTTCTATCTGAGAATTGTATTTAATCTGGTTAATTGCTGGATACATGTGCACGTCGTAGAGGTGGACCCCTCTGCGGAGGCGGGTTCCAGTGCTCCAGGAAGGGTACGCCAGTCCCACCCGCGCCCCGTGGAAGGTATCAGGTACATTGGCTGGAACATTTCCCACAGGTGCAAAGTGTTCCAAAGCAAACAAAGGTTCAATGTGAAAGGTGCACCTTTGTTTCACCTCCAGCAAAAAATTTCAAATCATAGCATTAATCAATTAGGAACCGACCTAATATGTAAGCACATTTTATTTCTTTTAGATTTTTAATATATAATATAATAACACAGTTGTTAAAACAACGCTAAATAGTGCCAGTTAATAAGCTTAAGTTTAAGGAAATTTATTTGGTGAGAATTATATTGTGATTGAATTGATACAACTACAGTAAATAAATACACACAAGCTCTTCTACAATTTATTTTTACGCATTCACAAATGGCGCCAATTAAATTATTTTAGTTACTTTTTGCACGTTACGATTTAAAATATTAAGGTAAATTAATTGTTTGCGCCCGAACACATTTAATATGAATATAAATAAATAGTTTTGTCCATAAACAAACCCAAATCTTTCAAGAAAGGCTGAAAAATTCAATTTTGTATCGGTGACTCAATCCAATATTGTATTTTTCAGCCTTTATTGAAAGATTTGGTTTTGTTTATGGACAAAACTATTTATTCATATTAAATATGTACGGTTCAAACAATTAATTTACCTCAATATTTTAAAGCAAAACGTGCAAAAAGTATTAAAAACCTAAAATAATTTGATTGGCGCTATCTGTGAATGCGTAGATTAAAACTTATGCAACTTTTAACCTTAAGAGGAACGGCTGCGCAGCCTTTTTCAAACAAATTTTAAATTTGTATTTGAGCCCAAAATACTCATACAAACTGAATATTATTTTTTATCCAAATGTGTAAAAAATATCTAGAACAGATACTGATCGTCCAGTTAATTAAAAAGATATCTCCAAATACTAAGTTTTGAGATAAAATGAGGAAAGGAACATTTGAATGTTCACTATAAATCAAATATTATTTACACTTGTCTGTGTTTTACATACTAAAAATAATGCAAAATAACCCCGGGAGGCATAATGGTCCGGGTCCGGTACATTAGTAAGAAAATTTTGAAATATCCTACTATCGACCCAGAAAACATCAACACTTTGTTGAATTCACTACAAGTTTTTGTGCATTATAATAGATGTTGGTGGTGTTTATGAGTAAAGTGAGTATTGTACCAGATAGGGGAGGGGGTACACGCCTACAAATAACTGCATACTCAACTTAAATATCGATTTTCGGAGTTGTCTGACCAATTAACTGAATGATCGATATGCATTTTATATTACGACATACAGGCCATTAAAGAAGTCAATTTTTAATGATTTTAGAAGTTTTAAAATACACATATATTTATTTGAAAGTGCTGTTCCCGTCATAGTAAAAGATTATAATTTGTATATGGGAGGTGTTATCATCGCAGTGTGCTAGTTGAGTTGTATGCATCACCAACATATGTTCCCGCGACCGGTCAGTGACTGAGTTGGCTTGGAATCTTGAAGAGATAAAGAGGCTGGCAAATCGTTCCACCGACGAGCTGTTGAATTCAAGAACGAGAAATAGAAATGACCCGTCCTCATGTGACAAATGTCATGACCGACCCAGTGGCTGAGTTGGCATCGCGTCCAGGAGTCCCATTGTTCGATTCCTTGGCTGGCTAAGACTTCCATCACGACACAAGCAAAATTGTCAAGTTATTCGTAACCCGGGAATGTTTGTCTTTCTTTTTAAAAAAAATAGAGTTTATATTTTATGTACAAGGTTGATATGTTTTTTTTTAAAAGAAAGTCAAACATTCTCGAGTTACGAATAACCTGACAATGTTTGAAAATCTCCTACTACCAACACAGTCCGCCGAAAATTTTGTTTGTGTCGTGAAGGAGGACTTAGCCAGCCGAAGAATTGAACACGCGATGCCTGGGTGGGACGCGTGTTAGATTGCCAACTCAGCCACTGACCGGTCCTGACATTAATCACACGAGAACGGGTCATTTTTCCGATTGGTTCTTGAGTTCAACAGCTCGGCGGTGGAACGAGCATCCGTGCTTCCTCCTACAACTTGGGTCTCTTCAAGACCCATGTTCAGTCCTTTCTCTCCTCAAAAAAACCTTCCACACAGTATCTTTTAGAAATTATTTTCCTCAGGGCCTCCTGTGTGGAGTTGTATAATAAAAATATCAACGTATGATCTGTTTTTCAAATCCTAGCATAACCGAGACAATCTTTAATTTATAAGTAATCACAGCTATAGTTTAGTTCTTCTGTTTTTTAATGTAAGTAGTATGTACCTAAATAAAAATATGTTTTATAAGGCAACCAAAATGTTTCATTTATATTCATACTAACAAAATATAATATAATAATTAATTTAATTATGCACCTCTCTCTACCACAGTTATTAAAACAACGCTAAATAATGCCAGTACACATAATAAACTGCTAAATATTTCTGTCTCGGATGAGAATTACATTGTAATTGAATTTATACAACACTGTAAAATAAGTACACTTAAGTTATTCTACAATTTATTGTAAATTCACTTTGTGGCATCATTCTAATGAAAATAATTAAATATGAAAAATAATTAACTAACTTATGATAATAATCTACTTCACCCTTTTAAACATAATCAAAATAATTATAATACGCTTGTAGCCTCACTGATAATATGGTAATTTTTTTATTAAAATACTGGTTTACAATTTCATTCATTTAAATAATTTGTCACCGCCGCTAAAACTGTCAAAATTTGATAGGTGACAGCTGATAAGCATGTGATAGGTATCATCTTGGTTATGGTCAAAACTGCAGCAAAAACTTTTGAACTGCACGACATGTCCCGCGACACACCACAGTTCGCTCCGAACGCTTGAAAATCAGTTTACACGTACACTTCCGCGCGAGGGTCGCCCAAGGTCACCCATTCAACGATTTCGCCTGCCCGCGGAAGTGTGGCGACTTTTTTACCCAAAATAGTGTAGCTGTTCGGCCTGCAGGCGGACACGGCGTTTCGGCGGGCTGCTTGGCGAACACCATAGACATCCACCTTCGTGAGGGCACAGTTGTATGGAGCTTCTATAATATTTCTATAATCTATGGTCAAAACTGACGCTTTGGCCTGCCCGCGGAAGTGGTGTGACTTTTTAGAGCAAGGGGTCGGCCGGCAGGCGGACACGGCGTTTCGGCGGGAGGGTCGCATGCCGCTTTAGCCTGGGGGCGAGGCACGCGGTCGGAAGTGTACGTGTGCCCCGGCCTTTTGGCTCTTGCTGATTCAATGCCAGAGTTGATTCCGCCGGACTCGCCGAACCAAACTCATTGTGGCGCTCCGCCGGAGTCGTTGAATCGGCCGGAACCAAACTCAATTTGACTCCTGCTGATTCAATGCCGAGAGTTGATTCAGCTGAACTCGCCGTACTCGGTGGAATCGTGGAACGTTACGGAGTTAAGGAATCATGTGTTTAAGTAGCCGGGCGTGTGTACATTAACATGCTATTGTTTATTGCGAGCGAGAAGTCTTATCTTTATATAGCTAATAATAATGTATTTGACATGAGTGATATCTTTGTCGGCTTTATGAGAACCGTGTAAGATATTTACGATACATTTGAAACTTACGAACAGTGGAGTCCTTGTATAGCAGTGAGCCATGGAACCGGCAGAGGAAGGATGAAAGTAAACTGAATGCTGTTGAAATGAGATCCCTGAGGCGTATATGTGGTGAAACTATGTATGATCGTGAGAGAAATGTGGAGATCCGCAAATAATGTAAGGCTGATGTAAGCATAATGAGTAAGATTAAGAAGGGGACCCTCAGATGGTTTGGGCAAGTAGAGCGAATGAACGAAGAAAGTAGTGTAAGGAGAATATATGCCAAAATGTGAATGGTGGAAGATGTTGGGGACGCCCGGGGAAGACATGGCAAGATCAAGTGAATCAGATACTTGAGTCGGGCCATGTCAAAAGTCAGAATAAAAGAAGAGTATGTTTGAGACGATGTATGAATGTGAGATTTGCTCCGTGATGACCGACAAAAGGTAAAAAGCAGTGCTCCTTGCTATCTTTTGACTAAGATATAATGCTATTTCTTTTCGAAAAATGTTTTCACGCTGTCATCGCGCCCCGCTAGAGCAATACAACGCCGCCCCGCTTGCGCCACACACCTCATCCCGTGAATAAGTCCTGTATTCTCACTCTGTCACTCGTTCCCGAGTGATAGAGTGACAAATCCCCGCCCGGCCTGCGCCGCGCACCTCCTCCCGTAAATGATTCCTGCCGCCCGGCCCGCGTCGCACACCTCCTTCCGCGTCAACCTCGCCCGAGTGCGAGCGACTCCGGAACTGATTCATAACATTTTGCGGACTCGGAACGAATCAAACGCATTCGGAATCGGAATCTTTGGATTCGTTCCGGCCGGAACGACACACTTCTAATTCGCGCGGTGGTGCCGGCACGGCTCGCACGTCATGGACGCTCAAGTAGCAGCTGCCGTTGCAATGTGCACGCTCGCTTATTATGTACATATTTATCAAACGAAGAAATATAAAAATAAAAGAAGGAACTACTAACACAACATTTGGGCAAAAAGCTTCTTATATTATGGCATTAAGAGGTAATAGCACCGGTGAGAAATCTCGACGGTAGGTATTTTAAAAAATTCTCGCTATCGCACCGCGCTCAAAAAAGAGCTAGCTATCGATGTGTTGGTGAGACCACGTGAGTGTTTGGCTTGTACACCCTCTCGCCCCCTTTGCGTCTCATGCCTACCGTCTTTCGCCTCATACCGCCATATCCAATATTCTGTTTAGATAAAGCATGTTTCGACTTATTTCGTCGCTAATGAAGTTTTTGAATCGGCCTTGCGGTGTGACAGAAAAAGGGCCCATTATTTTTAAACGCGCGAGGTCTGCTATTGTCGGTTATTTATAAATATCGTCGATAGGTATTGTAACAATGTCTTCTGTTCACGCTTATTACCGACAAATTACGAATTATTTTACTAGAACTCTATGTAGGTTAGTAGTTTTAAAGTTTTCACTGTATTTGCGTTTATAAATATGCAGTCAAACCAACTACATCGAATTATTATATACATACATATGATTATTCTCTATGATACATTAGTTATTATTGAAAATTAGTATTAACCTCTCAGGCCTCGGGCCTGTTTTTCGAAAAGTCAAAATATTTCCGCTTTCCAATAAATTCCAAATAACTTTAATATTTGTGAACGCATCCGAAAACTAAAAACTGTTTTTGAAAGATGATGAAATACGCTTTCAAATTTTATAATTCGAAATAAACATATAATTTTGTTTTTATTTTATTAATAACTAGCAGACCCGGCCACACGTTGCTGTGGCTAACGAAACACAACGCCATTTACCCAACCTTTATAAAATCCACACCATCCGCTCGCCAGCTGCCCGCTGCGCGCTGCCCTTTGCCTAAATTGAATATTTGAATTTCTTGGCTTTTCTCTACTATAATAAGCATTTATTATACACATAAACCTTCCTCTTAAATCACTCTATCTATTGGTGAAAACCGCATGAAAATCTGTTGCGTAGTTTAAAAGATTTATGCGCACATACATTTTGAGCGACTTCATTTTATTCTATGTAATGATGATGATACCACAAAACTTAAATTTCTACTCATATAATTTGGCACTTACCTATCTTATTAAAAAAAAAACTCAAAAATGCATATGCAACAAAAATGTATTTTTGACCGATTATCTCTATCTCTACATATTATAAAGTCCCCCGCGCCATCTGTCTGTCTATTCGCGATAAACTCGAAAACTACTGAACGGATTTTCCTGCGGTTTTCACCAATATACAGAGTATTTCGTGAGGAAGGTTTAAGTATGCAATTTGTCAATGATTTGTGTAAATTGGTTGAAACATAACGATAATTGTTAGAAGTGTCGGAAATAAGTCCAGCCGCCTGGTAGCTTTCATCGAAAACGCTGCACAATCCTTTTGGGATATAACCAGGGCTGGGCAAAATACATGCTTTGCTGTAATTGAAATACAAATTACAAAATACTTTTTCGCATGTATTTAAAATACGAAATACAAAATACTTTCAAGTCATGTATTTGAAATACAAAATACAAAATACAGTATTTTAACCATTTTTTTCTTTCAAATACAAAATACAAATTACAAAATACAAAATACATTTGGTTTTGGTAGAACCTTTGGTTGCAATAAATTGTCATAAATGCCCTTATCTAAGGGTGCGTTTAAATAGAAGCAATGTTGAGCAGAGTGAAACAGAGACGTGCAAAAATTGACCAATCATATTGCTCAAAAGACACATCTCATCTCCGCTTCACTTGTAAAATTTGTGGTAAAGGACTCAGGTGTTAGGTAATATAATAATAATATATTATTATTATAACACGACATTTGTATAGCGCTATTTTGTTTTATTTCTAGTGACCGACCGAAGGTTCGGTTTCGGTTTCGTCAAGGTTCGGTAAAAAAATCTAGTTTCGGCATCAGTTTCGGTTTCGGCAGAAAATCTGCCGAACCTTCGGCCGCACCGAAACTCTGCATTTGTGAATTATCGCGTGCCGTTTGACTGACTTCCGGTGAGTTCGTGGCTCGTGTGTCATCCACCATCATCAACTGAGTTCGCTGGCCGGTCCGGCGTGCTTGTATTGTGAGTTTATGTAATCACAAACTTCAATTATTTTTATTTATTTCATTCTAATTTTAATTTTATTTAACAAGTGTAAATAAAAATTAAAATCTAATCTCCTTCAACGGAAGCGATCTTCTGAATAGTCCCTCCTTTGATGTGCTTGGTGTAAGGCCCTCCGTTCATGGAGATACTTACAATCTTCGTAATTGTGACGAAACCACAAGTACCCTGTTGATATACATACTACTTTTTAATGCTAGTCTCCGTACACGGCGCTATCCGAAATATACTATATAGTCACATGAGAACGGGTCGTTTCTATGACTCATTCTTGAGTTCAACAGCTCGGCTGTGGAACCCGGCCTCTATGTTTCCTCCCTCCTTCCTCTCCCCAAAAAGACCCTCCATACAGCATCTTCAAAGATGACATACGCCCTGAGGGAAATTATTTTTCTCTGGGTCTCTCATGTGGAGTTAATGTAAAAAAATGTTGTGATTGTAAACGCAATTAAAATTATAGTACTCAATTTATGAGGTCCTTACTTTATAGTGAATAAAAGTGTAAAAAATAAGCCGAATTTCAGTAAACAATAGATTTTTAACATGTCTAAAAAAGTTTCGGTTTCGGTTTCGGCCGAAACTGAGAAAGATATCGAATATTCGGTTTCGTTTTCGGTAGAAAATCCTGTTTCGGTCGGACACTAGTTATTTCACTTCAAGTGCGCTCTACTGTAATTAACTTAAAAATAGTTTAGTATTCAGTCAAATTATTCCTATAGTGCTTGATCTAATACTATGACACAAAAATGTACAATACAAAGCAATGACAAGCATTACATAATATGATACAAATATGATAGAAAATGTACAATAACAGTGCTATTATAGCACAGGACGTGTTGCCAACTCTAAATATTAACACACATAACATATAGCTCTGGATTCTAGCGTTTTTAGTCTACGTATTATCTATGTCAGTTTATTTTTCATTATCATTATTAAGATCGCTAAATGTATTTGAAAATGTATTTTGAAGCCATAAGTATTTGAAATACAAATTACAAAATACCTCAGCCCCATGTAATTGAAATACCAATTACAAAATACATTTTTAGGAAGTAATTGAAATACAAATACAAAATACGTATTTGTATTTCAAATACGTATTTCAATTACAAGTATTTCAAATACTGCCCAGCCCTGGATATAACAAAACAATTAATGGTGGGATATTCCTCTTTTATAGATCTACAAAAAAGTCCGCGAAGGCATATATCTATCTTTTACGGATAGCTTACTATACACATTATATCTAAAATGCAATTGATAAGAATAATAAGATAAGAAGATAGAATGCGTATAGTAAAAGATAGATATATGCCATCGCGGACTTTTTTGTAGATCTATAAAAGAGGAATATCCCACCAAGCGTTGTTTTGTTATATCCCAAAAGGATTAGGCAGCGTTTTCGATGAAAGCTACCAGGCGGCTGGAATTTTTCCGACACTTCTAACAATTATCGTTATGTTTCAACCAATTTACACAAATCCTTGACAAATTACATACGTAAACCTTCCTCACGAAACACTCTATCTATTGGTGAAAACCGCATGAAAATCCGTTCAGTAGTTTTCGAGTTTATCGCGAACAGACAGACAGACAGACAGAAAGACGGCGCCGGCGCGGGGGACTTTACTTTATAATATGTAGAGATAAAAAAGGTTTAAAAATAGCCCACCTTAAGTTTTTTTCTAATTAAAATTACGATAACGAAAAAGATAAAAGCACTTACATATTTTATTAGACAATTAAATCTAAATGGATTTATTGTGTTGTGTGTATCATACGTGTGAGTTGACATGTTTGTAAATAATAATGTTTAAAATGTTAGATATATCGCTTGCTGAGGTTTGATTTGTACTCCTGTATTTTTGAGTTTCTTTAAGCAGTAAATACAAAAAGGATGTGTTAGTTCGTTCAAAATTCAATAAAAAATGTTGGTCTTTTACCTATAGATAGATTTACCTACACATTTTTTTTAAATATTTATTACAGTCAGTTTGAAATAAAGGAAACAAATATATAATTTTTTTAAACTTCAAAACTTTTTATTTTTATTTTCAACTTTATAAAACCTTAAATTGTAATATTTAATTACATGAAGACAATATTAGCGAAACTTCAACCCAAGGCTTCAGGCCCAACTTCATAGTACAAAAAAAAGTGCAAAAATCACTTACTTCGCAATTTTTGCAATAAAATAAAAGCACTTAGAAAAAAAACCAACAACGCTAAAGGCTTTGTACCAGTTCACATAAGGAAAAAGGTTGAAGCAAACGTTTTACGTATGAGAAAAGCTATAGTTTGAGCAGTAAATTACAGAAAAGAGCAAGAAAACACGGCACAAAGTGATAAAGTAAAAAATCTGAAAATGGACAAAAAAAAATGCCGCAAACCATGTTTTTGGTGATCATACAAAATGTTCGTCATACTGGTGACCAGACAACTAAGTGGAACCTTTTTAGTCGTGTGAGTTTTCATAATTTTGTCCTAATAATTCGGCCATAGAGATTGTCATAATTCATATGGTAAAAAACAACAACGGCTGAGATTCAGAGCGATGCAAACTGAGAATTGTCATGAATGAAATCAGAATGAAATATGAATATTTTCCGTATTCAAAATTCAAATTGCCAACCAAACGGACCGGGGATCGACATGTGTCAAAGTGTATTTTATCAGGCGCTGATTTTGGAAATTACACCACGTTTCAATTTAATTACTTGAAAAAACAACTAATAAAGTTTGGGGAATAATTTCGGTTTACGGAAGGTCTTCCAAAATATTTTTTTTTTTTTTTATATACTAATTATGGGCCGGAAAATCCAAAACTGAAAGAATTTTTTTTCGGAAAGCAATATTAACAAAGTTACACGACTTTAAAATTTTCTATAGGCACACATGAAAATCGACATATTGGAAGTATTATGACAGTTTAAAGTCATAGATAAACTAGAAAAATGTTTTACCACACAAAATTAAATGTTACCATGCAATAATATCATCAAACATACCTTATAAATCGACGAAGTATGAAAATTCGTAGTCTTAAAAATGCGTAACCTAACCTAACGCTAGGTTTGTGTAACATGGTTTGTGCCCCTTTATACCGCCTGCTCGCGTCCCTAACCTAACCTAACCTAACCTAACCTAACCTAACCTAACGCTAGGTTTGTGTAACATGGTTTGTGCCCCTTTATACCGCCTGCTCGCGTCACGGCAAAAAAACATCCCTGTTTTCAAGTAGTTTAGCGGCTACGCTAGGTTTGTGTAACATGGTTTGTGCCCCTTTATACCGCCTGCTCGCGTCACGGCAAAAAACATCCCTGTTTTCAAGTAGTTTAGCGGCTACGCTAGGTTTGTGTAACATGGTTTGTGCCCCTTTATACCGCCTGCTCGCGTCAATTTAAAAAAATATCCCTGTTTTCAAGTAGTTTAGCGTTTACGCCAAAAGTGAGTAAAATTTATAAAAAATAATTACTTAAGTTAGTTATTGATATGGCAACACTTAATTTTATGTGGCTGTTTCTATGACTTTAAACTGTCATAATACTTCCAATATGTCGATTTTCATGTATGCGTATAGAAAATTTTTAAGTCGTGTAACTTTGTTAATATTGCTTTCCGAAAAAAAATTCTTTCGGATTCGGATTCTCCAGCCAATAGTTAGTATAAAAAAAAAAAGTTTTATTATTTTGGAAGACCTTCCGTAAACCGAAATTAAAGAAATACTCAATTTACCCAAACTAAGGATATAATAAGTTATTAATGTTTTTTGTTTGCGTTATAACCTATTTTGTGCACGTGTATAGTTGTTTCTCTACAGCAGTGTTTTTCAATCTGTGGGTCGCGACCCCCCCAGGGGTCGCGAAGCCTTACTCGGGAGGTCGCCAGCAAAAGGAAAAACGAGAGGTTCTAACTATAATAAAAACACTATTTCAGTGAGAAGGATGGGCTTGTTGATTTTTCAAAAATATTTCAAATCGTGGAGCTATATTTGATATGTTAATAATCAAATCATTTTCTAAGTTAAGGATGGGTTCTTTCAAAAAATTTAAAGAATTCATCAAATATATGAAGTTAATTTTCACGTTCTGTGTAAGTTCTACTCAAGTTTTGTAATTATTTCAGTTTTACGAAGTAACTGGCCTACATAGTAACAGAACTCGAATAGAACTTTCACAGAACGTGAAAATTAAATGCAAATATTTGATGAATTCGTAAAATTTTTTGAAACAACCCGTCCTAAGTCTGTTTCTCTTTTTAGTTTGAATGTCCACCATTGAAGAGAATGTCAGTTCACATAAGTATGAAGTGGCAAATGACAGTAATAATTTTAGTTAGAATGTCCACCATTGAAGAGAATGTTACGAAACACAAAACACGTCAACACTATGAGAATGAAATGCAATTTCAATCATGCCGTCAGCAGCTAAATCTAAAAGATTTGTGGTGAGATCAGCCAGTTCTATTGATTTATCCAAGAAAGGATATTAAAATCCACCTATGCCGCAAAATTAGGCCCGCGCGAGCTGGGGCGTCCAAGTCAAAGTCGCATGCAGCCTTACCAACTTACATCGTCCTTATTATAAAAGCTCTCGCGGCTTCCTTGCAGAGTGTAGGCCGTAATAATGAATATAGGTACCAAAATAGAGAAAATAATTAACGTTCAAATTAATAAATAACGTTGTATTAACCACTTAATTATTTACAAAAACCGACATGTTTCGTCAGCAAAGCTGACTTCCTCAGGGTTTTGACAGAACTAATTTTTAAAAATAGACATAAATAGTTAAAAATTAGTTCTGTCAAAACCCTGAGGAAGTCAGCTTTGCTGACGAAACATGTCGGTTTTTGTAAATAATTAAGTGGTTAATACAACGTTATTTATTAATTTGAACGTTAATTATTTTCTCTATTTTGGTACCTATATTCATTATTACGGCCTAACAAAGAAATATGTTAATGTTTAACTGTATGATTCGAGTCGTTTATGGAAATTATATTTATGTTTACTTGCAAACATAGTTTTTTGAAATTGTAACAAAATTGTAAAAAATGGAAAATAAAACACTCAAACTGTGTGGCATCATGAAAATCGCACAGTTTTTTTGCTGTCTGGTATGTGGGTATTCATCAACGAAACTACTTTCAGCTCCGTAGGTTAATTTCCATCATGAGCTATGAGTGCGTAGCGTGAGGTCGAATTATCCACATGCCTGTCAAAAATTATGATACGAAGTACATGTAACTAATCCATTTCTTATAATTTTGTGTTTTTTAAACTTTACTTTAAAAATAATATGTGATTCCACGCCTCTGTGCACTTGACGTTTGTGTGTAAAACATAAGTTGAAAAATTCTCACAATAACAACGGTTTCACTGAAAAGTTCCTGAATAATGTGAGATTAGGATTGAATTGACGATACAGGATGCTGAAAGCAATAATTGTACATACAATTACCATCACGTCTCATCACCTTCTTGGGATAATGTTGTCTTTAGAAATATTCCAAGTGTTCTACAATTGCTTGTTGATGCTTCGGCATCCTGCTTGCCTCAGCGCCTAACTAATAATAAATGTATTTAATTTGATTCGGTTTTAATTTTCGAGCGATGTTTAATTATATAATTGGAAAGATAATCCTTGATGAGGTCTTGTCCCTGGTTTGCATTGAACATCTTCAGAGTGCTTGTGGAATACAGTTTCATTTCATATTTGTTTATAGTGGAGGAGAAGGAATGGCACCTGGCACGCAAGCAGCTGGAGGACGAGGAGAAGCTGGCTGATGCTCCTGAGAAGTTCCTGGACCCCATCATGAATACCCTCATATTGGACCCCGTCAACCTGCCCAGGTCCAGGACTACCACTGCAAAGTCTACTAGGTCGAATAAACAACCTTTTTTATTCTGATGCCCTTCAGGTGATTGTTCACAAAAAATGGCGCTCTATAAATTATCCAATTATTATAAGATATTTACATGATATCTCATAAATATGATAACATATTTCAATGAAGCAGTCAGAAATATGCTTATATTTCCTACTTAGGGAACGTACCCATACTACGTGACACGTTTAGAGGGGGGGGGGGGGGGGGTCTTCAAAATGTCACGCTCCATACAAATGAGCGGCAGGTTGCTTAGGTTTTTGGTCACCGGGAGGGGGGGGGGGGGGGGGGGGGTTAAAAATTGCAAAAAGTTGGTCACGTAGTATGGGTACGTTCCCTTACTGGGAATGGGACCCCTGCACAGCATATCCAAAGATAAGATAGGCCCTGAGGGAAACTTTAAGGCCTCCTATGTAGAGTGGAAGAGTTAGGCATCCACAACTTTTTCTAATGTACTTTGGACATGTTGCTGGCCAAACAGAGGACTCCGACTTGGAGAAACTCATAGTCACTGGCAAAGTGTTGTCAGAGGAAGGTCACCGCAGCGCTGGAGTGACCAAGTATCACTGGCATCCGGTACTAGCAGACCTACGAGGAGTGTAGGAGCCTTGTCCATCGGCAATTGGAGTAGGGATCACGATCCTCAGCAATGAAAAGAATGTGTAGTTAATATGAAAAGCCTCCTTCTTATAATGTTTCAGGCCAGGGTTTGCCATTTTAGCTTAGCCCTCCACATCTTTTTGAATTGTTGCTTCATCTCTGTTGCGGTCTTCCTGGTGGCATTTTTCCTTCTTTTTTTTTACATTAGCTACAGGAGGCCCTGAGGAAAATAATTCCCTTCAGGGCCCATGTCATCTTTGGAGATGCTGTGTGGAGGGTTTTTTTGGGAAAGGAAGAAGAGGAAGTTCTGGGAAGGAAAAGGGTATGAGGGATGGGTAGGAATCTGGGGTCAGTGTGTCCAGAAGCGATGGCCTTATGAATCCATTCCTCCCACTGCGGTGCAAGGCGATGTTTCGAGAGAGAACGGCTAGAGAAGTCAAAGGGACTCCCTCAACCATTCTCAAATGATCCGGCCTGCCATGCAGCTAGTGGATACGTTACGTTAGGGTTAAGGGCTATTTTAAATTTATTTTTTTCATGGATTTTAATGACCTTTCAAAGAGGCGTTGAGTTGATTTTATTCTCAGTTGGCATGGAACCATCCGATACATACCTCCCTGCATCATCTTTTTTTTCTTCAACTGGTTTTCATTATTCGCACTATCGAACAAATAAAACTGTATATATATATATATATATATATACTCAATTTGGGAGGCGGGAATGGGGCCCGCCGCCCCGGGAACCTTTATTGGATAACCAACACCTCTGCCATAAGTCACCCCAAGTAATTCGCTACGTTTGGTGATTTAGCAGGGGGGGTGAGGTTTGTCTAGGTCTTGGAGGTGGATGACCAAGACACACCGAACCCTACCAGATTTCTACCCACCCCTTAAACCCTTTTCCTTCCTCATACTCTCCTCCTTCCTTTCCTAAAAAAACCCTCCACACAGCATCCCCAAAGATGATATAGGCCCTGAGGGAAATTATTTTACTACCAGCCACTGATTTCAAATAGCATTTGGATTCTGAGTGGGTGTATCACCAACACCAAGGTGATACTGATAATATCCTACCTGAAAGTATTGTGTAACAAAATAACCTGCATTATTTATAATATAATTGATGGGTTGAAAACCATACTGGTATAAACAACAAATCAGAAGAAAGGAGAAAATGACAATTTTGTGTTTTATTTTGTATGACACTACATAGTGTCAGTTAACCTAACCAATAATAGATGGCGTTGCGATTTTTTCTCGTTCATACCCTTTTGGCACAACGAAAAATACCATCTTTACTATAACTTCTTGCACTTAACTCATTTTTCTAATTTTTGTCACTTGTACCGGTATGGTTTTCAACCCGGTGGATAATTATTATCCACCCGACCACCATAACACGGGCTTGAGACTAGCATGGTGCTCGAAAAATCCACAAATGATGTAACCATTATAATTAAAAAAATACAGAAAGGGACCCATGGGCGGGTAGAGCGAATGAACGAAGACAGGAGTGTTAGGAGAATATATATTGCAATTGTGAATGGTAGAAGTCGGCAAGACACGGTGAGTCGGACCATGTCAAGAGTCAGAATAATATAAGAGTATGTACGAGACGATGTATGAACGTGAATGAGGCAAGGAATGTATTTTTTTAATATGAGTAGGTACCCCACAAGAGTCCCAGCTGCTCCTGTCTGGAGCCAGTGAGACTTTGGCATTCCCAATTAGGGTATGTTGTGAGGCTGAAGGTAGTGGAGTGGGTTAAGAGATGGGGGAGTACCTGGCTTTTCAGATCTGGTCACCAAACATGGCTAACGCCATTTCAAGCAACGTTTCAATTCTGAATGGTGGTCTTATACCAGTCTTACACGTCTTCCACTCTGGAATGTGCCGCAAATATAAAATACATTATTTTAAATGAATAAGACTAAGTTGTTTGGTGGTCCATCCTCTCTGCCTACCCCTTCGGAAATGTTGTGACGGTTAGTTAACTCCTACATCAAAACTTTTCAAATTGATCAGTTGACATCAAGGAAGAGAATACTAGAATTTTCTTAATGACGAAAAGGTTTATTTTGCAAACATGTATGTAATAATATAAGTTATTTCCAATTATATTGTGAAACACTCGTACATGGGTGCGGGTGTGGAATAAAGCAACTGTTGGTACAACTTTTTATAATATTGTATTCATTTTTTCCAGCAGAAAAGAAAATCTACTACCGCAACCACCGAGTGAGCTCTTTGATAGAATTTAAAATTAAAATTTTAGCTTCAAATCTCCAAAATCTGCAGTAGGAGCACCTCCTCAAGGTGGAGGGCCTAGAGACTAAACGCCAGGAAAACGAGAAAGAACATCTGCTCAGGGCCGAAAACCTCAAGGCCGATTGCCAGGAAGAATACGAGGAGCACCTCCTCGGGATGGAACTGATGAGGAAGAAAAACTAAAGTACAAATACTACTTCCATATTAAGTAATATTTGTACTTTAATACACAAAAATTATAATTCAATTAAAAATAATTTCCTTTTTTAATGTTTTTTCAAGGTACAATCCCGTTAAACCGCAATAAAGCAGTTTGTCAACAGGATGTTAATTTTCAATTAAAATTTAAACATACATACATAATGTTATGCCTTTTTGTCAAATTGAAATTTAATTGCTTCAAAATGATTTTGTCTTAATCTTCTAAATTCATACTTGAATTGTATAATGTAACAAAAAAAATACTGATTTTATTTTATTTTTATAACTATCATATTATGTAAACAAAAACCTAGATAACAACCACTCTGTAAATTGCCATCTTAACACAGGCGTTTCACACCTAGTGAAATGGGCAATACGTCTTTACTGTAATCAAATGTAATATTAAAATAATTAAATAAATAAAATAAAAAATTATTAATATAGCTACACCGATTGTCACGCATGACAATATAAACCAGCTTTATTTAGTAACCATTAAATAAAGTTGGTTATTTCTATGTTGTCGGTGAAAGCTTTCACCTGAAATATATCCGGATTTTGATCCGTCATTATCTTAATATCTTCATTTTGAAGTATTAAGTCTGTTAAGAATTCTTCTTTTGTATAATTTGTTTGTATTCCTTTGAATATTACACCTGAATAAATACATTTAAAAATTAAACACTTATACTTCCTCAAGACAATTTTTATTTTGATTCATTATTAATTTACATTTTACAGTATGATTGAATGTTGAAGAGGCCTGAGGTAAATTTACAACCACGTTAGCTCAAAAAATAAATAATTACACTAATATAAAACATGTAACCCCTGCCACCTTGAAACGATATCAGTGAATCTGAGATTGGCATCACAAATGGCTTTCACGTTGACAGAAAAGAAACCTTTTCGGTTCCGATAAATCTCTGCGTTGCGACCACCTAAAATAAGCTAATGATTAGTCTGCACATTCATAAGTCGAATAAGGTAAGCAAGCAAAGGGGGGACATGTTTGTTGATGTTGGGACAAGCACTTGGATAAAATGACGTTTAACTTACCAGGGGACTGTACCCACATGTGCCTGCAATCATGAGCACCAATCACTTTGGGGAAGCATGCTATGGCAAAAGACCCTCTTTTTTTCTTCCAAACTTTCAGGATAATTTTTCAAAGTAATGAAAGCAGTTCGCAATTGATTGTAAAACTATCGCTACTTGCGGTAGTTTTGTAAACTCTGATATAGTCCTCCACAGTAATCAGCATGAGCATGGAGGATGCTAGGTATCTGACTGTCAAAAGTATCTGTGTTTTGGAGTGAGTGCTTTATTCCTGAAATGAAAACGAGCACACTATGCAGACAAGTACTATACTGTTAGCTACTTTTTTTATATCTTTTAAAAAGCATTTTCACTTCCCAGTCCATTTTAGATTTGACGTCATCCCTTATCAAATCTAACAAGCAATTTATGACCCTTTTAGAGAGACAAAACCTGTTATAAAATTCAATTTCATCCACGCCAGGAAGTCGTCAGCCCTGTTTCTATATATTCGCACTTTGCGTGATCTGTTTGAATGTTCTACGAAATGAACGATATCTAAATTCTCAACGCTCGAAGAAAGCTCAAACTCCATGCTGATAGTTAATTTATTCATAATGTAATTTACGTACGTCGTACGTAGCAGATTATATCGAAATCGAAACATTGTCAAATTTGACAGATGTGTTATTGCCAGTGTTGCCAACTGTTAGCTATGCCAAATTGCTAGACATCTTACAAAATATTGCTAGATTGCCAGTTTTTATTACCCCAAAAAGTTGCTAGAAGTAGCTAAACGTTACAGTAGGTAGATAAGTTACAATAAAATGACAAATTTTGACAATCGTTTTATTTCCATTAAGTCTAACAAAAGAGAAAAAATATCTTATACACGTTATTGAATAAAACAATAAATTAAACATTAATATTTAAAGAGGAAGATCAGAAGATGTCGATGGCAGTATATTTCAGTGATTTTGAATATTTTTCAGTGATACCTTTATGCAGTACATGGTATTTAGGTACATTATGGTATTTTTATGCAGTACATCTTTAGGCAAAGCACAGTTATAGCAGCATTTACCACTTTTCCGAAGAGTCTCTAATGCAGAGGATTGAGTTAAGAGTTTTTTTTTTATTATAAGAAATATAATATTTCGCTTTTCGAGTTGTCAAACTCATTCGGTTTCTTTGCTTATTTTTAACTAAACTCATCTGAGAGAATAACCTCTCTACCTCTTCAATAGAATGTGGCAGTGAAAGGAAAGTTAAAGCAAGAGTACTTATATCTTGGTATGTGTTGTCACTGGAAGAATTGTTATAAAACAATGAAGAAAAGTTGCTATAAAAGTAGCTAAAAAGTTTAGCTACAAGTTTCATTAAAATGTAGCTGTCTGACAACAAATAATAGCTAGATCTAGCTATAAAGTTGCTAAGTTGGCAACACTGGTTATTGCCAATAGCGCCACAGCGTCTAGTAAAGGAACTATCCTGCGGCTTAAAGCGGCCGATTTAAGTCGGTTTAAGTTGAGCCGTTGAGCGAGGAATGTCGTCCTTAGCAAAGACTGATATACCGGCCCATAGTATTCGAGGTCTGTTTTCTATTTTTAAATTGAAATCAACAAAAAAAGAAGAGTTAATTAAGAGCGTTTAACCAGCCAGCGGACGAAAATCCACATTTCGTCGAAAGTTGTTCTTACGATCGTGCAGGGCGGTTACAACGAGAAAGATTAATTATTCTCCGTACCAGCTTTATAAAATTATAACTCAATATCGAATTTATTTCAATTCAAATTAGCTTTAATTTATACCTTCATCCAAAAATGCTGAAAGGCGTGTTGATAAAACTATTAAAATAATGTACTTTTTGTAGTTATTTTTTGAAGAATTTATAATTTTTCAATAATGTCTAAATTTAATAAGAATGTTAAAATAATCTGAAATATATTAGTTTGTAAGTGCGCAAATAAATATACAAATGGATCAATTTTCGTCAAGAAACACATGTACGTAAATATTTTTTAATGATTTTGTTGAAACTAAAATTAAAATTCTAAAACATGCGTTTGCTAGATAATGTATTGATTTATTTTACTGCATGATTGTATTATTTGAAATGGGTGCGGTATAATACAAAATATTTTTTGAAAATTTAACAAATCTGCCAATGACCTATGGAATAATCTTATTATACTAAAAATTAAAAAAAACTCAAAATTTATTACATGCTAATGCTAGACAAAAGAACAATCTTTCGAAATCCATTTATAATTTTTTGTGGAAAAGAGTCAATACGTCTAAAAAAGATCAGCGAAAGCCATAATAATAAGACCAGCTACATCAATTAAAAGGACCTGTAATGTCGCCTCGGGAGTGCTATTCGTCTCGCGAATATCAATAAGAGTAAATAGTTATGTTTCCTAAAAATATTACTTTATTCAAAACGTAGATACACCATCAAAACAAAAAATCTGCCTGACAGCATAAATCCTAAATATATAAACCACCCACGCATAAATATACCAAACCATAAATAAAAAATAAACAGCAAGAAAAGAAAATATTTTCGGCAAGTTGGATATATGGCTCAGTGTCGCCTTGGTGTAAGACCACCATTCAGAATTTAAAAGGCTTCAGCCGTGTTTGGTGACCAGATCTGAATAGCCAGGTATTTTACCTCCTTCCTCTTCCCCATCTCCTTCCCCTCTCCACTTCCTTTAACCTCACAACATACCTACCCCAATTGGAGATGCCATATTCTCATTGGCTCCTGACGGGTGCGTTTGGAACTCTTGTGAGAGTAAAAACTCTTGCATAAAAAAATAGCTGAGGTAACCGGCGTTGCCCGGACTTTCAACAGAGTTTTTCAAAATCAGATGTAGATGATGACCTTTCTATTGTTTGGACACACCCGGTATCCGCCACGCGGCCGCTGGTCACAGCACTCTTCTTTTTATTACTTGATTTGTGGTTAGTTGCACAGTCCGCACTACATAATAATACCATTTGCACAATTTTTAGAATGAATGGTTATATTAACGCATTTTCGACCGCCCGTCACAGTTACTCTTCTTTTTATTATATGATTTGTGGTTAGTTGTTCAGCTGCATTATATTCAATATCATGTACACTATTTTTAGAATGAATGATTATAAAATTCAAAATTCATCAATTTTGCGAAAAACTGTTTCGTGAATTTTGTTATTTTCACGCAAATAACGCGGAATTCGTAATTTTCTCAATTTTCACGCGATATTCTGGAATAATAAGAAAGTATGAACGTTCTAAATAATTCTTGTTATGATTTTGACAAGCTTGAATAGCCATAAAATGGAACGCAACTAATTCACTTTCGCGCGTGTCTGTTGGTAACCGTGAATCAGCAAAAAGTATGGTGATTAGCCATATTATGAGATTACACTATTCTGGGGTTGTGTTGATCTGAATCGTTACTAAGGTGAGTTATGATGATATGAATTATGATTTGAGGAAGTGTCTTTTCCGAGAAAGTTCAATTCCCAAAACTCGTATGGTGAGTTCCCATATTACCACCGGCCATGGAACCGTATTAACCTAGCTACTCGGAATAATTTTTAAATAAAATATCTATGACATTGTAAGCGTCCTTCTGCCTTCTGGACTTCTGGGATTGGTTTATCTATGGTCCTTCTTTTGCCGCCTTAAAAACTGTCGAGTGCGAGAATAACCTGGTGGTGCAAAATCACGAAAAACCAACCAATATATCAAATAAACGTAAGTAAACATGTTTTTATGCATAGTTTATTGTTTGTGGAATGTGTTTTGGTAAATATAATATACGGTAGCTCAAAATAAACCCATACAATATTACGCCAAAGTAAATGTAACTTTGCCTTGAAAGATTCTCGTGTTGGATTTAAGCAACGTACGTTATATGTGGTGAGATTTGCAATGTTTAGTTTATCATTTTGTAGAAAAATCAATTGAGATTAGGTATATATGAAAGCCTATGATTTGTCCGTATTTAGTTTTTATTTTACGAAAAATGAAATGCCGGCCCGAGGACGCCGAAAAAATTCTAGCGAGTAAACTTATTTGTTTCTCGAACGATATTTCCGTGAATATTGTATAAAGTAAAAGATTTGTACAACATTATGTAAAGAAAACTATTGAGATTAGTTATCAAAGCCTTTGTTTCGTCAGTATTTAGTTAAATTTTAGAAAAAAATTCCTGACTCCGGTCATTCGCACAAGTTGGTATGTTATTTGTTAGTGAGGTAAATATGCAGTTAGTCCACCTCACGGATAATACGGAACGTTCGTGTTGTCGAAGTTTGATGCACGGATAATACGGAATGTTCCTTTTTTAACTAATAGACAATCAAATATGAAATTTGTCGGAAGTACCAATCTTATAAAATAAATTCTCTAAAATAAACTAGCATTTCATCGCGGGCTTGTGCATGTTATCTTTACTTTAAAAAACAGCCTACGTTTTTGAATGGTTTGTTTGGCTACGCAGGGTTTGTCTAGCGGGTTTGTGTAATTATTTTAATACATTTCTTTCCAAGTTCTACTGTTATAAATACAGGTACAAACTTGTCAATGATGCATTCACTTTGTTTTACGCAAAAATATTTTTCTATGATTGGCAGCATTGACTATGAAATGTTAAAATAAAAACGATGAATAAACAATGGCGTTACCACGAGAGTGAATTAGTTTTTACAAAATTAAAATGTTAAATGCATATTTTTTGCATGTTTTTTGGCCTCCCCGACATAAATACTCACTTTTCGAAATAATAAAGCTAAATATAACTGTTTGAATAAAAAATATTCCGTATTAACGAGTAAGCGGTTTAATGCATAAATAATGTTAGCGATTTTGGTAAATTTTGGATAGAAGTGTCCATGGTTATTAGTTATTACGAATAATTTAAAAAAAAAACAAATTAGATTCGCCATCACTATAAAAGGAAACTTTTTGCTTTACGGGCGGCGGAAAATGATGCATTTTAATTTTCAATTGCGTAAAATTAAATTTCACTTCGTGAACCGATACGTCGACAATCCGGCGGCCATTCCGTCACTGTTATGTTGGTATCCCTGATAATATTAGCGAATAGCTAAATACGACTGTAGCCTGAAGCCGACTTCGTGGGATACGTGAAAAGGCGCGCAAATATGAAAACACAACAGACAATGCATTTAGTCCACCTCACGGATAATACGGAACTTTGAGAAACACACCTATAAACTATAAAAGCACGCCAAATTATCGCTCTCAGATCAACCATAGACAATACACGTCTTACGCCGTAACCGCTCCTGAGGCGATGTGCCAACAGTTAAGCGTCCCCCACTCCGACGAAAACAGGTGAGGGGGCCATCTTAATTACGGAGCTGCCTAGACCGGTGGATGACAGATGTCAAGTTGAAAGTTTCAGTTCAAAAATGTGCATTCCGTGGCCGCTCGCTTATTCATCTAACCCTCTCTCCTACCAAAGGAAGAAATATTTGATAGCGTCGTGTGAATGGTATGAAACATAAGCGCTCACGGTTCATCAGATATCTGCTCACGGTTTATAGCCGTGTCTGAACAGGCCTTATAAATTTCACAAAATTAGATCAGATATATAGGGTAATTATGCTATAGTCAGTAAACTCATTGTTTAGGAACTCTGTCAATAAATTATATCCAAGTCAGTTATATACATAGGGTGTGCTAAAAAGTACTTCGAATTTTTTTTGTTTTGTTTGGGGTTAGGGTGTGCTAAAAAAAAATTATTAATTATATTATGGAAAATAAAATTACCATAGACATATGAATATTAGTAGACCAGAACATAAAGGTGAGGGGAGAAACCAACTACAGCGGGGCGCAGAGCGGGAAGATGGCTTTACTGATATGTGATTCGTCAATAATAATAATTGGCTAATTTATATAGCGCCGTTTTCGTGGAAAATCACCTCAAGGGCGCTGTATATAGCAGGGGTGGCCAACTTGATTAGACCCAAGATCTACCGTTCACTGTCGAAACCCTGTGCGATCTACCCAGTGGTTTTCAGCGTGAGTTTCAGCCACACGGGGCAGAGGAAAATGTCGCCGCCCCTTTAATTGGGTACTTCAGCCGCAAATTTTCAAGCGCCGGATTATTTTTACACTAACTCCACGAAGGAGGCCCTGAGTAAATAAATTTCCCTTAGGAAAAAAAATTCCCTCAAGGCCTTTGTCATCTTTGAAGATGCTGTGTGGAGAGTCATTTTGAGGAGAGGAAGGGGTGAACAAGGGTCAGAAAATCAAGAATGGTATCCATGTATTAGGAGTTCGCATCTCGAATTTTTACACTGAGTTGAGGGAACAAGGCAGATTTTAGCTTAAAATTGATTCTGCATCCCCCAAATAATAGTTACACACGGAACAGTCAATTTATCAGAATTTCGCAGCATTTTGTTTCATAGTGCTTTCACACAAACGAAGTATTGAATTCCGTAAGTCTAAACTTAAACTTTAGGGCGCACAGTTTAAACCCGCGCTGTGCAGGCGGGTTCCCTACAGAGCATCGGACCATCCCTTTTGAATGCAACTCAAATATAAAGCTTCACTCGGTACACGGTAAATCTGCAACACGTTATTTTAATTTATCGTTATATTCTGAACAAAAAACTGGAACAAATTAAATCTCTATGCGGCGATTTAAAAGTACACTCAGAACATGAAAATGGATTTTCTTTGATTCTTGCAGCACAATAGAGGTGGGTTGATTCACTCATTTTACGGAATCGATTCCGGACCCGTATTCGACTGAGTGGACTCGATTCATTGGACTCGCTCCTTTGATTCCGGCGATTCCACCGGACTCGCCGAATCAAACTCATTGTGGCGCTCCGCCGGAGTCGTTGAATCGGCCGGAACCAAACTCAGTTTGGCTCCTGCTGATTCAATGCCTAGAGTTGATTCCGCCGGACTCGCCGAACCAAACTCATTGTGGCACTCCACCGGAGTCGTTGAATCGGCCGGAACCAAACTCAATTTGACTCCTGCTGATTCAATGCCGAGAGTTGATTCAGCTGGACTCGCCGTACTCTGTGGAATCGTGGAACGTTACGGACTCAGGGAATCGTGTTTATGTAGCCGGGCGTGTGTACATTAACATGTTATTGTTTATTGCGAGCGTGAAGTCTTATCTTTATATAGTTAATAATAATGTGTTTGAGATGATTGATATCTTTGTCGGCTTTATGAGAACCGTGTAAGATATTTACGTTAAATTTTAAACTTACGAACAATGGAGTCCTTGTATAGCAGTGAGCCATGGAACTGGCAGAGGAAGGATGAAAGTAAACTGAATGCTGTTGAAATGAGATCCCTGAGGCGTATTTGTGGTGAAACTATGTATAATCGTGAGTGAAATGTGGAGATCTAGCCTAGCCCCCATTTTTTTTTATCCTACTCATAGCAAATGGAAAAATGTGGAAAAATAATTCTCCTCAGGGCCTATGTCATCTTTAGGGATGCTGCGTGGATGGTCATTTTAGGGGAAAAAAGGAGAGGAAGTAGTAAGAAGGAAAAAGTTATGGGGGTGGGTAGGATGTGTGTCCAGGAGTGACGGACGTATAAATCGGGCTCTCCCGATCCGGCCTGCCACGCAGTTGGTGGGCAGACGCATATGCCGCCAAGATCCAGACAAACCTTACCCCATGAAACATTACCCCGGGAATCCCTGCTTATGCTGAAGTCACAAGGTTCACTCGGATGAAGGTTTACTCGATGAAATGTTCCATTCTCGTTTCACCGAGTGTTCAGACGGTTCCTTCGAAGGAAGAGTTCACTCGACATTCTCGCGCTACGAAGTCGTCGAGCGTAGCCGCGGCGCGCATTGGAATTCGTCCGGCGCTGATGGCTAAGTTCGGGAATATTTACGATTTCAATTGACATTTCCGATAACGTCGAACTAAATTATGAGAAATTGGCGATTCTTGTAAACAGTAAATAAATTTCAGCACCATAAAATGAACATATGGTTATAATAACCTGAAAACTGATATCTACCAGTATTTTTGCACCATGAAAATATTTTTATTCCAAAATAGGCCTCGGCTTGCCATAAAATCCATATAAATGGAATATATATGAACGTATCCAAAAACTAAAAACTGTTTTGGAAAGATGATGAAATATGCTTCCAAAATTTATTATTAGAAATAACCACGTAATTTTTTAAATAGAATAATTTTTAATGTAAACTTTTAAAAGTTTAAAAAATGGCTCTCCTTGCTTTAATTCTAACTAAAATTACTGGTAACAAAAAAAATATAAAAACACACTTATTTTGTTAGACAAATAAATTATAAACGTTTCTGTCACCTCACTTTTTTGTCGTTTCATATAAAAATAATTCATAAAAAATTCACAATTTTTCATAATTTTTTTTTCAAATTCGATCAGAAACTTTGGTTCCATAGAAGTGTATATTCGTATTCTTTTGTGGTTAATTGTTATATTGAATATATAGAGCTTTATTTTCTCTTTCCAATACCGTTTAGATCATATTTTACACTATGATAGTAAGGGAGAAACAACGATTTCTATGAGACGTGTAGGAGTTATTTCGAAAAGCGAACTAAACGGAGCATTTTGACGTTTAAGCCGCTCCGGCTACACGTCCTCACGCCAGAACTTTCGGCCGACTAATTTGTGAGTGAAAGACTGTTCACTTGAGTGTTCACACACATCATTCACGTCACGTGATGTTAAATTCCGGCTGCGAGTGAACAGTGCCGAAGGAAGCATTCCAACATTGTTGGAATGCTTCATTCGGCACTGTCTCTATTCACTTTCGTGTTCACACGGTTCATTTCGAGGGAAAGAGGCGGAATGAAATCACGAAATGAACGATAAATGAATCATGTGAATGGGCTATTAATGACCATATGTAGCGAATCACTTGGGGTGACAGAAGTGTTGATAATCCAATAAATGGTTCCTGGACGGCGGTACCCATACCCGCCTCTGAAATTTGAAATAATAATATCTTAAAATAATTATCCATTTCGTTTCACGGATCGATGTGTTTCGATGGATCATTACACCATCCATGTGTTCAAAGTACAAAAATACGATGACAACCATTTACGTGTTCTGTGAATCAATTAAAGCTGAGGACTCGCGTGCAGATTAACTCTTAGGTTAAAACCTGTTTCATGTTCCGATTGTTCTGTCAAAATTCCAGTAGCGGATTAATCTGCTGACGCATTTCGAAGAAAATCGTTCTAATATTTCGAGTGGAGTTAAAAATTTTGTTTCAAACCATTCTTTAAAATTTTTATTTTGTAGGAAAACCATACGCACATTGTGAGTAATACTGATTAAAGCTGGAGACTCGCTAGCAGATTAACGCTCAATTTAAAACCAGTTTTGTGTTCAGAATGAAAAATTCCCGTTGTGGATTTATCTGCTGATACATATCAAAGGAAAACATTCTCTTATTCAAAGTGCATTTTTTTTTTTAAAGCGGAGACGGTTTACCATTGGTTCCCGTGAGTACTTAGGCCATGGGCCCATTGTACTTTCTCCCATTTTACCTCAATCCTAACCCAGTCCCTTTAATAAAGTTCACCAGAGTTGTTATCGGATATGTGGCTAGGTCTTCTGGTTCTACAACATGTCTCCCCAGGTATCTGAACCTAGTTCCCACCAGGGCAGGACATTGGCACCATAAGTGAATTGGAGTCTCTTCATCCTCTTCACATTTTCTACATCTACTGGTGCTTTCCACTCCCAATAGCTGCATTTGTTTCCTGAGATGGCAGTGTCCCGTTAGTAGGCCTACCAGTCGATGTGCATTTATAAAATTCTACCTGCAGACTCTATGTATGCGCCGACAGAATCACAGAAAAAACATTTTCGCGTTTTGAATGTAGTTTTAATTTATCACATACAGATTAATTTTAAACCAGTTTTGTATTCAGAATTTAAAATTTCTGTTGTGGATTCATGTGCTGACACATTTCGAAGAAAAACGTTCTCTTATTCGATGTGCAGGGATAAAATTATATTTGCTATGTGTGTGCTGCCAGAATAAAATTATATTTACTATGCCTGATAAAATTATATTTACTATGCGTGTGCTGCCAGAATCAACGAAAAACAAGGTTCATGTTCTGAGTGTAGTTTAATTCACCCCATACAGATTTAATTTAAACCAGTTTTATGCTCAGAATATAACGATACATGAAATGACAAGTTGCAGATTCATCGTGTACCGAGTGAAGCTTTACATTTGAGGTGCATGCTATATGCTGCAAAATTCTGAGAAAATGAGTGTTCCGTGTGTATTATTTTGGGACACTTACGCAGAATCAATCTTAAGTTAAAATCTGCCTTGTGTTTTAAACACAGTGTAAAAATTCGAGATGCGAAATCCTATTACATGGGTACCATTTTCGATTTCCGAGAAAGGTTATAAATTTGTAGTAGAATTTATAACATGACTTTTATTGGAAGAATATCTACTAGTAATGTGATATAAAAATCGGCATAAAATGAGGTCGTAATAAAAAAAAAGGATTTCTACCTCCCCCTCCCCCCCCCCCCGGTGCTTGAAAATCTGCTGTTAAAGAACCTAAATGGGGGGGGCGACGAAATTTACCTCCAACCCGGGCGACACCTACGTTACGCCACTGAATATCACGTGTCTGACTGAAAAGAATCTGCAAATTTTTTAGCCATTTCATATAAATATCTACAATTGATGGAATTATTAAACGGATAACTGGTGACTTCCACGAACTTCTCAATTTTCTCGAAATCACTAAAGCGATTTTAGAAGTCTGATATCCCTGCCTTAACCCCTCCGCAACGTAAGCAGATATATGCGTTAAAAATACGACAGCAGTCAAGTACAATAAGCGTGTTTACACGTCAGCGCGTGTGTCTCCATAGAAACCGTTATAACTCCGTTATTGTTTTAGTTACATCCCTAAAATAAAAAGTGAAAGGTCGATAGTGAATCATGCTGCACATCTCTATTCAAGTTGTCCATAGAAATACATAAAAAGAACATTCTGTCATACGCGCAGTCTGACACATAATTTATCCCGCCAAATTTCCTACGGGCGCCCGACATTGTTAATTTTTATTAAATATTTTTATATGAAATGATAAAAAGTGAGGTGACAAAGGTGTTTATTACACATTTATACAATAGAATAAGTATTGTTGTTTACATAATCTGTGATTTTAGTACCGTTTTCACATAAAAACATCATGTGAGTCATTTTCACATTTTTTTAATGTTTGCATTCTAAATTTTAATATTTACAAATATTAATATTTATTTGTAACTAGCTGGTCCCGGCATGCGTTGCTATGCCATTTAATAAAGAAATTGTTTCTCCCTGAGTGTCCTTTCCCATTCGTCCCGTTCCCCTTCCGCCTCCCCTTCTTCTCTTGCGCGCGTTCTCTTCCTTTCTCACGTTCCCACTCCGTCACCTCCACCTTCCTTCTCCCCACTCCACTCCCCCCCCCCCCCCCTTCCCCCGTCCCGCGAACCCCCCTTCCGAGTTCCCCTGCCCCTCACACGTCCCCTTCCCCTCCCCTGTTCCCCGTCCACCTTCCCCGCCTTCCCTCTTCCCTTTCCCTCTCCCTCGTCCCGCCAACCCTCCTCCCGCGTTCCATATATTCAATCCCAGTACATTCAGTTTTTAAACAGCCCGCGTGCCACCTTTTACAATTTTTATTAAAATTTCCATTTTTCATGTATATTTAATTTGGTACCTAACATAGGTACCTATTTAAAATATCTAAAATTCTTGATTCGATTCAAACTATTAGGGGAGTACCTACTTTAAATAAATTTTTCAACTTTTCAAAAATAGAATCCTGATTGAATAATCATTCATTGTTTTGCAAAATGTCATTCTCTAACACGCGAACTGTCAAACGTGCGATGTTTTCTGTTATTATCTAATTTTCTGCGCAATTTTCTTAATTTTTCTCTCCGTAAGAACCATCCTCGAACTTCAAGGAATATTCTAAAAAAAGAATTAGCGAAATCGGTTCAGCCGCTCTCGAGATTTGCGCTTACCAACAAATTTAGCGATTCATTTTTATATTATAGATATAATAATTCGAAAGCTTATTTTGTAACCTGTCTAAAACAGTTTTTACTATTCGGCTACGTTCAGAAATGTTTCATTTATAGAGCTTTAATTGTGAAGCGGTAATAATACAAAGTTTTCGTAAAATGTCATTTCGTTAAAGACATTAAAAGTGCATATTGGCGATTTTCTGAGGGGTTAATTTATGCTGTGTACTTCTCAGGAAGTTGTAGGTAATATTGTATTAAATTTTTTTTTTTTAAATTGTGAAATTTTTACTATTCGATGTCGACTCTCATTGATGCCGCTTGACTTTGGAACGATGCAACAGTATTCATAATTTCTATTAATGATTTATTCATGCCTTGTAATTTCAGATTTAATGTGCTCAGTTTTTCGGTAAAGTCTAAATCGGCTAAAACCTAATCTAAAAAGGCTAAATCACATTGCAGGTATAAATCACACAGTTGCTGATAATGGGCACCCCTCTCTTCAAGAAAATTTTTCATTACGTCCAATTACATGATGGATCAGCATTTGAAAAACACACAAAATGGTACGCGCGGGTTCTTGTCCGGCTACGTATCTGAGTTCTTGTACGGGTGCGGGTTCTATTGGATACGAGTTCTTGGCCGGACCCGCACCTGCGATCGACTGGACTAATGACCGCGATCGACCGGTTGGCCATCGCTGGTATATAGGCACCTCGCATTTTTATAATTTCACCATTTAGTTCTTAAAAGTAAACTTTGCTTTTAAATGAATAGACCTTTTTGCATGGGAGAGCGAATTGCTCGCCGCGTAGTGAACAAATTTGCGAAGTCCTAAAGCTGTCAAAATAAAGTTTGCCTATTTTGAGGGTCCAATATTTTGTTGCCGTATTTAGTAGACACTTTTATAAATGTTTCATAATTTACTTACCCCAATAAACATCGACGAGCACACGCCATGTATCTCGAGTGATAGTATATATTTACACGTTTTCAAAACACAAACCATGTTTTTTGCGGTGTTATTTCGTAAAATACACCAATGAGCGCTCGACGCTGGCTCGCAGAAGAATGATGACGTCACATTTTTTAGATTCACGAGAAGCCATACTCAATCCCAGCCGGTTCCATGGAACCGGTATGGGGGAGGGGGAAATAACAAGCTTTTATCACTTACGGCAGGTCTACTAATATTCATGTCTATGAAAATTACGAAGTTATAAAGAACTTTCTTCAAATTTATAAATACTTGATGATTATGTTACTATATGATTATTGTATTGATGTTTGTATTGATGATTAGAGGGCATACATTAATTACGTGAGCAGTTATTCTTCCAATCTCGACCCCTTGGGCCATTTCATATATATTCTTTTCAAGTAACATGAGATTTTGCTGGACCCCCCCTCCCCCCTTTTATGCTCACGTAATCAATGTATGCCCCCTTATATTACATGATGATGATATACATGATTGCTTCTATTGTTATAGAATGGAGATTCCACAAAGGGACTCGGAAGCAACCGAAGAAACTTATTCGATCACCGCAACGGTATGTTGTGTATTAGTAGTTCTATTAAGTTTGTTTTATGCTTCATCCTTTCCAAAATTGAAAGACATTAGTGTAACAATAACTGTTTATAGTTTCAGATGCCAAGTCGGAAACGACCAAGGGTGGAATCGGAGGCCCATGCAACACCTTCTACATCCAGGCATCTGGCTCCAACGACTCAGGTAATTATAATAACACTCGGCTAACTTCTATAGCGCCATTTTTGTCTTATATTAACTCAAGGACGCTTTACATAGCTATATATATTTTCTTTCTATCTATAGGTAACCGACAACATCATCTTCGAGTTCTTCGACTACGATAGCGAATATAATGAAGGTGATGAAGATAATGAAGATATATCAGATCTCGATGGTGATGAAGACGAGTTGGAGCTGTTGGAGGAGGAGGAAAACCCCGAGGAGCAGACGTTTATCTGGTCCGAGGATTTCTCCACTTTCAAGGGTCAGCGTGAGCATTTTACCGTCCTTCAGCCTGGACCATCAGCAGACGTGTTCCCTCCGACAGTCGCTACATCTGCATATGATGTTTTCTCCAAAATATGGGACTTGGAAACAATGTCCTATATTGTGCAGGAGACTAACAGGTATGCATGGAGCGCACTGGACGAGGTGACAACTGAGATGGGATTGAATCTGTCCACCCATTCCAGGCTAAAGGACTGGCAAGATGTTACGGTCCCTGAACTGTATGTAGTATTCGCAATGTTAATATACATGTCCATTTGTTACAGGGCTTGCTTATCAGAATACTGGACGACAGACATTTTAGAGATGGCTAAATTTAGAACTCTAATGTCTCGTAATAGGTTTGTTCTGATAATGCGGTTCCTCCACTTTGTTGACAATAATACTATTTCTAATGTCGGTTACCAAAATAAGCTTGCAAAAGTTAAACCACTATTGGATATAATGAATGAAAAGTTTTCCAGTCTGTATACTCCCCATGAAGACATTAGCATAGACGAGTCCCTGTTGCTCTGGAAGGGTCGCCTAAGTTTTAGGCAGCGCATCCGAACTAAGGCGGCTCGGATCGGCATTAAAACCTATGAGCTGTGCGAATCGGCAACAGGGTACTTGTACCGCTTCATAATGTATGCGGGGAAGAATACAGAAGTCGAAGAGAACCATCTTGGGTTTTCCAGTAAAACTTCTAAAGTTGTACTAAAACTCATGGAGGGGTTCTTTGACAAAGGGTACTGCCTCTACATGGACAATTTTTATAATAGCACGCCATTGACTAGGTACCTGAAACAAAGGAATACCGATGTTATCGGTACCCTCAATCGCAACCGAAATATGGTACCTGAAATAATTAAAAACATGGAGAAGAGTGTGCCACGGCATAGCATTATTGGTAGACACTGTGGTGACATGTCAGTCGTTGCTTGGAATGACATGAAAATTGTCACCATGTTATCTACCTACCACAACACCGACACGGTCGTGGGTCGAAGAGGGTTAGAGAAATTCCAAATGCCTCTATCTGTGGCCCAATACAATCGCTTCATGGGGGGAGTGGATACCAAAGATTCGCTGTTATCCACTTACCGCATGGAGAGAACGCGGGGTCACGAATGGTACATGAAAGTATTTCGCCGCCTGCTCAATATCAGCATCGTGAATAGCATGGTGATATTTAGGCACCTTCACCAAGAAGACCCGGGGCAGCCAATTCTTCACCGTGCATTCAGGTTGCAATTGGCATCTGAGCTTATAGCGCGTCACTATCCCTCTTTAAAAGCTCCCAGATTGACGTCTTCCACCACGGTTCACAATCTTCCCATGGATCCCAGATTAAATCTTTCCCTCCGTCATTTTCCAGGTGAATCCTCAGACACGGACAGTACGAACCGACGCATTCGCAAAAGGTGCGTACTGTGTACAATTCGTAAAAAATTAAAGCGGGTTTGTACGTTTTGTAAACAATGCAATGTTCACCTTTGCATTGGGTGTTTTGAGGACTACCACACATTGACAAATTTATGATTTTTTTTTAATATTACTGCTTTCAAATCGTTTTTTTTTTTTCCATTTAGATTCTCTTTTTTTTATTCAAAACTTTAAAAATTGCCATGAAGAGGAAATTCATTATACCTAATAGTGGCAGTCCCATAATTACAGTTCAGGGAGTGTGTCGGTATTTGTTGCGTGGGTGTTGTTTTTATAATGTTGTTGTTTGCGATTGTTATTTGTGTGGTGTTATTTATGGTTTTTATTATTTGTTGCCAGAGTATTTGTGCATCATTTGAATAAAAATGTTTACTGAAACAAGTGCATTGTGCATCTTTGTTGAAGTTTCGTGTCCATTCATTGTATCTTACATTTTTGTGGAGGACGGCAACAATGTCTAAAAATTTGGATACTTATTATAATAATAAATTTATGTATGTGTAAAATGATTTTTTTCGTAGTCCGGAGCCTTACATCTCGACCAAAGTTTAAAAAACATTTGTTTCATGAATTATAAAACTGAAATAAATATGACGAAAATAATATCAACCTTTATTTTCATTGAACCACACAGTATCTGAATTTAAAAAAATGTATTTCATGTAATATAAAATTGAAATAAATAAGATACATAAAAAAAATATTAGCAAATTTTATTTTTATTATCATCAAGTCATGATTTTTTGAGTTACTCTCTATTCTGACTCCCATCTGTATACTGGCACGGTGGCCATCTTGCGCCTGAGATACATTCATAACAATTATAAATATACCAAACCACCCACATAACAATGTTTGGAGCTGGCGAAATTGATCATGGTAAATTCTACATACTTTTATTGTTTTTGATATAAATTCACTAGCTGGGTTACCCGGCTTCGCTCAGGACAAAATTCCAGAGTGTTCTAGAATGTTTCACATTGATGTTCCTGTTTCCCTATCCCCAAACATTCAAGAATGTTCCAGGATATTCTGGAACGTTGTTGAATGCTCTCAAAAACTCTGACTGGGGTGTCCGGCTTCGCCCAGGGAGTTTTATTTTATTTGGGAGACAACAGCTTACATTAATAACTGAGCATAATAGTAATTGAGTCACAATAATTGAACCTTTTACAGGTTTCCGCACAGGTATTGTATACAATTGTAGTGTTTCCAGAGATTCTAATGAAAAATGACATTTCAAAAATTAAGTTATTTAGGTGGGAATAGGATGGGGGGGGATCGGTTAAGTTGAGGTAAAGTAATAAAAATATGTGTAAAGAAAATTAAAAGAGAAAAAAAAGGTAGTTCACAGGGTGGTGGTTGTATTAGAGGGTATCTATTGTTATTGTAAAGTATCGAGACAACATAATCAGAGATGTGCTTTATTTCAAATAAATCCATTTCAAATGGAAATGCAAAATGGGTATTTTGCATTTTAAATGGTTTTTCTTTTCACCCATTTTCATTTTAAATGCTTTTCTCAGTGCATTTTCCATTTTAAATGCATTTTTGCAACATTCTTCCTACTATATTCACTCTGTCGGTCCATTGGTCCTTAACCTCGATATGAGAAATATTTACGTCTGTCAAGTTGCTCCCTGGTAGGAGCCCTGCCAAGCAGATGCTGTAATATTACATTTTTGATAGATGTTACTATTTTTTTACGATGGCAACATTAGTCCCGCGTAAATTTTTTGCGGTTTCGTAATCTGCCAAACTTTTAATTAAACTGTAGCATGTTTCGACTTGTTTCTTTATCGCGTCTTCATTTATTGCGTGGTCGTGGTGTTTTTGGTTTTACATTAATCATGTAAGTACTGTAATTAATATTATTATATTGAACTGTCTAGGTATGCACGCTACACACACTACATTTAATGGCTGCTGTGGATACAAAAAAATATTGAAATTTCATCTTACAAGAAAATGCCAGGCATTTTGGAATAATTGTTCCAAGTCCCCAAAATCTTCCGAATTATTCCTGGAATTAGGGGCAAATCAGCATCATCGCCGTGTGCCACTAGATGGAATTCGTATTACAATGCTGTTATGGATATTCTTGCAGTACAGGAGAAAATAAACGCCACGAAAGCTCTGAAACTTACTATATTCAAAGATGCAGACTTAGCCTTCCTAAAAGAATATACAATATGCCTAAAACCTTTTGCAGATGCCATTCAAAGTCTACAGGGTGAAAAACAAACATACTATGGGGTACTCCTCCCTGAATTGCAGAGAATTAATAAAATTTTAATTTCGTTAAAATTAGAAAACCTTGTATACTGTAGAGCTCTTTGTGAAAAATTGGAAGAAAGCGTAACAAAACGATTTCAAAGATTTTTTATTCCAGATTCCAGTTCGAATGATGCAATTTGCGCTACAGTGTCGCATCCATTTTTTAAAATGAAGTGGACTCTTAAAGAACAAAAGGACAGAGTCCGTTCAGTATTTTTTACTATGTTTTTCGTTACTACAAATAAGGAAATTAAAAGAAAGTACCAAAAAATCTAACGTAATTCTACAAAGTGGAAATAATTGTCTTGTACAGGATGAATCCTATTTTTTTCCAAGATAATGAAGATTCATCTGATTCTTCCGCAGCAACAGCAGGAACTCCGGATTTAGAAGCCTTGCAATACCTTCAAGACAAAAGAACCGATTTTGAAATGTTGCATGACTACCCTACTGTTAGGCACATGTTCATCAAATGCAATACTTGTCTTCCGAGTTCAGCACCAGTTGAACGCCTCTTTTCATATGGAGGTATGATCATGAGGCCGCATAGAAGAAAGATGAGTGATGATGTTTTTGAGAAGCTTGTTCTTCTTAAATCTAATAACGGCTAAGGTTTATGTGACCAAGACCACTAACTAGGTAAAGAAAGTTAAGATAATTTATGTATACATATATATATATTTAAAATACACCTACATAATATAGACAATATATGTGGTTTTCTAGTGCGCCTACTTTAATGGAGTTTTCTGTGACTATCTATAGTCAAATAATGGGTGCGCACTAGAAAACCTTATATTATATTGTCTCACTGTCCTGTATTTCTTTATTGTTCACAGGTTAATGTCCCCTCACTTGAGAGTTACTACACAAATGATGATGGCCCTAAGAAAAATTCCTTAAAAATGACATTATTCAGTTAATAATAGACACTATTATATTCCACTCAAATTCAAGACTTTTTTACACAGTATGTATCAGTATCTATGATTTTTTTTTAATTCCACAAGTTGATGGCCATTATTAAATAATAAAGTTGTTTTAAAATTCAATAATTGTTTTAATAGAAGGTAGAAGGCTGTTAGTTTTTACTTTCGTTTGACCTGAGAAACCATTTTGCATTTTCAATGCATTTTGAAAATAGGTATTTTGCATTTGAAATGCTTTTCTAAAAACCATTTTGCATTTTCAAATGGAAAAGTTTTGACCTATTTCCATTTTGCATTTCAAATGGTTTTGGGTACCCATTTTGCACATCTCTGAACATAATTATTGTTATTGTGAAATATTGAGTGATGCAGAGTTAAAAATGTCAAATTGTGTATAGTGTATGTTGAAAGTGTTAGATGCACGATAGATGAAAGAGTTCTACTTCGAATTAGTGTTGCACCGGGGAAGGCTAAGAATGATGACTGATCTTCTTCGTGTATTAGGAACTTCTATCTATTCGTTTAAAGAGTTCTGGGCAATCTACGACGGATCTGGCTATTTTTTGTACTAAGAGTACATCGGCCGAGCTTCTTCGAACTTCTAATGATAGTATATTGAAGTACGCGACTGAATCTTGGTGATTTAGATGTGGGCGGTTGCTGCGGAAATCTAAGTATCGTAGAAAACGATTTTGAACATATTCTAGATTTTCCACACATGATTTGTATAGCGCAGGGTTTCCCAACCAGTGGCCCAACCGAGAGGCTAGAAGATGGTCCGCCGGTCAATAAGCGAGCCAGGTTCCCTGGTCGAGAAGTCTGAATTAAAAAATCGGGACAATATTCAGTTTATCTTTATTGTACCTTGTGGTGAGTGGCCATTATGGTATTCCGTTTCTCCTCACCCCATCCTACCCTGTTCTACTACTACGTTGTGGTAAATATTCTGTTAGAACCCGTTCTACCCCGTGCCACCCATACTAGTCTAGTGGTGTGGTGTCTTGTGATTGTGTCTTGTAATTGTGATCTTGGGGTGAACGGGCGCTGCACCCCCCTCGCTGCTTGTGGTCCCTGACAAAAATAAACGTACAAGTGGTCCCGGGTCATAAAAAGGTTGGGAACCACTGGTATAGCGGGTTCCAAACTTGTGACACGTATTCTAGTAAGCTGCGGACATAAGAAAAATACAGGATTTTAATTGTTCTAAAGTTATTGAATTTTTTACATATCCTATGAATGAATCCTAACATTTTCGAGTTTTTTGGTGTGACTGAGTCTATATGAGTATCAAAAGTAAGTTTGGAGTCCAATGGCACTCCCAAATCGTTGATGTGAGATTGAATTGACGTTCGAATCCACGACGTATCTGACTTTATATACCCCACATGGGTAGCCCCATACAAATAATACTTCAAATGTTCCAGATCATTCCGCAAGATTCAGGAGTGTTTTGAAATGTCCCACAATAATCTGGGAAGTTTCAGAACATTCCATCCTATTCCCAAACATTCCAGAATGTTCCGAGATGTGGTTGAATACTCTGGAATGTTTTGAACGGTTCTAGAAATTTCAAGGGGGCAAAACTTCCAGCCCTTATATCTTTAAAAGCACGCCCTTCAGGAAAAAACGGGAACTTTCTTCATGGATGGGGGAGAGAGGGCTACCACACAATATAACTCCTGTTATCGTACCGAAACTTGTCTTTGAGTTTTAGCGGCATGCACATTGTACACTTTTTTAATAATGTTTATTGAAGATTACGCTTATTCAAACTTCTAGAACTTTCCAGAACCTTCTAGACTCAACGACACTCTCCGCCACTCATTACTGAAAACTTCTAGAACATGGGTGGCCAACCTTTTCAGCAGCCGGGCCAGATTTTAGAAATCAGATTTCCTACCGGGCCGCACAACAAAATTTCTTTGATTAATTCAAAGATAACAAGAAATATATGGTTTTTATAAGATGATATAACCAAAATGAGAATCCAACATATTTATTAGATTAGAGTTAGGCAATAAAAAAAAAATAATAAAAAATTAACTAAATATAATAAATTTTAGTGAGACTTGTGTTTTGTTTGTCAGAACTAAGTGCATCAATGTTGATAATCATTGATGTTGTTGCCACAGTACGCAAACAGTTTTCCAAAAGCTCATCAGTGATCGTATTCTCATTTGAGATTTAATATGCTTCATTCGACTAAAAATCTGTTCACACGTTAAGTCTTCAAATAGCGAAATCATCGATAGAGAGCATGTTTGTAAAATGCAGGATGTTTCCCCTTGTCCAAATATGTTTTGTAAAACACTTTCAAACCAACCTGATTGAATTTCTCCTTTAACTGTGTTTGTTTGTTAACACGTATATACCATAGAAGAACTTGTCATGATGATCGAATCAATGTACTGAGATACTTCCATTTATGAGATATAATACGAACTAAGCACGTTGGAATGTTCTTGCGGTGGTTTTATGTACACTAAAAGAAAAAAAGTGTGCATATGCTCCGCGGGGCGCGGTTTGGCCACCCTTGTTCTAGAACTTACTCCTTCCATAATATCCTAGAGCAATAGGGAACCTTCCAGAACTCAAGAACAGACTCATCGACTAACTTCATCACTCTAGAACTTTCCGGAACGTTCTGAACTCACTGACATACTCCGCCACTTCTTCCAGAACTTTTTAGAGCTTTATCAAACCTTATAGAATTTTCCGGAAGTTTCTAAACTCATCGACGTACTCCGCTCTCCTACCAGATTTTTCTACAGCTTATTGAACTTATAGAACTTTCCAGAACCTTTTAGACTCGCGGCCCCCACTCGTTCTTGAACTTTCTACAGCTTTATCGAACATTGTAGAACTTTCTGAAACCTTCTAGACCCCCGACAAACTCCGCCACTCCTTCTAGAACTTTCTACAGCTTTATCGAACCTTCGAGACCTTTATCGAACCTTCGAGACCTTTATCAAACCTTCTAGAACATTCAGGAACCTTCTAGACTCACCAACATTCTCCGCCACTCCTTCCTGAACTTTATACAGCTTTATCGAACCTTCTTGACTTTTACGGAACCTTTTGGAGCCCGATAAAGTCCGCTACTCTTTCCAGAACTTTCTACAGCTTTATCGAACCTTATAAAACTTTCCAGAACCTTTTAGACTCATGGCCCGCCACTCTTTCCAGAACTTTCTACAGCTTTATCGAACCTTATATAACTTTTCGGAACCTTGTAGACTCACCGACATTCTCCGCCACTCCTTCCAGAACTTTCTACAGCTTTATCGAACCTTCTAGACTTTAGACCCCCCGATATATTCCGCCACTCCTTCCAGAATTTTCTACAGCTTTATCGAACCTTCTAGAACTTTTCGGAACCTTCTAGACTCACCGACGAACTCTGCCACTCCTTCCAGAACTTTCCACAGCTTTATGGAACATTATAGAATTTTCCAGAATCTTCTAGACCCGCTGATATACTCCTCCAAGAACTGTCCAGAGTTTTATCGAACCTTCTAGAAGTTGAAATTTCTAGTCTTCTTAGAACTTTTAGCCCTTATATCTTCAAAAGCACGCCCTTTAGGTAAAAACGAATACTTCTTCAAATTTTGCAAATTCACTTTGTGGCACCATTTTATTAATGAAATAATTAAAAACACTTTGTTTTTACCACAATAAACTTTATTTAAAAGTCAACACGTTTCAAGAACGATGTTCTCTTCATCAGGACATAAAATGTACTAAAACTAAATGATCGAACATAGAACGGCGTGGGTAGAATTGGAAGTAGTGGGGGAGGAGAGAGGTGGAAAGGGGAGGTGCTTAGAAGATCAACAAGGGGGAGGAGGAGGGAGGTGGAAAGGGGGTGCTTCGAACAACAAAGACAAAAAATTACAATGGAAATATGTTAAAGATAGGGTTACTCACAAAATTAATTTGATTGTTAATAATATTTAAATTTCTATTGACATTTTTCCTAATTTCTAATATTTCTAAAAGATCTAAGTGAAAACCACTAACGTTAGTGTGTAAATTTTTAAAACCAGAATTTATATTAAATGAATCGTTAAATTCAATTAGATAGTTAGCAAATTCCGAATAATTATTGCTATTTAGACATCTCAAATGTTCCTTCCTCGTTTCAAAATTTCTGCAAGTTTTACCTACGTAAAAATGATTGCAGTCATTACAATTCAATTGGTAAACTCCAGATTTTTTCATTTTTTGGTCTTTGTCCTTGTTATTTAAAATATAATTTTTTAATTTATTATTCGTATAAAAAGCAGGCTGTATTGTATTAGGAATTTTTTTCATGATTAAATTGGAGGTTTTATGATTTACAAACAATATTTTTCTCCATTGTTTTTTAATATTATCAGTAAGCAATGGGTAAATGTAGGATAAATTAAATTTTTTCTTATATTTTTTGTTCAATAAATTGTCTATTAATTTGGAGTTATAACCATTATTAGATGCAATTATTTTAATGGTGTTAAGTTCAGCAAACTTAACTTAAACTGGGACCTGGGAAATTTTCAACAAATTTCCAAAACATCTGGATTTTTTCACAAAATCACGTTTTTTGAGGCAAACCGCTGCCCAAATTTTCAAATAATCCAAACACTTATAAAAAACGCGTTTTTTTTTCAAAAATTTTTGTAAAAAATACGTCCTCAGTGGTCAATCTCTGCCCAATTTCCTTCCAATTGCGAGCCTAGTTCTCACTTTTTCCAACATAAGGTCACTCTGACACGATCCTATACACCATGGAAGTTCCCCAAGTCACGCTGGGTATAATCCCGCACATTTCTACTTCAAGAAAGGAAGAACTACTACAGGCCCTGAGAAATAGAAAGATTTCTCCTAGGAATAAATCCAAAAAATGCCTTGTAAATTCCATCACATCAAGTACTCAGGCGCTATCAAATTGGCAAAACATGCATCTTGTTAACCCTGATCATTATTACGCCCCTGACCTCTCTAGGCCAGTCGTCAATCAGTGCGATGCGGTCTCTTTAGATGTCTTATAATTCTTGTCATGAATGACGTGAGTTACTTGTAAATATTAAATGTAAATAATCACCCACATGGGCATTCGTAAGGTAATCCTTACACCCGAAGGCACATTAATGTCAACGGTAGCCTAACTCCTGTACATTCTTTTTCTTTTCGCATAATTTTATATGTTCTTGTACATCCTGCGTGCCTTACCTGCTATACCACAAGAGCACCTCTTGGGGCACCGTTTTCATACTTGTATTGCATCCTCTTCCTGAAATTGATCACTTCGGGAAAGGGCCTCCTACCATCAACGGTTCCGGAAAACTCTTGCTCCGAGACGTCGCTTTCCTTTTCACAATTCTTGCAGCATCCGCGCGTTTTTTTTTCTCACCTCATCGTCTCATCTTGTCATATCACCTTTTTTAATTGTTTTGTGTCGGGTTTTGCCGTACCAGTACGTCCCTACCCTAATGTTGTAAATATAAAATCATAAGTGCAAGTCTGTATAATAACCATTGGTTTCAGACCATTGCCGCAGCTCGCTACTATGGTCACAGCACCATATTGTAGAATGTCGCGACGATTTCTGTTATAATAGGAAATCCTCCCGTTTTTTCTTTTTTTTTTTCTTTTTTTTCTTCACCCCATCCTACACATTCATAGTAATGTTGTATAATTGGGGATCGTCTCGAATACACCAAATGAACACACCTACCAGGTCACATTCGCTGGATTCGAAACAATTCAAGAGCAACCTTGTTGCTACTTGGTTTTTTCTTTTTTTCCAAAAATTAGAATGGCGCTCAACCCAATTGCTCTATTTTTTCTCCAGAATCGTATTTTGTCGGATTCTGAGAAATTTTTGTTTTTGTTATAAAAGTGACAATACGTTTCGTCCCTTCATTAACATTGTTCTTTGTACATATACAACTTCATTATGAGGTACAATATTTTATCATGACATCAGTTTCTTTTGTCCTTTATTGTACCATTATTCTTGTTTGAAGTTTAAAATCTTGGCCAGATCTTCAATAAAATTTGTGTTTCTCGCCTTTTGGCAAGTCTTGTAACGTATGCTAATATGAATTTATTAAGCTACAGCAGTGTCGTATTAATTACATCATTGCAACCCGCCGTCTGTATTGAATGGGGACCCACCTTTTTGAACGTAAACTTTTGTAACATTATAGGCGCGAGCCTTACAATATCTACTATTATAGGTGTGAACCTTACAATATCCACTGCTATAGATGCGAATCGCATAATATCTTGGTGTTTTTACACGTCACGGGGAGTCCGTCATAACTACTCATTGTTTGCTCGTCAACACAGGGTTGTTGATCGAGAGGGTGATTTATCTCATTAAATTGTTTTAAATACCTATTGGGTTACTGTCTTTCAATACTGGGCAAAATTTGTTGTAAATCGTTCATTCCTGTCACGTGAGACGTGAAAACGTGACAATATTCTCCATGAGTCGTGCGAACGAAATAATATCTACCCCCATGTTTGTGTGACCTACCAAGTGTAGATCACACGCCTTTTATTTTCTGTTATCAGAAAATTATTGCTTTTGCAGCAGAGTACTCATTAACATGCCCGTGGACTTCCTGTCACAAGAACCCAGGAACTATCCACTATCTCAAAAGGACTAATCATACGCTTCACTCATGATTATGGGGCATCGTGTCGTAGGAGTTAAGTTGATGGACACAAAAAACACCTAACTCGTTGTCTGGGAGACGAACAAGAAAACCCCCAGGTTTGTGAGATTTGAGCAAGGGTCTGTCATTTCTCGCAAACAAGTAGGAGAATAAAACGACCCTCTAATCTTCTACCCAATACACGTGGAGGATTAGACTCTTTTATGTCAGTGTATTCCTTTTGTCCTACACTATACCAAATGGTATTGTAATGTGCCAGGATAACTGCTGTAGACCTTGTTTCACCTCCACTCAGAGGTCGAATTTCGGAAATAGCCGAGTCCTCAGCAGTTTTCATCGTTCAAATGTTCCCAATTGTCACCCTTTCCCTTCCTCGAAATTATCCGTGAATGGGGATATATGCGTTACGCACTTGGCGTTTCGTTTGTCAAATGGGACAACCTTCATACACGGATCCTTTCAACTTCCTACTCCTTTCCCACTTTTCATAACTTATTTGTACCCAATGTTTTTGTTCTTCGAAAGTAGAAAAAATGCTACCGTATAGACGTGAGCATAGGTCATGGAAGACCAACTTCTTTCGAATGGGGCATTTTGTCATACGTACAAACCCTTACCCACGTGTTCTTGGAAATGTATTTAGTTTAAAAAAAAAACTAAATGGGTTAAACAGAACCTTCCTTGAATACGTACCTTTGTAATATGTATAAGTCTGTAACTCTCTCTCCGTCTCTCTCTCTCTCTCTCTCTCTACACGTCAAACAAATCCAATCTTTCTCAACATGCACACCTTGTTTCTCTCCAAACCTTTTCATCATTGGTCTACTAGGCAGGTAAAATTCAAGAATTTTGTTCTAATAATATTTTTTTCGCCGGATTAATAAGAAGACCAGCAGCTCTTCACCCTATCTACACCTGCGCCTCTCTTCATGCTGCCTTCACTACCGTCACGGAGGTCCCATGCCTTTAAACCCTGCGTACCAAAAGCACCCGACCGCACCTAACTTAACCTAGTGTGAGTCGTGCGTGTAGTTGCGAATTGTATCATCACAAAACCATCACTCAAACAAACCCGAGCACGTCAGCTCTAGGTTGGTTCAATGTTCCTGCGGTATCTTGCAAATGTTCCGGTTGCCATCGTGCAAATGTTCCTGCGGCATCTCGCAAATGTTCCTGTTGCCATTGTACAAATGTTCCTGCTGCATCTTGCAAATGTTCCGGTTGCCATCGTGCAAATGTTCCTGCGGCATCTCGCAAATGTTCCTGTTGCCATTGTACAAATGTTCCTGCTGCATCTTGCAAGTGTTCCAGCTGCACCTTGCAAATGCTCTGTTGCCATCATGCCAATGCTCCTGTGCCTTTGCGCAAATAACAATACCAATGATTGTTCACACAACAATCCCACTGTATACAAACCAGTGTACCAACCACCATCACAACAACGGCTGTCATGCACACAAACCACCTCCTCTATAAAGGACCAACCACCAATTACAATTCCACTCTCCAGTACCTCAATGATGTCATACTGGCCCACCCTCAGAATGGGAGGCTCACCCATCCGATTTGCAGAAAACACCAGGTATTTAGGCGTAATTTTGGACAGATCTTCTTCGTTCCTAGCCCACGTCAAGAACGCCTCCGACAGGGCCCAGGCCCTGTTTCAGAAACTGAGAAGACTCTCAACAGCCGAGTGGGGATTGCGCTCTCCGGCGATTCGCCTGCTGTACAGAGGGGTATATGTGTCGCAAGTCTCATATGCTGCCTCTGTGTGGGAGCATCGCTTGGATAACGTCTTGATAAACTCGGCTCTTAAACGGGGTCAGCGGACTCCCCTGTTGGCGCTCTTGGGCGCTTATAGGACTGTGGCCTCAGATGCACTACCGGTTCTGGCCGGCGCTCTGCCGATTGACCTTGAAATTAGGGAAATATTGACCAAAAAAGAACTTATTAGAGGCAGGGCTGCTGTCCACCTGGGTGTCGAGCTGACACCGGGAGGAGTCGTGGCCCTCCCTGGCTTGCTCAAAGCGATGCGCGAGAGGACGCTGAGTGTATGGCAAGAGCGATGGGATAAGTCGACGAAGGGCAGATGGACTTTCTCCTTCTTTCCTTCAGTTAAATTCAGAATGGAAGGGGCATACATTAAACTAGATCACTACATAACGCAGATGCTTTCTGGGCATGGGGAATTCAGGGGTCGGCTTCATAGCTTGACCCTCTCTCCTCACCCAAACTGCGCATGTGGTGATACTAACCAAGACGCCAGGCACATTCTGTGGCACTGCGAGTTGATGAAGGAAGCACGAGAGGAAATGTTGGATGGCTTGCGCGGAATAACAAGACCAGCGTGGAATGCTGACCTTGTGTCGAACAAAGAGAATTTCGAATGCTTGAAAAAGTTTGTCAAGTCCTGGGTAGAGAGATGGCCTGTACTTAGAGTCGCCGACCTAGACTAAATTCATCTTTGTTTCAGGTGCTACACGTATTGCTCCCGTCTTCTTCGGTCCTCCTCTATTACTCTTTATTTAGTGAATATGCCTTGAACTATCTGTAATATAACTTATGTGACCTATAATTTACTGATTACGTTTGACTATTTTTTCTTCTTCTCTGGTCTCTGCCAACAATGATTTATGTTTTTACCTTGACAGGTCATGTTCTTGCATGAGCATCTTGGTGAGCGATGGTAGTGATGACACAATCGCTTGATACATTATCACTCTGTACTGATTTTGTAATTATGTTTCACATGTATAAATGCTCTTATTATTATTTTCTTATTATTTTCTATTTTTCTTTATTAGTTTTGGTTTCCATTCTTTGGTGGCGCAACGGAACTGTACATGTTATGTATCGTCGTTCCCCCATAGAAAGGGGGTGGGATAGACCCTATCCATGCACATTGCCAGGCGAACACACACCGGAGCGGTCTTCCCGCGATCCGCCTGCGCCTCCCCCATCGACATGCGTTGGCCTGAGGCGTAACCGTGCGGTCTCGATGTCCTTCCGTCCCCCCTCCGGTAACCCGACGCTCATCTTTTCCTAAAGGTCTTCAAAAACTTCCCCTTCTCTCCCAAGTACATTTCTTCGAGGCAAAATCGGGGAACCGGCTAAAGGACGCGGACTTCGAGCATCGTCTGCGGTTGGGCCGATAGCTATACGCATTCTCATTGGGACTGCCAGGTGGTCTATGGAATACTTTCTCTGGCTTTTCTTTTTATATATTTTATTTTCTTTCCGCTATTATAGTAATTACTTACATTATAAAATAATCATATAACTGTTTTTTCCTCATTACTTATTTTATTTACAGAAGGTTTCTTCGACTGGTTATAGCCGTCATATTTATTTTTCTTTTTCTTTTACTAACACTATTATCTCCTTTTGATGTAACCTATTTCAGAAGAACTATTCCACGGGCTGCTACTTCTATTTATCTTTTGTATAATGTTAATGTAAGTACTTGCATACTGCTTACTAACCCCGTATGCATGGACATTGGAGGGTCTAGAGTCGTTCAAATAAATGTAGCTTCGTTCAAAAAAAAGTAGAGTCTTGACGTGTGCGGTGAAGGAGGAAACCATATGTTTCCTTATAACGCCGTTGGGAAAGTGGTGGGTCCCCTCCAATGGCCCACCCACAGGATCCGGAAGCAGCTACCTTTTTTGACCTCTGTGACAGGTAGAACCCTCTCCACCACCAAGAAGCCTCATCCTGCGTTCTCTTCTTCGTGTTTTCTTTAAGGCCCTAGTGTTCCTTGAGTGTAATCTCAAACGGGCCAGGTTACTGTGACAAAGTAACCTTGTAACTTCAGTGTAACGTTCAAACACCCCAGACATCCTACGCAAACCACGCTACGCAAACATAGCTCACAGACCAATGATACAATTTAGAGTCATTTTTTTTCTATCACTGCATAACCCTTGTACCTTTCCTCAACAGGTCCTTGTTTATATTTATGTATGTCACTGCTCTTTCATGTACATTCATAGATAATTCTTTGTTCACCATGCTTTTTTCTCTTTTGTTTTTGTTTTCTACTATTTTGTAGCTAGCAACTTTTCTTTCTCTCTCTCTCTCCTTTTTTCTCTTATATATTTTCAACTACGATTTTTACCCTTCTATGTACAAAATTTGTATAAGAACACGGTCAGAAATGCTAGCGCCAACATTCCCTATGGTATTGGTAAAGATTTTATTCACTCTGTAGCCATAAAATATTTAAAAATAATTTTTATCTGTGGGCATCTCGAACTGTCATTGTGGCGGCCGCGTCATATTATGCCGATGCGTGACCTCGAATAATATCATAAAACCTATCAATTTACGTAAATAACGCAAGTAATGTTATTTTGGTAAATAGTTTATTGTTCTAGGAATGTGTTTCAGTCAATAAAATATACGATAGGTAAAATTTAATCCACAAAACATTCAATTGAAGATCGTGAAATTTCCGTGTTTTTCTGGAAAAAGCCTGGCCCCCAACAGGTTAAATGTTTTTTTTTTTTTTGCACAAGTGCTGGAAGGGTAAGAGGATTTCTTAGCCCTACTGCTCCATTACCACGTCGCTTTTATTGCGGCGAGGGGGGAAGTGTTACGTTACAAAAGATAAAGAATAAAGCCCCTTAATCCTGTTGCGAGGAGCTAGTGAATTGGCCTCCAGTGCACAGCTCGCCGCACCGTCCCCGCTCCCCCCCTCTTCGCACGCAGAGGTCCGTAGCGTGCCGATCGGCACCCGGCATTCATTCCCTCGCTGGTCCCGGGCTTGACAACAGTGTTTGCGCTATGGCGCTGTTCTAGAACCTAAAAACTCGTGATAGTTTCTATAATGTGTATTGTGCACGAGAAGGCTTCAGCCCATCAGTAGCCTGTCTGATGACCACCTCATTTCCTGCTTTGTGAGTAAAACGAATCTTTGTCCCCTCTGGTGTGTGTTACATCCCGCGTTTAAATTCACTAATACGTGTGGAGAGTAGAGAGAGAGTTCCCGCCATGTTTAGAATACAAGTCCTAGCAAGTATCCATGTGTAGTTTGCCGAGGCTGGCAATTGTAAAACCCTGTCTCCTTCTAAATGAATAAACCCTTTACGTGCAAAACTGTGTTCTGATTGAGGAGAGAGACCTGGAGATTGTGAGGAAAGGAGGAGGAGGAATTCACAAGCGAACCACAACACTCGCCTTGGTTTTAAGAGGAACCTTGCTTGCGCCGGCTTCCTGAGCTAGTTCTGTTGGCCTATGTATTGCGTGTCCTTTCCAGGTTTGGTTTAGCAAATGGCCGTATATGCGGTAATGCTAACAAATTATTCGGAATTTGCTAACTATCTAATTGAATTTAACCATTCATTTGATATAAATTCTGGTTTTAAAATTTTACACACTAACGTTAGTGGTTTTCACTTAGATCTTTTAGAAATATTAGAAATTGGGAAAAATGTCAATAGAAATTTAAATATTATTAACAATCAAATTAATTTTGAGAGTAACCCTACCTTAAACATATTTCCATTGTAATTTTTTGTCTTTGCTGTTCTAAGCACCCCCTTTCCACCTCCCCCCTCCTCCCCCTTGTTGATCTTCTAAGCACCTCCCCTTTCCACCTCTGTCCTCCCCCACTACTTCCATTTCTACCCACGCCGTTCTATGTTCGATCATTTATTTTTAGTACATTTTATGTCCTGATGAAGAGAACATCGTTCTTGAAACATGTTGACTTTTAAATAAAGTTTATTGTGATAAAAACAAAGTGTTTTTAATTATTTCATAAATAAAAACGAATACCCTTATTCCCTAGTGGGGATAGAGATCTACCACACCATATAACTCCCTTGATCCTACAGGGACTTGTTTCTGAGTTTTTGCGTTCCGCACGCTTTTTTGGACTTTCTTTTATAATATATATATTGATTATGGGAAGAATAGATTTGAGGTATCACCAGAAAGATAGTTTTATCTACCTTCATTATTTTGATGTAATTTTTATAATATTTCACATAAGAAAAAAATTAGGTTCCTAAGATTATCGTAGAAATGTCTATAACAGAGTCGCATCGAAAACGTTAAAGAATATATACGTCATTAATGATATTTTGAGCATTATTTATTTACAGGTTTCTAGTTCTAGTACAAAATAATATTATTAGTTCTTACAGTTGTACAAACTACCTACTAAAATATGAAATAATTGTTATCATAACCGTATCAGATAAAGCGACAAAAAAAATCTAAAGCTGTGTACACTGTACACATGGCTATAAAAGATCATCGCACTCCAAACAACACTCTCCATACAATTGTTATGATAAAATATTTGTTAATATAACTCGCAGTTTATTTTATCACAGATTTAGGCAAGCAGGTACCTAATTTCAAGAGGTGATTAAATAAGATTTATGAAAAAAAATAAACATCAATGTAAATTTATTTTTTAATATTGGAAGCTAAATTTTTCAATTATTTTTTGAATAAGGTATTTAGTACTGGAAAATTTGCTTGGAGCTTCACTCATTAGCGTAGAGCCCGTGGTGGTGGACTCGTGGACTCTATCTGTTACTAATAAGCTTTCTTCCGCGGTCACGCTGTAAAAATGCATTTTACATCTAAATGCATTTCTGAATGCATTTTACATCTGACAACGTTGTGTATGGTTATAATTTACTTGGTAAAAATGGTTGTTTTAATTCTTCTCCGCAAGGGGCGTTATTGGCGCGCCTGCGCATTTGTCCTCAGCGGCCCGCGCTGAAAAAATAGTTTGGTTTGTTCATGGCGGGATATCGAAAATTTTGTTATTAAATATTGTGATTTTACTAAATGATTCACCCTTCTTTCATATAATTGATATATTTATCGTGATTTTTCATCAGTTTTAGTCAAGTTATTAGCGCAATAATCGTACTTTGAAAGTTGAACTGTCAGAAAATTGTTTTATGGGTTACATAAAAATTCAAATTTACATTTTAGGATCTTTACCTATTATTTACGCATTGACTTGTTGAGGGCCAGGCTTTGTTCAGAACAACACGGAAATTTCACGATCTTCAATTGAATGTTTTGTGGATTAAATTTTACCTATCGTATATTTTATTGACTGAAACACATTTCTACAACAATAAACTATTTACCAAAATAACATTGCTTGCGTTATTTACGTAAATTGATAGGTTTTATGATGTTATTTGAGGTCACGCATCGGCATAAATATACTAACCCATCGGCATCGCATCGGCATTTTGTGACGCGGCCGCCACGACAGTAGAAGTGTGTCGTTCCGGCCGGAACGAATCCAAAGATTCCGAGTCCGAATGCGTTTGATTCGTTCCGAGTCCGCAAAATGTTATGAATCAGTTCCGGAGTCGCTCGCACTCGGGCGAGGTTGACGCAGAAGGAAGTGTGCGACGCGGGCCGGGCGGCAGGAATCATTTACGGGAGGAGGTGCGCGGCGCAGGCCGGGCGGGGATTTGTCACTCTATCACTCGGGAACGAGTGACAGAGTGAGAATACAGGACTCATTCACGGGATGAGGTGTGTGGCGCAAGCGGGGCGGCGTTGTATTGCTCTAGCGGGGCGCGATGACAGCGTGAAAACATTTTTCGAAAAGAAATAGCATTATATCTTAGTCAAAAGATAGCAAGGAGCACTGCTTTTTACCTTTTGTCGGTCATCACGGAGCAAATTTGCCTTCCCGCAAGTTCGCGCCGGTGATACTCTGGTGAATTACTAGTTTTATGAAGAACGTAAAATATCTAACTAACCATCACGCCGTTTCTCAGCAGGGGTTCTTCTCATTCCTGAGAGGAATGACCGCCAAACAACTCGATCTTGGCACACACTCCTTGCCTCACTCACATTCATACATCGTCTCAAACATACTCTTCTTTTATTCTGACTTTTGACATGGCCCGACTCAAGTATCTGATTCACTTGATCTTGCCATGTCTTCCCCGGGCGTCCCCAACATCTTCCACCATTCACATTTTGCCATATATTCTCCTTACACTACTTTCTTCGTTCATTCGCTCTACTTGCCCAAACCATCTGAGGGTCCCCTTCTTAATCTTACTCATTATGCTTAAATCAGCCTTACATTATTTGCGGATCTCCACATTTCTCTCACGATCATACATAGTTTCACCACATATACGCCTCAGGGATCTCATTTCAACAGCATTCAGTTTACTTTCATCCTTCCTCTGCCGGTTCCATGGCTCACTGCTATACAAGGACTCCACTGTTCGTAAGTTTCAAATTTATCGAAAATATCTTACACGGTTCTCATAAAGCCGACAAAGATATCACTCATGTCAAATACATTATTATTAGCTATATAAAGATAAGACTTCTCGCTCGCAATAAACAATAGCATGTTAATGTACACACGCCCGGCTACTTAAACACATGATTCCTTAACTCCGTAACGTTCCACGATTCCACCGAGTACGGCGAGTTCAGCTGAATCTACTCTCGGCATTGAATCAGCAGGAGTCAAATTGAGTTTCGTTCCGGCCGATTCAACGACTCCGGCGGAGCGCCACAATGAGTTTGGTTCGGCGAGTCCGGCGGAATCAACTCTGGCATTGAATCAGCAAGAGCCAAACTGAGTTTGATTCCGGCCGATTCAACGACTCCGGCGGAGCGCCACAATGAGTTTGATTCGGTGAGTCCGGTGGAATCGCCGGAATCAAAGGAGCGAGTCCAGTGAATCGAGTCCACTCAGTCGAATATGGGTCCGGAATTGATTCCGTAAATTGAGTGAATCAACCCACTTCTACACGACAGTTCGAGATGCCCACAGATAAAAATTATTCTAAAATATTTTGTGGCTACAAAATGAATGAAATCTTTACCCATACCATAGGGAATGTTGCCGCTAGCATTTCTGACCGTGTTCTTATACAAATTTTGTACATAGAAGGGTAAAAATCGTAGTTCAAAATATATCTTTTTCACGCATGCGCAAGACCTGCGCACATCCCGCCCGACGGAAAATAATTCATATAAATTATTCGGAGTGACCGGCTGCATTGCAGCTTTTTCTATGGTAAAGGGCGATAATAGAGCTAGCGATTCTAATCGAGTTTTTCATACACTTTCTTTATACATTAGGGTCAAAATCGCATCTCAAAAGTGATTTTTTCTTAAAATAACTCGCATGTTTACCGGGTCACAAGCGGCCCCCAACAGGTTGAACCGCTTACTCGTTAATGCGGAATATTTTTTAATCAAACAGTTAGATTTAGCTTTATTATTACGAAAAGTGAGTATTTATGTCGAGAGAGACCAAAAAACATGCGGCTAAAGTTCGGTTTATGGGGGAAATTCCTAAAAAATAAAACTAGTTATTTTTATACTAATTTAGGGTCGGGGAATCTGAATCTGAAAGAATTAGGCGGCGGCAAGCAATATTAACTGAATTACACGACTTTAAAATTTTTTATACACACACAGGAAAATAGTCATTTTGGAAGTATTCTGATTCCTAGAAAATCAAACTAGTTATTTTTATACTAACTATTTTTTTTTTTTTTTTTTTTTTTAATGCCGGCAACCCGGTCGTTTATTGTAATAATAATCATATACACACAAGTTAGTAGCCCGCCTCACTAGACTAAGTCTGTTCCGAGGCGGGTACATATATATATATAAACTTAGACACATATACATTTACATATATATACATGCATATACACAATTATGTTCATACACACATACACGCATATGCGCACATACTTACACACAGGTATTCGCATACGTGTACATAATCAAACTCATAGATACATATTAAAACCTAAATACATATAATCAAATAAGAATTATTGGGAGTTGAAATACAGTTATCAAGGAATTAACAAATTTCCATAAAACCAAAAATTCATCAAGTACACATAGTAATGCTAGCGTCTGTCACGTAAATAATTATCAATTTGTGATATAATTATTTACCTGACCACTAACCTGATAATTTGAACAGCACGGAATGGATTGGCAACACTTTTTTTCTCTCTGGTTTTTACTTTTTGAATTCGCACCGTACGGGAAGCCGGTGTTGATTCGACTTGTCACTTTAGTGATAGTTTTGGATTTAAAAATGGGATAATCTCTTCGTTACAAATTGTTTTAAACGATTTTAATCGCGAGCCGGGCGATGTACATTTTGCGAACGCTTCTTTCTGATGTGATCGGAACGCTGTTTCTAATGTGATTGGTCGCCGCCATTGGGACCGATATTTGTCCGCAACATAACGGTATTGTTAATTACCTACATAATCGCGACTGGCATATTGAAAAGCTTTGCGAGGGAGAGTCCTTATGACCTGGTACGGTCATTGCTGCTCATATTTGTGACGGATGGTTACTCGGCGTTCATTTCCTGATGAGGTGTGCTGACGGAAATCGTGTTTCATCCGGTGGGCTCAACCGGAGCACTGGTGCTGATCTTGGATACTACTCCCTAGCGGGGAGTCCTCATTCTCTGGCCTTCCTGGGGGTCTTTCCTGGTTCCCATCCTGGAGATTGCGAGAGAATATGGCCCGCGGTTCATCAACGCGCTATATTCAAGTAAATTAAGAGTTCGTGTCAGTGTAGAATTAGATAAAGATCCATGGTCCGCAGGTACGATATTTCTTTCTGCTTAATTATATTCCTGTCAAATCTGTTATGAATCTGTTATGTTTCAGAATCTGTTATGTTTTTGGGGATGTGAAACCCGGCCCCTCAAAAGGGCAACATTGTTATGTTCTTTATAAAATTATACTGGGCTTTGGTTGTTTTGGAAATGAACTCTTTTATTACTGAAACCAATTTAACCTCACAAGTAGAAACCTGTTTTCGTTTATTCCCAAACATTCTTGTTCTTTTTTTATTCTGGAACAAAAAAAAGCAGAACCTTCCTACATTACGGATCGCTAGGACCCACATAACCTGAGAGAGAGAGAGATAACCTTATATTTGGCGCTCCCAACGTTTTAAGTTGAATATTCTGCTTTTGGTGCCCGTTTATTCTAACGGTCTGTTATGTTTTAAGTTTCTGCTTCTTTTTCCGAATTTTCAAGGTTGGATATGTATTATTCATTAATATCTTCATACTGTTATAATGGTACCAGTGTGTGTGTGTAGATGCGTTATAATGGATTATATGAAATATTTCGCGGTAGTTTGAAATTTTGTGCATATTATTATGTCATTTTTTTGCTTTGCTTTAAATTGTATTGGTTTCCGGTTGAGCTTCGTTCGCTCTCAAATTTTGTGTAACGTAAACATAAATATACCTACTAGAACAGCTTCGTTCTTTTTTTCGGATAATATTTTTGGGACATTTTTGTAGGCTGGCAAGTTTGTCTATGGTTATGTCAGTTGTTATTACAGATCAGCTGATAGCGATTTTTGTTGACATGTGTCAGATGTCAAACGATCATTATTATACTTCGATTATGTTATCGTAATAACTTTATAAACAATTTTCCAGACTTAATATAGTGTTATTCGGTTTATTTCATAAATATTAACTATTTTATATGGAATCATTTGGAATTTTTTCTTCGTTTTTTTTACATAAATAAATTCCATTTGACAAAATGTCGTTGTCTAACATCAACGGGGCCTCAAAAGAGGAAATGATTCAGATGCTTTCTGACGTTAATATTACTCCAGAACCCACTTTGTCCGCCATGAGAGAGCAAGCGCGAATTTACAACAGGAACCTTAAACAATCTAGTGGTACTTCTTCTCAACAAGAAACAAGCAGTGATGAAAGTCCTAATACAAATACCAACATAACTAATAATTATTATCAGAATATAACTACAAATCCTTCCGTACATAGCTGGGGTGTTAAGTTTAACGGATCTTCAGACATCCGTGACTTTATACAACGTGTGGAGGAGTTATCTAGGTGTCGTCGTATTGAGTTGCCGCTTGTTGTCACTTCGTTTGCTGACCTTTTGGAGGGAAGAGCATTGCTATGGTATCGTACCATTTATAAAGATAATTTAACTTGGCTAGAACTGAAAAAACTAATTTTATCTCGTTTTGATCCAATCGCTAACCAAACCGAAGCTTTAAAAGCTCTCTTCTCTATGAAACAGAAGTATAATCAAAGCGTAGTTGATTATGTTGAAGACGTGCAATTAGCTAATTTAAGATTAAACGTTCAACTTCCGGAAGAACAAATTGTGGATTTAGTGTGCAATAGCCTATTGCCGAAATATGCTCTTGTTATTGCTTATTTTGAGGATAAAAATTTAAATTCCTTAATTAGTGTTTGTAAGCGATTTGAAAAAAGTTTAGCTATTTCCGACGATGAAGCAAATTCGGTCAAAGACAAGAATAAACCGTCATCCGTTCCGTTGAATAATAATGCTGCACCTTCTTCCTCTTCTTCTTCACCTTCTGCACAATTTTATAGAAATAAATTACTTTGCGCTTATTGTAATATAAAAGGTCATTCCAAGCCGTTTTGTAGAAAATGGAAGTTTGATTCTCAGAAGAATCATACCAAGCGACAAGCTAATCCTGAACGACATAATTCAAAAAACTAGACGGGGGTCCCCCACATTCTGCTAGCGAGGATGCTAGGAGACCACCGATAGTTTCAAACTCGAGTACCAGTCCCATCGACCATGACATGGACGCATTCATGCCGATGATGACCAGCGGTCAAGATATTAGACCTCATGTTAATATTGCAATTAACAATTTAGTTTTTTCAGCTCTTTTGGATAGCGGAGCTAGTGTGAGTTGTTTTGGTGGTTCACTGTATAGGTTTTTCTTAAGTTTAGGTTTTAAGTTAGATAAGCTTGATTCTTACGTTACCACCGCGGATGGTAAACATCAAGATGTAATTGGTACTATGCGGGTACTAGTTACTTTTAATAGTATTAAGAAATATATAATTTTTTTTGTAATTCCGTCTCTTTCTCCCGTGATTGTTTTGGGAGTCGACTTTTGGAAACAATTTGACATCGCTCCTCAATTGTTTTCAAAGGCCAACAGTGGACGTGATGTTGAGAATACTTTAAGTGAAATTCGCAAGATCACATCAGCTTCCCTACTGTCCCCTCAAGACAATCATAGGCTAAATAATGTAATTGATAAATTTAAGTCAATTTCGTTTGAAAAATGTGGACTGGGTCGTACTCATTTAGTGCAGCATAAAATTAATACAACAGGAGATCCCATTAAGCAACGGTATTACCCTTTGTCTCAAACTCGTCAGCAACAACTTGAATCACAACTTAAGGAAATGTTAGATTTAGGTGTTGTTCGCCGTTCGCGTTCGGCTTGGTCGAATCCGGTTTTGATCGTGCCTAAGAAGGATGGTTCTGCAAGGTTCTGCTTGGACTCTAGGAAACTTAACAGCGTCACGACAAGGGATTCGTACCCCTTGCCGTATATTTCGCGCATTTTAGACAAGCTACGTGGTGCACGCTTTATAACCTCTATTGATTTATCGAAAAGTTTTTGGCAGATACCTTTACATAAGGACTCTTGTTCTAAAACGGCTTTTGTTGTACCAGGTCATGGACTTTTTGAATTTGTTAGGATGCCATTTGGTCTGAAAAATGCACCTAGTGAATTACAGCGTCTTGTTGATGCTCTTTTTGGTCCAGAGTTCGATGAAAACGTTTTCTGCTACCTGGATGATTTAATTATTATTTCAGAAGATTTTGAGTCACATTTAGAATTGTTAAATAAAGTTTTCACACGTATTAAAGAAGCAGGTTTAACAATTAATCTCAAAAAATGTGAGTTTTGTAAGGACGAGTTGAAGTATCTGGGTTATATTGTTGATGCAAAGGGTCTTCGCACAGATCCAGTCAAGCTAGAGTCTATTCGAACTTACCCCACTCCTAAGAATTCTAAACAGTTAAAAGCATTTATTGGACTTTGTGGATATTATAGACGTTTCATCAAGAATTTTTCCACAATAGCGGCCCCTTTAACAAGACTCACTGGCTCAAGAAAGGGGGTGAGTAATTTTTCTTGGTCTTCAGAGGCTGAAGACTCTTTTAAAAAATTAAAAAAGGCATTAACTTCCGCGCCGGTTATCAATTGTCCTGATTTTTCACTTCCATTTACCATACACTGTGACGCGAGCAACGTTGGGATAGGCGGCGTGCTCACACAGGTCTTTGAAGGAGAAGAACACCCGGTTTCTTTTTTTTCTAGGTGTCTGAACATTCACGAGCGAAACTACGGCGTGACGGAGCGCGAACTCTTAGCGGTGTTAGATTCGGTGAATCACTTCAGGCCCTACATAGAGGGAGTTCACTTCACAGTAGTAACTGACCACTCCAGTTTGCAATGGCTAGTGTCTTTATCAAATCCGACAGGCAGACTTGCACGTTGGTCTACCCGCCTTTCTCAATTTTCTTTTGACGTAGTCCACAGGAAGGGTAAATTTAACACTGTACCCGACGCTCTTTCGCGTAAAGACGATTTAACTATTGGAGCCATTGACAACCTTCCTACTAGCACGGATAATTGGTACAATAACTTATTTACTAATTGTAAAAATAATCCTCAACGTTTTAATAATTTTCAAATTAAGGATAATTGTTTATTTCGTCACTCTAAGTCCCGTTTCGCTCTACAGGAGGATACAGCTTGGAAGCTGGTAGTTCCTTTTAAGGACCGTAACGCTATTTTAAGTAAAGAACACGAGTCTATTAGCTCTTGCCACCCAGGTGTATTCAGAACGTATAAGAAAGTTCAACTCCGTTATTTTTGGCCGGGTATGTATAATGATGTCAAAAAGTTTGTTAATAAATGTAAAACGTGCAAGGCACATAAAATAAATACATCTGCGCCGGCTGGCATTTCTACGAATCCAAAATTAGTCAACAGACCGATGCAAATGTTGTCTATCGACCTTGTTGGTCCTCTTCCACGTAGTTACGCGGGATTTATGTACATTTTATCGGTTGTTGACGTTTTTTCGAAATATACTTGGATTTTTCCGCTCAGAAATGCTACTGCTAAAAGCATTGTTAAAAATGTAGAACAATATATTTTCTTGGTACACGGTGTTCCGCAAACTTTTATATGTGATAACGGGAAACAATTTGTCTCAAAAGAATTTAAACAATTGTTATCAGATTATAATGTTCCCATGCCTTTTTATAACGCTTATTACACCCCGCAAAACAATGTAGTTGAGCGGTATAACCAAACTATCGGGACTGCCTTGTCTATCTTGACCGAGTCTGACCATCGTAATTGGTCCAGATTTCTGCCTCAGATTCAGTCAGCCTTGAATAATACGGTTAATTTCGCAACAGGTTTCACGCCTTTTTTCCTCATGCACGGAAGAGAACAAATCATTGACGGAAAATTTCATGAAATAAATATTTCTTCTGGTGTCGCAGACACTACCCTAGAACAATCTAGAAGTGAATTTGCTAAAAAATTGGAAGAGTTAGCTCCAATTTATGAGCAAGTTTCTAATGCATTACTGCAAGCTTTTAAAAAGAATGCCCAACACTACAACTTGCGTCGTAAGTCGGTTATTTATGATGTTGGAGACGTCATTTGGAGGAAAAATTTTGTTCAATCCAGTGGACCAGATTATTTCTCTCATAAATTGGCACCTAGATTTGTTCGCAATGTCATAAAGGGTAAAGTCTCTGATTTAATTTATACTTTGGCAGATATGAAAGGAAAAATAGTAGGAAATTTTCACGTCAAGGATATCGTTCGTTTAGACTAATTATTACTTTAAGTACATTATAGGAAGCCAATGTCGTGGTGTGTAAGACTACCAACCTTCCACTCCATTTCATTTGTTTCTTTATGTGTTTGTTCAGGTTATGTGTCTTGGAGTTTGGTACCTCCAAAGCATGTGGTCGGAGTAAACGCAATATTCTAGTTTATTGATGATAAACGGTTATTTACCCTCATTCAACTAGAATCTGATCTGATGATCAGTGGCGCCCAAACCTTAAGTCATTTTTTTTTTTTCTCTCTCCTTCACATGACTTATTTTTTTTTTCAAGTGATATATATGATTAGATTGGATATGAGTATTTCTCGTTTTTTTAGTAGACACCCTGTCTATATTATTTCTGTCAGTATTATCACTGCAATGCACACACGCACACACATTGGTATCGCATCTCTACTCCGTCAGTTAACGGATATTTTGTAATGTTCCCTACTTTTAAATCTAAATCCATTTTTTCTCTAGTTCAGTGGAGCTTTCTTTCCATTTTGTCGTCCCTCCGACATGCCTTATAACCAAAGATCCTCCAAGGAACTAGAGAACAAAATATATTCTTAAGTGTAGTTCTTTGTGTAGCAGAGATTTGAGCAACTTTCTGGTATACAAAATGTGTATATTTTCATAAATAGATTATATTATATAATAAATAGATTATATTTAGCTAGTAATTGTTACAATTAAGTTTGGTTTAGCTTTCCTTAAAGTGAATAATATTAAGTCATAGTTTATTAACAACATTATTATGTCTTTCTAACAAAGGTAGTACTGCTTCGGCGTACTTTCCTATTAAGTAATTCCAGCATGGAATATATAATACTCTACCTCTAGCACAGGAGAGCGTATTTTTGTATAGCTTATAGTCATAAGTAAAATATTTATATTAGTCTCACTGCTGAAACACCAGTGTTTCTCTACACAATTTTGTACCTAGTGTCATTCAAATGTTTTGATTGATCACCAATTTAGATAGTGTCGATTATCACAATATATTCGATCACCAATACATATTGTCTGTTCAAGAAATTTTGCCTTTTGCTTACTTTTGAAGTAATATTTTGAAGGATCTCCGTCTACGGTGTGATCTCAGTCTTTTTCTTGTGCAAACTATGTACACTGTTTTAGTTATTAAAATGGCTTGTACTCTATATATTTTTTCATAGTGGTTCACTACTATTAGCTAGGTTTTTTTTGTTAAATTGTAATCCCTATGCATTCAGCTAAACATTCTAGATTCTGTTTCGCTTGTCTTTGTGTTCCTACTGATACTCATTGTTACCACTTGTAGACAGGTATATCTTTGGTATTGTAAAACCTGATCTAATTTTTTAATTTTGAAACATAGGTATTTCTTATTATGTAAACCCTATTGTAACCACCTGTACGGATAGGTATTTCTAAAAAATGTAAACCCTAATCTAACCACTTTTAGTAGACAAGTTTTGCAATCTTGGTCTAACTAATTCATTAATACACAAGTACTACTCATATACTTATGGTTCTACATTGTTATAAATCTTTTTTTTAAACTTAATTAAACTAAGTTAAATATCTCTGAAAGATATTCCTCATTCTAGGTTTAATGTCTGTTCTGTATTTTGTTGAATAAAATTCTATGTTAACCTATTAGACCTGTTGGACCTAGGTAGATAGAATAGTTACCTTTTCGCTATTAATAAATAGCCTAAATTCAGTGAAGTGAGGGATGGTTGACCACCCTAAAGTAAAGCCTCCTTTTTAATGGCAAAATTTCCTGCTGAAGGAAAAGTGATGCTTTGTGCATAATTTTTTTTTCTTTTCATTGATTGTGTTCTTTATTTTTAAGATGTTCCCGATGTTAGGATGTCATGAGAATAACAGGTCTGGACTTCAGCCAGTAATGCCAGCACCCAGCTCCATCGTTGCTGAAGGTGTTGTAGACTCCTTATTCTCGTACCATCCTATTATCATTGTTCTTTCAATCTATCTAGATTTATATGATTTATTGTTTATGATTGCTAATGGTTACTTGTTGTAAAATTTCTGGATACCTGATGGACCTATCTTCTAGTTAGTTAGTTAGTTAGTGTACCTTTATTTTTTTATTTGTTTATTTTTTTTTACATCGGAACCATGGATTTCATGTTTGGGGCCAAACATTTTCGTGAGAAGGGGGGAATTGTCACGTAAATAATTATCAATTTGTGATATAATTATTTACCTGACCACTAACCTGATAATTTGAACAGCACGGAATGGATTGGCAACACTTTTTTTCTCTCTGGTTTTTACTTTTTGAATTCGCACCGTACGGGAAGCCGGTGTTGATTCGACTTGTCACTTTAGTGATAGTTTTGGATTTAAAAATGGGATAATCTCTTCGTTACAAATTGTTTTAAACGATTTTAATCGCGAGCCGGGCGATGTACATTTTGCGAACGCTTCTTTCTGATGTGATCGGAACGCTGTTTCTAATGTGATTGGTCGCCGCCATTGGGACCGATATTTGTCCGCAACATAACGGTATTGTTAATTACCTACATAATCGCGACTGGCATATTGAAAAGCTTTGCGAGGGAGAGTCCTTATGACCTGGTACGGTCATTGCTGCTCATATTTGTGACGGATGGTTACTCGGCGTTCATTTCCTGATGAGGTGTGCTGACGGAAATCGTGTTTCATCCGGTGGGCTCAACCGGAGCACTGGTGCTGATCTTGGATACTACTCCCTAGCGGGGAGTCCTCATTCTCTGGCCTTCCTGGGGGTCTTTCCTGGTTCCCATCCTGGAGATTGCGAGAGAATATGGCCCGCGGTTCATCAACGCGCTATATTCAAGTAAATTAAGAGTTCGTGTCAGTGTAGAATTAGATAAAGATCCATGGTCCGCAGGTACGATATTTCTTTCTGCTTAATTATATTCCTGTCAAATCTGTTATGAATCTGTTATGTTTCAGAATCTGTTATGTTTTTGGGGATGTGAAACCCGGCCCCTCAAAAGGGCAACATTGTTATGTTCTTTATAAAATTATACTGGGCTTTGGTTGTTTTGGAAATGAACTCTTTTATTACTGAAACCAATTTAACCTCACAAGTAGAAACCTGTTTTCGTTTATTCCCAAACATTCTTGTTCTTTTTTTATTCTGGAACAAAAAAAGCAGAACCTTCCTACATTACGGATCGCTAGGACCCACATAACCTGAGAGAGAGAGAGATAACCTTATACGTCTAAATCTAGAACTATAAGATTTCAACAAAATAATATACATATGAGGTAATAATAATATAAACTTTCGCAAAACAAAAGCAGTATTAATAATAAAAGCATTCGTAATACAAAAGCAGTATTAATAATTAAGATAAAATTTCTATAAGTAACCAACACATATAAGTAAATAAAGAGTGAGGATTAAAGACTAAGATGAGATTACTAATAACTTGGTGATGCTTGCCCTTTTTTTGTGTAGTAACCATGTATTGAAATGTTTGTATAACCAGTTTAGGTTGTTTTTTGTGGTACAGTAGGTGGTTTCTTTTAGGAAGGTGTTGAAAATGTGAGGTGCGAGGTAAGATTCGTGCTTTTGGGCAAAAGTTGATTTAGTTTTAGGCACTAGAAGTAGGTTACACGATTTAGCTCTTGTGTTTTTCGGGTGAGTTATGTGGCATGGTGAGGAATTTACGCAGTTTATTTGTATGATCTTTTTAATGAACAGCTTCCTGATATCTAGTATGTTATTAGTAATAAGTATGTTTTCCGTCGGGTGAAGATAAGGTTTTTTGAACATGATCCTAATTAATGTTTTATGAATTGTGTTAAGCGGTTTAATGTACTTGTCGGCAGCTCCCCCCCAAGCAGAAATTCCATAAGTTAGGAGGCTTTGACAAAGAGCGTAGTAAACATTTTTTAATTGTTTTAGTGGCATAATGTTTCTAATAGTTTTAAAAATAAATGTTAGTTTACGGATTTTTTTAATTAGTAAGTTAATATGAAGTTAATGTGAAGAAGCATAATACATGACATCTTTTTTCAGCCCGATTCCCGTATCGAGACCAGGGACCAAATTTTTCGCAATACACGATCTCTATTTTCATCAATATTACAGTTGGCATCACTGCAAACAACACACATCATCACAGGGGCGTATCACTTCGTTCAAATTTTTCAACCGTGGTCCGTGACGTAAAAGTGCTGTCACACATAGATAAAGTTTCATAGATGGAGCTGTAAAGATAGGTTTGTAATTTTTGATTTTCACCATCTCTCGCTCAGGGTTGCCAACTTAGGGGTAAAATAAGTGAGATGGGATTTTTTTACTGGTTTAATAGGTGTTTTGGGGTATTTTTTGTGGTATTTTTGGGGGTTTTGTGATTCCATATATTTTTTTAAATTTTTATTACATCGTATACACGGAGCACTCGCACACTTCTTATTTGAGGATTTATTTTTATTGTACGAAAACTTGCTGCAACGACTTGTGCCTTCACAATAAGGAACTTCAGTGAAAAATATTATGGCTTTAAAAAAAATATGTTCATACAGACCAATGAACGCTGATTCTGAATATATAAGTTTTATTTCATAATATTAAACGTAGAGTTCTTAAAAAAATATTAAAAAGTGCATTTTTAAACCTCTCGTCAAAACACACTGTAAAGTTGGTATTACTGAAATGGTTAGTGCTGACGTCACGCGTCACCAATCATTGTATTGAAACTTTGGTTATGTAGGTATGACATAAGCCATCAGTACTAACAACATTTCATGTTATTCGTTATTTTATAATGTTTATAGATATTTAGTTGTTGTGTTTATAAGGCATCTCTTATTAGATTATCTCTATTATTGAAAATGTTAAAAAAACTACTGTACAAAAAAAAATAGTAATGATATTTCTAGGGAGAATACTTCGAAGAACGGAATTCAAAATGGCGGCAGTAGATCAGCTGATTGCCCAATCCTATACTAATTTTTCAGGAGTGATGACGACACACGATTCACCATACATCGGTGGTTTTCGGAGGGGTCTTGAAAAATTAAAACTTTAACAATTATTTTAACTATTATAACTAACTTTAAAAATAAAAATAAAGGTGCAGTTATTTAAGTTGGAAGGTCATTATTTATTAAAAAGAATAAAAAAAATGTACTGGAGTTCTCTATTGGAAAAATTGGTGGACTCTTGAAGTTGTAGTTTTTTTTTTAATTTCCGAGAACATCTGATGCATACAGCTTCAATTTATTTTGGTTTTGATTTTCTAAATATATCACAAGATCTTGAAGAAAAGGATTTTTTTTACAGTGAACACCGCACAAGAATCTCAACTGCTCCCGTCTGAAGCCAGTGAGACTATGGCATTCCCCAAATTAGGTATGTTGTGAGGCTGAAGGTAGTGAGGAGGGGAAGGAGGTGGGGAAGAGGAGGGTTGGGAAGTACCTGGCTATTCAGATCTGGTCACCAAACACGGCTAAAGCCATTTTCAAGCAACGTTTCAATTCTGAATGGTGGTCTTACACCAGGGAGATACTGATAGTATCTTCCACACTGGAACATGCCGCAAATATACTATATATTATTTTAAATGAATTAATTGTGAAATAACACAAATTAATCAAATAAAATTTACTTGCGCTTTCCGGGTTCGAACCCCAATCTCCGGATCGTGAGTCAAGAGTCTTACCCACTGGACTACGGAGGTCGTCAGGTCATTTGATGGATGAAAATTAAAATCTCTTGATTTTATGAAACAAACAGCCCCGTATTTTGCGTATCGCTTGTGAAAGATATGTTTTATAAGGTAAATAACAAATCGCGTACTGGCAACACAAAATATTTCTATTTCGAATGGCGTTTTTGACAGCATTTAACGGTCTTGGTTTTCTGCATAACAAGGTAAGATATAGCATTTTTCTGTTGAAAATAATAATTATACTGTATATAGATGTTTTATCTGATCGATTAATATGATTTCCATTCAAAAACATTGGTTTTTCATTTTGTTTTCGCTAAAAGCGTTCATGTTCCTGTGGTGGCGCATTGGCTTCTTGTTTTGGCCTTTTGTATTGTTTTACGTATTTTAATTTGATTCTTTCAAGATGTATTTTATTTTAATGTTTTCCGGTAGACTATATATAACTTATTGTTATCATTTTTATAGATGGCTGTTAGAGGTTTGTCACATGAAGAAATAACTATTGCACTGCAAGGAGACATTTCCGATGTCAAATGGGAGTCTGACGGTGAAGGTGAAGAGAGCTGGTCAGTGGAGTATCTACAAGATGACCAGGATCAGAACCAGTACCAGGACATCAACATTCAGCATTCGTCCGTAAATTAATTTGAGGTTAGGTCGGTTAGGATACCTTAGTTTTTGTGTTATGTTTTATTATCAATTGTCTTATGTGTTATTTATTATCAATTGTCTTATGTGTTATTTATTATCAATTGTCTTTACTGAAAATAAACATATTTAAAGATGTTCTCAGAGTGTTTCATTTGTCTAATGTAACATTTTCCTGATTCCAATAATTTTGTTCTTAAATAATTTATTGGGCTAATGAAGTAGGTCGAGAGCGATTATATTGTCTATGGTAGACGAATAAGTTTCCTCTATCTTTAGTCTATTACTGCTGGCAGGTGCGGGAAGGGCGAGGGGGGGGGGTCTGGTTAAGTTGGTGACGAAACCGCTAGGAGGAAAAAGCCTTAAGTCACAGGGGGGTATAACTCCGATCCAAATTTTCAACCAAGACCGAAGATAGATAATATCTATGACTGTGTGACGTCATCTTTGCGCAATCTCTCTCCACCAATGGGAAATTGGATGCCAATAGGAAAACTTTGAATTTAAGCTTTTGACAGCTGGGTGAAATAATGTATCCGGATTGCTCTCAACGGTTTATTTCAATGCGACGCGAATTCAAAATTTGCTTCCTAAACAAGTGAAATAGAATTGAATACGTTTATTATCCAATTTTGAGAACTCGTCCATATGTTTGTGGCTACTAGTATCGCAAAACGTCTCATTTCGCGATATGATTATGCTCGTGAAAACCATTATAACCTGCAAACAAAAAGGTACAAACATTTATATGAAACATTTCTGCATTTATCTTGTTTTGTTTTTATCTGTCAGTCTGTCTTGATGTATCTCATGAGATGTTTTCTTTAATATTTTCAGCTCGAAACACTAAATCCTATCCTTACAGCTGACAGGCCGGTGGAGATTACTGGTGTCATTCCCCTAGAGAAGAGAGCACGTTCCACGAACGACGGCCTGCGCCATAAATATACTAACCCCTAGATCGATATCTTCGGGCCTTTTGCTTCTAAGCAGTTTGGTCATCACTGTCACCAACTTAACCAAAAATAAAATGGTCCACCAAAGACAATAAACAAATAACATAGAGGAAGTTCAAGGCCATTTATCACCATAGAGAATATGATCGCACTCGACCTTCTTCATTTATTCATTAGCCAAATAAATTATTTAAAAATAAAAATGCTTGAAAGCAGAAAAATGTTTTTGTTTCCCCAAGAAAACAACGTTCCATGTGACAAAGCCTGAGGGAATGAGCTTTACATAATATTTACAGCTCATTCTCTCAGCAGGGAGCTTTGTCAGATGGAAACCTGTTATCCTGAGGAAATCAAAAAATCAAGCGTTAGTAAAAAACCTAAAATACTTGAAATATGAACTCCTTATAAAAGGAAAACATTTTCAAATAATGATTATGGTTTTCTACAACGAATTTCCATTTTTCTGCTTGAAAAATGAGAACTCAGGAGTACATGTTTAAATACGTTTTATTTTCAGAAAGACAATCAATAATAGCACATAAAAACACTGGTTCGGTGAATTCGATGAATTGATAAATGTTTTGAAAAAGACTATCGACACTGGAAAGGAAACATGGCTAAAGCGTCATACAGCTGTGACATTAAAGATTAACATACACAATAAGCTGTAGGTATTGTTTGTTTACGTATGTTCATCTTAAATGTCACATCTATATGGCGCTTTAGCCATTTTTCCTTTCTAGCAGTCACCGTACATATCTTAGTTCTTGTAGAATGAAATAAAAAATCTGCATATTCTAAATTTCCTTTCAACCGAAATTAAACAGAGTATACCTTCATCGAGGACCCATTTCAGCCATCTCACAGTAAAAACCGCATCACATGTTCTGAAAAAAATATATCACATTAAAAAAAAGTTTGTGAACATAATATATAATATTTTTCCCTTGTGATGACATACTTTGTTTATCACAAGGGAAAAATATTCTCCCTTCTGTTCATATGAAGAACGAAAAAACCACATAAGATCGTTGGAGATCCGCAAAAAATGCAAGGCTGATGTAAGCGTAATGAGTAAGATTGAGAAAGAAACCCTCAGATGGTTTGGGCATGAAAAGCGAATGTACAATGATTGGAAGAAGTATATATAACGCAGATGTGAGTGGTAGTGAGGTGCCAAGTCTTCCTCGGGGACACCAGAGGAAGACTTGGCACGATCAAGTGAATAATTGCTTGCTTGCGTGGGGCACGTCAAGAGTCAGAATAATAGAATAGTATGTATAAATGTGAATGAGGCAAGGAATGTATGCCAAGACCGAGTTGTTTGGCGGTTCGTCCTCTCTGAAAGCCCTGCGGGAAAACAGCATGACAATTGGTTACTATTAGCATTATTAATTTTACTTGCCAAATGTTATGGTCTGCCAAACAATGTTATAAGGTGTTCCTAATGTAAAGCTTCAAAATCATCCAAAGTCTGGAACATTTTCTGAAACAATATTTGTGAAACATTAACCACTCGGACCCATTAGCTTGTTTTAACGATAATATAACATTAACAGACATATGTATGACGTACGAGGCGTACGTAACTTATTAAAGTAAAATTGAAAGCATATTTTATAAATACAAACACATGTCATTTAACCTCAAATAGATTTAAAGATAAATCAAGCTGAATGTTAATGTCGTATGTAATTACCTGATTTCTGGATCAATTGCGGACAAACTTTAACCATTTTTCCACCTCTGTAATTCGTGTAAACGATTTTTGAATGAAATATGCCCATCGACGATGTCAACAATACAAATTCAAATACGAATTCATGTTCGTTTGACAATCGTATGATCAATTTGACGTTTAAAGTTAGACCTATCTATAATTAAGCTTTATCTATAAGAATTTGGTCCCCTCCTGTCAGTTCCAAGGTCAAAGCCGAGATTAACGCCCCTGGCCTGCGCCTACTGATCTCTGGGTTTGTTTGCATTTTACCTTATTATAATAATACATATAAAAGCATTAATTTAGCACCTTAATAATGAAATGACATATGATTGTTGTAGGTATGTGGGACAGTAACGTTGTGGTGTCATGTCAGGAGATGGGGCTGACGTGTGCCACCACTCTCTTTCACCGCTGTTCTTGAGCGAACATAAGAAGGAGGAAGAGTACTCCATGGCCTGGACCAGGATGCAGCAGGACCAATATATTCTCAGTACGCTTAGCTTTTCTAAATTAATTTGTTCTATTTTTATCAGGAGAGTACGCACACATTGTGCAATATAGTTGTGAACTTGGAGCAGGTGGATGAGTTTGTATATCGTGGGAAGTATGTGTATGAGAGACGGGAAGGCTGATAGAGATATTGAAAGAAGGGTAAATGTAGGTAATTCTATTAATGGAGGACTGAATGCGGGAGGAATGCAGATCCGGGCACAGTTTGGAAATTTAATAAAAAGGCACTTTCTAGATGAGAAAAGTGTGGAAAAGCTGAATAAAACAAAAATTAAGGCGCGCTCGGCAAAATTGAGGGAGATACAACCGTTCAAAGTATTTAAAATTTCACTTTACAAACTGATATTGACAGTTCGCCCGCGTCCGCCCGCCATTGTTTTTATAACCTAATACGCTAATCATGGTTTGTGATACAAAAAAGTGCCCCTTTATAGCGCCTGCTCACGTCAAGGCAAGAAAAACATCCCAGTTTTCAAGTGGTTTAGCGGCTACGCTAGGTTTGTATAACATGGTTTGTGATTCTGGCGTACTATCAATTCTGTATTAGGTCTGGGATCCAACATACCTAAGCGGTGAAAACATGGCGAACGAACAACGAACTGTCAATATCAGTTCGCCAAGTGATTTTTTAAATACTTTGAACGGTTGTATCTCCCTCAATTTTGCCGAGCGCGCCTTAATTTATTTTTTATTCATCATCTCCATACTTTTCTCATCTAGAAAGTGCCTTTTTATTAAATTTCCAAACTGTGCCCGGATCTGCATTTCACCCCTGAATGCTGTTGGCGCTAACAAAAAACTGTGTAAAGAAGTGAAACTAGCAGTCCACAACGGAATGCTGGTACCTTCCCTTATGTATGGCAGTGAGGCATGGAACTGGCAGAGGAAAGTGGACTGAATGCTGTAGAAATGACACCCCCGAGGATGTGTGGTAAAACTACGTATGATACTGTATATTTTCTGCCTGTACAGAGTACAAAAAATATAATATGTACATTTTATATGCAGCAAAGCGTTCATCGGTCAAATCGTTGTACGTATAGGTAGTTTCATATCAATGATCGATGAACCGGTGGATGCAAGTTTTATCCATAAGTTGTTATAATGGATTGTCTACTTTGTAGTTGGAATTAGATTGCAGAAATATAAGTTTGTGCAGAGTACCTTTGAGGTATTTTTTTACAAAAAATGGCGCTATACAAATCATCCAAATATTATTATTTATGATCAAGCAATGCAATGCAAGGCTGATCATAATGAGTAAGATTGAAAGGGACCCTCAGATGGTTTGGGCATGTAGAGCGAATGAACGAAGCGTGGGGTGTAAGTAGAATATATGACGCAGATGTGAGTGGTAGATGAAGTCAGGGACGCCAGAGGAAAACCTGACACGATCAAGGGAATCCGATACTTGCATCGGGCCACGTCAAGAGTCAGAAATAGTATGTATGAGTCGATGTGTGAGTGTGAATGAGGCAAAGAGTGTGTGCCAAGACCCAGTTGTTTGACGGTCCGTCCTATCGGCCTACCCCTGCGGGGAAACGGCGTGATTTTTAGTTAGTTTTTCTTGTATTTCCTGTTTTTAATAAAATACTAAAACGTTTAATTGAGTTTTTCATTTTTCTGTTGAAACCAGAGAAATGTCAAAGTCGATACTATCGTAGGAAAGCTAAATCTTATTTGAAATTGTTCTTCCCCTTTTGAAGGGATTGAAATTTCAAGTAATTTTAGGTTATTTTTACGACAGTTGGTTTCTTCATAGGGCAACGGGTTTCAATCTGACAAAGCTCTGTCCGGAGAAAATGAGCAGTAAAGAAAAGTAAGCTCATTTTCTCAAGGCAGCGATTGTCAGATCCAGCTCTGTTCCCTGGGGAATATTTTGACATTTAATTTTATTTTTAAAATAATATTTTAGGCTAATAAATTGGGTAGGTACTGAAAGATAATTATATTGTCTATGGTCGAGCCTTTTATTTTGTTTCCTCTATCCCCTTGTCTATGGTATGTGTGACGACATCGTTGCGCATATCGAATAAAAAGTCGTCAAATATAGGTATGTATATGGTCAAATAGCGTTGACACTTGGTCCATAGTAAAACCACGAAGTTATCAATCTAATGACTGGTTTATTTATGCCTTAAGTGATCGATCTAGGGGTTAGTATATTTATGCATCATCAGTAGGGATGAAACAATACCATTGAGGTATCGATACTTTTACTCGATACTGTATCGGTCGTCGAGTATCGATACTTACTTGGTATCAGTTGAAAAGTATCGATACTTACTCGTATCGCATCTTTTTTGGAAAATTTAAAAAAAAATATATAAGTGTCTAAAATATATATGTACTTACGTTGAAATCTTGTTGTTATCATAAACAGGTGCAATATAAACAGCGTGGCTTTTTAAATGCTTATGCAAATTAGAAGTTTTGCCACAAAACCACACTGTTTTAAAGCATTTTTTGCACCTTGCGGTTTTCTCGTCGTTTTTCGTGAAATATTGCCACACACTAGGCTTCGGAGACCCCATTTTCAATAACTCAAAAAGTTAAAACACTGAACAACCACCGACTATTGTTAAAGGATTAACGAACATGGGAGCGAAAGTGAACGAACGAAAACATTGTCAATTCCAATTGTCAATGACGACAAAATATGGCGGTGGCGGCGCTGCCTGTTTTTTTTTTATATAGACAAACAAGCTTGCCAACTACACAAAACTAAGACTAGCTAGGGACGCTAGGGTTAGGGTGCCTTCAAAAACTTCAATTTAAGATATGCAATTTTTTTGTGAATGTTAAATAAAATAGTGTCATTACTAATGACACTCATTAGCATACTGATATGAGTACTTTTGACCGATACCTACTCAGTACTCAATTTCAAAGTATCGATACTAAAAGTACTTGGTATCGGTGAAAAATATCGAGTATGTACTTGTATTTACTCGTATCGTTTCATCCCTAATCATCAGCTGTCACCTGTCACGAGGATTTTATATCGCGAACCATTGGGAGGAATTGGTTTATTTATGTTGTCAGTTGTTGTTCGTTTGCATTTGAACCCTCATAATGATGAATGGATGAATGCATGCTGAAATGAGGCAATAGACTTGAGACGCGTCAGTTCTCAGACAATGAAAAATTCGTACAGTGCTCAAATAACATCGGAAATACAATGCGCAGCTCAAGTGACGAAAAAATGTAATATTTGTGGTCTGTTTGCACAACAGAACATTGAAAGAAAATATTCAAGAGCTTCCACGTCAAACGTGAGTGAAAATATTAAATATTTTAATTTCGAGTGCAATATTTATTAATTATAATAGAAATTTAGAAGACAAACCAGTACCTAAACATCTATTCTCACTTTTAACTGCTTATAAACAATTATGTTAGAAATACATTCTAGGTATGTAATTACATAATTTAAAAACTGTTTCATAAATCTTTATTGTATATATTTTAGGAGACTGTGGTCACACCTGCAACCAACTTCTACTTCAAACCTATATAATTTAGGGCGACTACCTCCAACATAGAAATGGAAATTCAGGCAAATTCGCAGTGCTTGATTTACGCTGATAGTGAGATTATCTGGGAAAATACTGGTAATTTAAATTATTATTATATATTTAATGAAATTAATTACATGCATTTCAACAATATTATCACAATCTACTTTGGGCTGAGTTGGTTAAACAGTATTGTCACGATCTACTCTAATTGAGTAATCCGAAAGTGTGTTGCCCGTCGTATGCTGATGATGCCTTGCTGATTTGTATGGAAGATCTACAGTCTCTTGTGTCTAGGATGAACAAACATGTATGAAGAATGAGTTAATGATAATAATAATGATAAATGTAAGTCTAAAGTGATGGTGTTTGAAAGAGAGAGTAAAAAAACAGTGTTTAATATAGTAGGTGGATGAGTTTGTGCATCTGGGAAGTTTGTTTACGGGAGATGGGTAAATGCAGGTAACTCCATTAATGGAGGACTGAACACCGTTGGCGCTAACAAACAACTCCAAAGAAGCGAAGCTGGCAGTCCACAATGGAGTGCTGGTACCTGCCCTGAGGAGATTACCTGTACCTGGCAGAGGCATGGAACTGGCAGAGGAAGGATGCAAGTAGACTGAACGCTGTAAAAATTAGATTCCTGCGAATGTGTGTAAAAACCATGTATGATTGTGTAAGAAATGTGGAGATCCGCAAAGAATGCAAGGCTGCTGTAAGTGTAATATTATGATAAAAATAAAAGTGGTCTCAAACAAATTTATGTGTTTTTATTGTAATATTTTGAGTAAGATTATAAGTATAGTATAGTATAGTATATATAATTATTATAGCATGTAGAGCGAATGAACGAGGTAAGGAGTTTAAGAAGAATATATGGCGCAAATGTGAATGGTAGAAGAGGTCGGGGATGCCCGAAGAAGACATGGCACTACCGTGAAGCAAGGAGTGTGTTTCAAGACCGAGTTGTTTGGCGGTCCATCCTCTTTGCCTCTCGGCGAAACGGTGATGGTTAGTTACTCTGGGGTGTACTAGATGCAACGTTCTTAGTCATGCCAACACTTTTAATCTTTTTTTCAGGATTCAGTGGAACATAGGCCATTAAGCCATCAGCAATAGGTTGCAATGGACCATCACAATCCTAAACCAGCTGCAGCCAGGCAGCCACACAGCAACATATGTACATATTCTGGTATTTTAAATTGAATTCTTAAATTGCATACTATTATCACAATAATATTATATTAAAACAATTTAAAACTTTTTTCCACTTAATTTATTTCCGACTGTAAATGGTTTCAGCCTATTAAGGCCCTCTTCAACTATGGTTTATACTCATAACATTATAATGTTTGTAATTTGTAATCTTTTTTTTAGGAATCAGGTGGAATGTAGATTATCAGATGCCATATAACATAATCCTAGACCAGCTGCGGCCAAACACAGCAGCGTAATAAGTTATTACTTTTGTACATTTATGCATCTTTACAAATTTGCTAATTATTATAGCCTGGTTGATTACAAACTTTTTGTTTTATTTTTTTACATTACAAATAACATTCAATGTAATAAATTTACAATACAAACAACATTCACAACACTGCAATTCATGACGATATCCCTGTATCAATGTAACAACTTCACTGAAGGACGCAACGTACAATCAAATTCCATAGCGCCATTTATCACCTCAAAGGAACTTTAAAATATGCTTTATCTTTATCTCTAAAACTTATAAAAACAAAATTATAAGAAAAAATCTCTTTTTATAACATTTGCAGGTTATTCCTATCAATGTAATATATCATTAAACTTATTAATTTATTAACACCCTATCACGCTTTTACACGGAATTCCACATTTACAGTATGTAAGTATAATAACAGTATATCAAGTATGAAAAGATACATTGCATTACAGCAGATACGTACAAATATAAATAACGAGAAAGATTGACAGAATTTAAAAAAATTTATCAGCCTTTTAATCATATTTTATCAACGCTCTTTTGCACATCCAGAGTTAAACAATTTCTCTATATAAATCAGCTGTATTCGATGACAAAAACGTAAAGAAGCCAGCTTGTATTGTAATATTGTTGAACTGAATGTATATCTGAACTATTTTTGAAATAAAACCGTACGCCCAACTCATTAATTTCCAATACAGAAACTATCGAAATATTCATCATCATCATTCTTGGCTCTACAACCCCTGGTGGGTCTTGGCATCCTCAAGAGTCTTCCTCCACTCATCTCGGTTTTGTGCCAGCTCTCTCCAGTTTAGAATCTCTAAGGTAGATATATCTTTGAGGACGTTGTCGCTCCATCTTAATCTTGGTCTTCCCAGGCTCCTTCGCCTTATCGGTCTGGAGTTCAGCAGGGACTTTGGTGCTTGATGCTTGGTCATTCTCTCCATATGACCCAGCCACCAAAGTCTTCCTAGTTTTATAAATTTTGAGACGTTTAGGTCCACAGAGTACATAGCTCATTGTTGTAACGTCTGCGCCAAAATCCATTTTCTAAACCCAGTCCGAAGGTACGCCTCAAAATTTTCCTTTCTAAAACGTCCAGTGCTCGCTCATTCCTCTAATAACGAAATATTACTAATGGAATAATGAAAATGGATTCACTATTCAGCAAAACCTCATATGTGACATTTGTTTATGTTGGATTGTAAGTTATTTATCTTGACACCATGTAAAAAGTTTGAACAAGTTATTGGACAATATACGGCAATGATTAACATTTTTTATTGCCTTGAATAATTTTAGATTGCGTTACAAGTTAGTACAATACGAATCAGATGTCAGATTTCAAAAATACCGCCGAAATATAAATACCAAACAGTACGAAAAATCATCACTACCAACGTGCCAACCATTGGCGGTTGAGTAGTTCTATGATATTCATAGTTTGTCTATGCCTTCGGGATGAAAAAAATACGAAATTCGGCACTACCAACCACCGGTGGTTGGTAGTGCCGATTTTCGTTCATTTTTTCATCATGCAGCTAGTTGCCGTTGGAGAAAAAGTAATAATATTTTGAGACGGCAAACCGTCAAAAAATGGCAACACCTTTTAAAAATGTCAAAATCAAAATATTGTGACAGCAATAAACACCATAATTTGCAGTTTCTGTGCGCAGTTTGTTGTCTTTATATCGTAAATCGTTGGTTTTTTGGACCATTATCATAATGTCTTGCTCTAAAACTTGATCAAATGAGGCAATTGAGTTATAATAAAAAGCAAAAATGGTGCGCGCTTGGTTGACGGAAACTCCCAGCGGTTGGATCACCAGATGAACCCTCCTGAATTCCTAAACCTTGATGAAGTTTACAGACAGGAGTTGAATATTTCAAGGTAATACAATAGCTTGTATTAATTTGTACATAAAATATAATACCTATTAACATTATTTTTTTCCAATTTTAAGCTGTCACCATATTTTTTCCACAGATCAACTGCGATACTTACAAAACTGATGGAGTTCTTGATAAAAGATAAGAGTTATCGAGGGTATACATTTGAGGATCATATAACTTGCTCCAAAGAGTGTCTGCCAAATTACGAGGAGAAGTCATTCTTCAAAGAACATTTGCACACGGATGAAGAGATCCATTTTGTCTTGGATGGATCAGTCTACTTTGACGTGAGATATGGAAAGGATGACTGAATCAGGATTGAGGTGGTTGCCGGAGACATGAATATTACTAAGTGGAATCTATCACCGCTTTACTCTTGACACAAAAGTAAGTAACCATTTATTTTTTCAAGTGAGTGCATGCTTCTACGAATGGTTTCCTTCTATATTCAATTTGGGAGGCGGGTATGAGTACCGCCCCATTTGTTGAATGACCAACACCTCTGCCATAGGTCACCCAAGTGGTTCGCTACATTTGGTGATATGGCAGGGGTGCCCGGGTTCATGGGGTAAGGTTTGTCCGGATCTTGGCATATATCGACCCCAGATTCCTACCCACCCCTCATACCTTCTTTCCTTCCCAGAACTTCCTCTCCTTCCTTTTCCTAAAAAGACCCTCCACACAGCATCCTCAAAGATGACATAGGCAACATTATATTGTGGTGTAGTAGGAGCATGTGTAACTTCATTATTATTTATGCACATATATATTTGTGTTATAATTTTTTATTTTATTTTTTATTAAAAAAACTCCTTTTTGTTCTTGCCTTTACACACGAGTAATTTCACTCTCGTAAAGGTTATATATTGTATACATGTATGTGTTTTTACAGTTTTTTAATCAACGTTGCATGTTTAATTACTCATGAGTTACATGTGTATGTATATAAAAACTAATAAAAAATAAAAATAAATTACTAGTGAAGTCTAATTTAAAAAAAAATCTGTTCAGGAAGACAGGAACTAGGATAACCTGGTTTCTACCTAGTATTGTTATTATGGAATAATCTTTCTAACTAAATGTAAAAAAAATTATACTTCACTGGCAGGAATGAAATCTCTAAGAACTTCCCTGTGAAAAAACACTTAAATACTTTATGATAATACATATTGTGATTTTTAATACAGCCATTAAGTGCGTGAAAGATAAAGGGTATCATCTTCTTTGTTTCAGAATTTCATAGTTGCTAAAAGATTATTTGTGGGGGAGGGGGTGTGGATTCCCCACAACCGCCCGGCGGATGATATGCCCTCAGCCCGGCCGGAAATTATATGTGGAGGAGCTAAAGGAAGGATTCGCCGCTCCAGTTGCCTAAAGATTTCATATCAATACTGCTGCGGCAAGACTTCTGAAAATGTTGACTATTCCTAATATGTATTTAAATATGTATATGTACTTATTGTATTTTTATATTGATTGTTTAATATTGATAATTGATAAAGTAAAGAAAAATTAAGTATGTTGGTATTCATTATGAATTTCATGAAAACAGTTGTTATACCTTCCAAATTATGATAAGTTAAAATAAGAATTTCACAAAATTGTTATGTTCAATGAAAAATGTTTTAAAAATATTGGCGGAGGACTTTATTTTATAATATTGACGCTGGAAAGGACAAAGGCTAAAGCGTCGCACAGTTGCATAGGTAAAAATGGCTCAAGCGCCATACAGCTATATGTTTCTTGAGTCACTCTTCCTTTCCAGCTGCTTGGCGCTTTAGCCATTTATCGTTTAACACCTGGAATGTGAATCCTGACAGTATCCCATCCCTGTATCAATACTATAACTTTACTCAAGGACGCTGACTAACTATTTGTATTTGGATTAATGGGGCAAAGGAGCTTTGAAACTTATTATATCTTACCCACGGCCACAACATATACTTTTTTTACATTAGCTCCACACTGGAGGTCCCGAGGAAAATAATTGCCCTCAGGGCCTATGTCATCTTTGGGGATGCTGTATGGAGGGTCTTTTTAGGAAAGGAAGGAGAGAAAGTTCTGGGAAGGAAAAGGGTATTAGGGGTAGGTAGGAATCTGGGTGTCAGTGTGTCCAGGAGTGACAGACTTGTGAATTCATCCCTCCCACTGCGGTGCAAGGCGATGTTCCGAGAAAGTATGGTTGAAGAAGTCAAAGGGACTCCCTCAATCATTTTCTCTCAATCTGCCCTGCCAGGCAGCCAGTGGGCAGATGCATTCACCGCCAAGACCCAGACTAACCTTGCCCCATGAACCCGGGCACCCCTGCTAATTTACCAAACGTAGATAACCACTTGGGGTGACCTATGGCAAAGGTGTTGTTATTCAATAAATAGTTCCCGGGGCAGCGGTACCCATATCCGCCTCCTAAATTGATTACAACTAAAATAAGTAGTGCTTTAACAGTTAGACTTGTAGGTACATAGACATTATTCAACATCTGCCAGGGAACAGTGTGAAGAAACCTATGAAAAGATCCCACAAGTGCGAAGCACTTGCAGGAGTCTGGAGTCTGTTGCTGCCTGCTGCCCAACGTTCAACAACGAATCCCAATTAGTTTGGTGCTCTCGCTCCATAAATTTCCACGCATGCTGCTATTTTCTCTTCTAATAAGAAAGTTGCGAAGCGCACACACTGTCCACGTAATGGATTCAACTTTACCCATGCCGAAGTTGATTGGAGCTAGGATTCTTAACCTGTTTGCCAAAATCCCAATCCCAGGCATTTTCAATCACGCGTCTTGGTCTGCCTAGATGGTAATTGAAAATCCGCTTTCAGGGGGCAAACACCTCTGCGCCTGTTGTTTCATAATAGTTAGACAATTGTTGTAGCGAGATTCAGTAAGCATTGACGGTATACCTCACCAACATTCTTGCACCAATGCAAGACTGTTGGTGGGGTATACCGTCACTAAATTACTAGGCGTCATTAAAACAATGCTGTGTTGGCCTTTATTATTAAAAAGTAAGAGCCATCACATCTTTTGGCCTTGAAGACAATGTGCTTCCCATCTAGAGCATCCAGACAGCTTGGGAAATTCAATTTTAATTGAATTTTTTTGGCGATCTCCAGCGAACACCGCGTCTGGCATTCTCAAATACATATTTTTAAAGAAACCGGACGATTTTTTAGACGAAGTTCATTGTTTCGAGCATATTTAGTACGCCGTTCCGTTACGCCGGAGAAGCCATGGTTCTCTCTACAACTTCGGATCTAATTTGTGAGTCACTCGCCTTTTTTAAATCACTGCAGCGCCGGTAAAACTGCCGCAGATGCCAAAGCAATAGCTTTCAAAACCTCGTTTCTATCCGTCTTATAAAAATGCATAAATAAACCAATCCCTAAAAATGTTACAGATGAGTACATAAGACGAGTATGACAGGACAGATGTCAAAAGCAGTGTTGCCAACTCTCAAAAATATTTATCCCTAAACTAAACTCAAAAACCCCTAGAAACCGGCAAATTACTTGAAAATACCCCTAAAAATTTTTTTTTTGTAAAAATAATGAATAATAATTAATAAATGATATGCTGTAATGTTTTTTAATAATCTTTATTTATAAATTATTTAAAATATCAAATATTGCATCATTTTCTTGAGAAGAATCAGATTTTTTAAAATCATACATGTTAATATTGAATAAGCTTAACATTTCAGGAGATGGATTAAATGTAGTGCAAGATCCACCATTTCGATTTAATGTGAACCGAACCATCATCATGCTTTGAAGCATTTCAATGGAGAGTCTATTCCGCAGCTTATTTTAGTAGTCAACAAATAAAATTGTGAAGTGTTTGAGTGCTCCGTGTATACGATATAATAAAAATTTAAAAAATATATGGAATCACAAAACCCCCAAAAATACCCCTAAACATATTAAACCCCTAAAAAAATCCCATCCCACTTATTTTCCCCCTAAATCTGGGGGGAAAACCCCTAAGTTGGCAACACTGGTCAAAAGTACCGCCACCAATCTGTACGAAAATCAGCATTACCAACCGAAAATAGAGCACACCTCCTTTTTCAGCCCGAATCTACAAAAACGATGAAAAAAGATGTCGTGTATAACGCGAGTTATGGGGGTATGACACGACATCTTTTTTCATCGTTTTTGTAGATTCGGGCTGAAAAAGGAGGTGTGCTCTATTTTCAGTTGGTAATACTGATTTTCGTACAGATTGGTGGCGGTATTTGTATTTTTGACATCTGTCATCACCCATATTTATGTCTGTCATACTCATCTGTCATTTACGCATTACGTGTTGTAACCAGTGATGGTATGTCTAGGGAAATTTCCCTAGATCTAGGGGAGAAAAATATTTTTTAGGGAAAAGGGAAATCAGCGAAAATCTAGGGAAATTTCGAACTCTGGCAAATTTTTTATTAAATATGACAATATTACTGGTATAATAGAGTTTTTTTGGGAATTCCCATGAATCTTATATAGTATTGATATACTTTCTACTTACAAGCAATGTATATTTTTAACACTGACAACTCAAAATGATATTATGTATCTAAAAAGATAGTGACCCCTGAACAAATATTTAATTTATGTTTCAAGTTCATTTTTTTCGGTGATTGCGGTTGATTTTTATTTTGCAAAGTGATTTTTATTTTAAATTCCGTTTCTAATTCAGTGGTAAGTGTGTAGGTATACATACTTTGAAATTATTACTTCACTTAGCAAAAAGTGTTTTATTTGGAAAAGCACACTATTATAAGTACACCTACTAAGTTCCGATATGTTTCCAATTAATAAACATATAACAGGATTAGTGTTACACAGTACTTTCGTAAATATGATTATTTGAAAAATTTGAATGCTTATAAGGGAACGTACCCATACTACGTGACCTGTTCAGAGGCCCCCCCGATCTTCAAAATACCACGCTTGATACAAATGAGCGGCGGGTTGCTTAGGTTTTTGGTCATCGGAGGGGGGGGGGGGGGGGGGGGGGGGTTAAAAATTGCAAAAAGTTGGTCACGTAGTATGGGTACGTTCCCTAATGGTATGTACAACAAACGTTTATTGTGTATTTTGTTTTGAAAAGTTTTATCTTTTATGTACATTTGTTAATCAATTTTTGTTTTTTATTTAAAAAATAAATAAAAAAATTGAAGGAAAAAAATAAAATTAAGTAACTGAAACAAAATGTCTAGAAATTATTATTATACTATGTAAATAAAAGGAATACCACTTTCCAAGTACTTTATTTCAAAGTCCGACAACCCCCCCCCCCCTCTACGCGAATTTTTGGTACCCCCGAAATCTAGGGAAATTCTAGGGAAATTTCACCTCGAAATCTAGGGAAATAATTTTTTTGGGCAGAACATCCCTGGTTGTAACATTTTTAGGGATTGGTTTATTTATGCATTTTTATAAAACGGATAGAAACGAGATTTTGAAAGCTATTGCTTTGGCATCTGCGGCAGTTTTACCGGCGCTGCAGTGATTTAAGAAAGGCGAGTGACTCAGAATAGCTTATTGGAAGTTGTAGAGAGAACCGTGGCTTCTGCGTAACGAACACGGCGCACTAAATATGCTCGAAACAATGAACTTCGTCTAAAAAATCGTCCGGTTTCTTTAAAAATATATATTTGAGAATGCCAGACGCCAATCGCTAGAGATTGCCAAAAATTTTCAATTGAAATTGAATTTCTCAAGCTGCCTGGATGCTCTAGATGGGAATGTCTTCAGGGCCAAAAGATGTGATGGCTCTTACTTTTTTAATAATAAAGGCCAACACAGCATTGTTTTAATGGCGCCTAGTAATTTAGTGACGGTATACCCCACCAACAGTCTTGCATTGGTGCAAGACTGTTGGTGAGGTATACCGTCAATGCTCACTGAATCTCGCTACAACAAATGTCTAACAATATTATGAAACAACAGGCACAGAGGAGTTTGCCCCCTGAAAGCGGATTTTCAATTACCATCTAGGCAGGCCAAGACGCGTGCTTGAAAATGCCTTTGGGATTTTGGCAAACAGGTTAAGAATCCTAACTCCAATCAACTTCGGCATGGGTAAAGTTGAATCCATTACGTGGACGGTGTGTGCGCCTCACAACTTTCTTATTAGAAGAGAAAATAGCAGCATGCGTGGAAATAGATGGAGCGAGAGCACGAAACTTATTGGGATCCGTTGTTAAACGTTGGGCAGCAGGCAGCAAAAGACCTCCAGCAAGTGCTTCGCACTTGTGGGATCTTTCCGTAGATTTCTTCACACTGTTCCCTGGCAGATGTTAAATAATGTCTATGTACCTATAAGTACTACTAGTTAAAGTACTACTTATTTTAGTTGTAATCAATTTAGGAGGCGGATATGGGTACCGCTGCCCCGGGAACCATTTATTGGATAACAACCTTTGCCATAGGTCACCCCAAGTGGTTATCTATGTTTTTTTTTTTTTTTACATTAACTCCACACAGGAGGCCCTGAGGAAAATAATTTCCCTCAGGGCCTATGTCATCAGGGATGCTGTGTGGAGGGTCTTTTTGAGGAGAGGAAGGAATGAACATTGGTCTTGAAGAGACCCATGTTGTAGGAAGGAGGAAACACAGAGGCCGGCAAATCATTCCACAGCCGAGCTGTTGAACACAAGAACGAGTCGAAGAAACGACCCGTTCTCATGTGACAAATGTCAACTGTGTACAAATGTTGGACACGCGTTTGGCGTGTTTCCCGACTATGCACCGGTGCCGAAGGGATCAATGATGCTAGTTCCTCAGAGCATCTTCCATTGTAATACCGCTAGAACAAGGATAGCATTCCCACCCGACGCCTGTGCTCTAAAGATTGCAATCCGTCTGTTAAGATGTTTGGTGATTTAACAGGGGTGCCCGGTTCATGGGGCGAGGTTAGTCCGGGTCTTGGCGGTGAATGCATCTGCCCACTGGCTGCCTGGCAGGGCGAATCGGGAGAGAATGGTTAAGGAAGTCCCTTTGATTTCTCCAACCATACTCTCTCGGAACATCGCCTTGCACCGCAGTGGGAGGGATGAATTCACAAGTCTGTCACTCCTGACACCCAGATTCCTACCCACCTCTAATACCCTTTCCTTCCCAGAACTTTCTCTCCTTCCTTTCCTAAAAATACCCTCTACACGGCATCCCCAAAGATGATATAGGCCCTGAGGGTAATTATTTTCCTCGGGACCTCCTGTGTAGAGCTAATGTAAAAAAAGTATATGTTGTGGATAAGATAAAATAAGTTTCAAAGCTCCTTTGCCCCAATAATCCAAATACAAATTGTTAGTCAGCGTCCTTGGGTTAAGTTATAGTATTGATACAGGGATTGAATACTGACAGGATTCACATTCCAGGTGTTAAAGGATAAATGGCTAAAGCGCCAAGCAGCTGGAAAGGAAGAGTGACTCAAGAAACGTACAGCTGTCTGGCGCTCGAGCCATTTTTACCTTTGCAACTGTGCGACGCTTTAGCCATTTATCCTTTCCAGCGTCAATATTATAAAATAAAATCCTCCACCGTTATTTTTAAAACATTTTTCATTGAACATAAAATTTTGTGAAATTCTTATTTTAATTTAGTTCATAATTTGAAAGGATAACAACTGTTTTCATGAAATTCATAATAAATACCAACATATTTAATTTTTCTATATTTTATCATTTATCAATATTAAACAATAAATATAAAAATACAATAAGTATATAATATTATATATTTAAATACAAATTAGGAATAATCAACGTTTTCATAAGTCTTGCCGCAGCCGCAGCAGTATTGATATGAAATCTTTAGGCAACTGGAGCGGCAAATCCTTCCTTTAGCTCCTCCATATATATATACTCCTTCCGGCCGGGCTGAGGCTGAGGGCATATCATCCGCCGGGCGGTTGTGGGGAATCCACACCCCCTCTCCCACAAATAATCTTTCAGCAACTATGAAATTCTGAAACAAAGAAGATACCCTTTGTATTATCATAAAGTATTTAAGTGTTTTTTCATAGGGAAGTTCTTGGAGATTTCATTCCTGCCAGTCAAGTATTTTGTACATAGTTTTTTTTACATTTAGTTACAAAGATAATTCCATAGTAACAATATTAGGTAGGAACCAGGTTATCCAAGTTCCTGTCTTCCTGAACAGATTTTTAAAAATGAGACTACACTAGTAATTGAGTTACACATGCTCCTACTACACCACAATATAGCATTGCATCTCCACCTACCTGTAAGACTACTAAAGTTTAAAAACCTATGCAGCTCAGGGAGAACTAAAGAAACCTTTTAAAAAGAGCTCCAAGTAACAGATTCAACTATTTTGACAAATTTAATAATGATTTAATTACATTAATAATATAATTTTTTGTACAATAGCTCCACAAAGGAGGCCTTGAGGAAAATAATTATCGGTCGGTATATGCCAAGATCCAGACAAACCTTAACCCGGGCACCCCTCTATATCACCAAATGTAGCGAACCACTTGGGTGACCTATGGCAGAGGTGTTGGTCATCCAATAAATGGGGCGGTACTCATACCCGCCTCCCAAATTGAATATAGAAGGAAAAAATTCGGAGAAGCATGCACTCACTTAAAAAAACGAATGGTTACTTACTTTTGTGTCAAGAGTAAAGCGGTGATAGATTCCACTTAGTAATATTCATGTCTCCGGCAACCACCTCAATCCTGATCCACTCATCCTTTCCATATCTTACATCAAAGCAGACTCATCCATCCAAGACAAAATGGATCTCTTCATCTGTGTGCAAATGTTCTTTGAAGAATGACTTCTCCTCGTAATTTGGCAGACACTCCTTGGAGCAAGTTATCTGATATGTATACCCTCGATCACTCTTATCTTTTATCAAGAATTCCATCAGTTTTGTAAGTATCGCAGTCTTCGACCAAGGATATCTTGATCGAAGATCGCAGTTGATCTGTGGAGAAAATATGGTGACAGCTTAAAATTGGAAAAGAATAATGTTAATAGGTTTTATATTTTAGGTACAAATTGATACAAGCTATTGTATTACCTTGAAATATTCAACATCTGTCTGATTGTAAAGTTCATCAAGGGTGAGGAATTCAGCAGGGTTCCTCTGGTATTCCAACTGCTGTGAGTTTTTAAAACTATCCATCAACCAAGCACGCATCATTTTTGCTTTTTATTACAACTCAATTGCCTCATTTGACCAAGTTTTAGAGCAAGACATTATTATAATGGTCCAAAAACCAACGATTCACTATATAAGGACAACAAACTGCGCACAGAAACTGCAAATTATGGTGTTGTTTATTGCTTATCACAATATTTTGAATTTTGATTCTGACTCTGACGGATGACATTTTTAAAAGGTGTTGCCATTTTTCGACGGTTTACCGTCTCAAAATATTTTTACTTTTTCTCTAACGGCAACTAGCTGCATGATGAAAAAATAGTCGAAAATCGGCACTACCAACCACCGGTGGTTGGTAGTGCCGAATTTCGTATTTTTTTCATCCCGAAGGCATAGACAAACTATGAATATCATAGAAATACTCAACCACCAATGGTTGGCACGTTGGTAGTGCTGATTTTCGTACTGTTTGGTATTTATATTTCGGCGGTATTTTTGAAATCTAAGAACTGACGCGTCTCAAGTCTACTGCCTCATTTCAGCATGCATTCATCCATTCATCATTATGAGAGTTCAAATGCAAACGAACAACAACTGACAACATAAATAAACCAATTCTTCCCAATGGCACGCGATATAAAATCCTCGTGACAGGTGACAGCTGATCATGTGTGTTGTTTGCAGTGAGGCCAACTGAAATATTGATGAAAATAGAGATCGTGTATTGCGAAAAATTTCGTCCCTGGTCTCGATACGGGAATCGGGCTGAAAAAAGATGTCGTGTCATACCCCCATTACACGCATTTTTTCAAAATAGATGATCGTACTTACGAAGCATTGTTGTATATTTCTGTTGATATTATGAATAAATGTTATAATTAATATTTTAATATCACATTAATTGATAAAGGAAAATTATTTATTCCCTATTTCTCAGATGTTCACAAAACTCAAACAATATTTTAAATCAGTCAAAGCAGTTACATCATTAACAATAAGAAAACAAAAAAATACTTGCAGAACTGAATAATAACATTATTAGCAGTTACAATATTATTAAAAAATGAGAGAGAAAAAAAATTGTAAACTTGACAACCAACCCCGGACACTATATCGGTTGGTAGGAATGGGAGAGGACAATATCCTGCGGGTGGCGAGACTGGACCGGCCTGGAAGGGTAGCTAGCTACCCCACCTGTGGCTTCCGCCCTCTTCTCTCTCAACAACGCAAGGAAGGCAGATCACGGAGACAAACCAGATATAACTATCGATAGCCATTTTGTTGTTTGTTGGAATACACGAACTGTTTAAAAGTGCCCAGTGTTTAATTAATCTCCCTGTTTATAAATTCAGAAGTGGGATAAATCCAAAGTGATTACGACAGTGACGTTTGTTTGTTTATTTTGGTGTAAGATTTGCGCGCGAAATTGACGCTTTGTTATTGTTTTGTGTTTTGTTGACTTGGGTAAAAATTACGATAGAGACGTTTTTTTCATTGTTAACATACACGTGCGAAAGTGACGCTTTATGTTTTAGTGAGAACTGAGATACTGTGTATACGAGAGAGAAGTTTCATTTGATAAATTATATTCGTGCGCGGGACTCAGTGAAGGGACGCTACCGCCGCCATCTTTGTTGTGTTTTATTTGGCGCGGAGCAGGGGGGTATAACTCCGATCCAAATTTTCAACCAACAACAAAGATAGATAATATCTATGACTGTGTGACGACAGAGTCTCTAGACCAATGGGAAAACTTTGAATTTCTATGGAAAAGCTTTTGACAGCTGGGTGAAATAATACATCAAAATGGTTGCTCGATTGCTCTCAACGGTTTATTTACATGCGACGCGAATTCAAAATTTGCTTCCTAAACAAGTGAAATAGAATTGACTACGTTTATTATCCAATTTTGAGAACTCGTGCATATGTTTGTGGCTACTAGTATCGCAAAACGTCTCATTTCGCGATATGATTATGCTCGTGAAAACCATTATAACCTGCAAACAAAAAGGTACAAACATTTATATGAAACATTTCTGCATTTATCTTGTTTTGTTTTAATCTGTCGGTCTGTCTTGATGTATCTCATGAGATATTTTCTTTAATATTTTCAGCTCGAAACACCAAATCCTATCCTTACAGCTGACAGGCCGGTGGAGATTACTAGTGTCATTCATTCCCCTAGAGAAGAGAGCACGTTCCACGAACGACGGCCTGCGCCTACAGGTCTTTGGGTTTGTTAGCATTTTACCTTATTATAATAATACATATAAAAGCATTAATTTAGCACCTTAATGATGACATATGATTGTTTGTTGTAGGTATTGCAGTAAGACAGTAACGTTGTGATGTCATGTCAGGAGATGGGGGCTGACGTGTTCCACCACTCTCTTGCACCGCTGTTCTTGAGAGAATATAAGAAGGAGGAAGAGTACTCCATGAACCTGACCAGGATGCAACAGGAGCAATATATTCTCAGTACGCTTAGCTTTTCTAATTTTTTTCTATTTTTATCAGGAGAGTACGCACACATTGTGCAATATAGTTGTGAACTTGGAGCAGGTGGATGAGTTTGTATATTGTGGGAAGTATGTGTATGAGAGACGGGAAGGCTGATAGAGATATTGAAAGAAGGGTAAATGTAGGTAATTCTATTAATAAAGGACTGAATGCCGTTGGCGCTAACAAAAAACTGTCTAAAGAAGCGAAACTAGCAGTCCACAACGGAATGCTGGTATCTACCCTGATGTATGGCAGTGAGGCATGGAACTGGCAGAGGAAAGTGGACTGAATGCTGTAGAAATGACACCTCTGAGGATGTGTGGTAAAACTACGTACGGTCCTGTATATTTTCTGCCTGTACAGAGTATAAATTAAATAATATATGTACATTTTATATGCAGCAAAGCGTTCATTGGTCAAATCGTTGTACATATAGTTTCATATCAATGATCGATGAACCGGTGGATGCAAGTTTTAGTCATAAGTTGTTGTATAATGGATTGTCTACTTTGTAGTTGAAATTAGATTGTAGAAATATAAGTCTCTGCAGAGCACCTTTGAGGTAACTTTTTACAAAAATGGCGCTATACAAATCATCCAAATATTATTATTATTTATGATCAAGCAATGCAATGCAAGGCTGATCATAATGAGTAAGATTAAGAAAGGGACCCTCAGATGGTTTGGGCATGTGGAGCGAATGAATGAAGTGTGGGGTGTCAGTAGAATATATGACGCAGATGTGAGTGGTAGATGAAGTCAGGGACGCCAGAGGAAAACCTGACACGATCAAGGGAATCCGATACTTGCATCGGGCCACGTCAAGAGTCAGAAATAGTATGTATGAGTCGATGTGCGAGTGTGAATGAGGCAAAGAGTGTGTGCCAAGACCGAGTTGTTTGACGGTCCGTCCTATTAGACTACCCCTGCGGGGAAACGGCGTGATTTTGTTAGTTTTTCTTGTATTTACTGTTTTTAATAAAATACTAAAATGTTTAATTGAGTTTTTCACTTTTCTGTTGTAACCAGAGAAATGTCAAAGTCGATACTATCGTAGGAAAGCTAAATTTTATTTGAAATTGTTCTTCCCCTTTTGAAGGGATTGAAATTTCAAGTAATTTTAGGTTATTTTTACGACAGTTGGTTTCTTCATAGGGCATCAATCTTTCAATCTGATAAAGCTCTGTCCGGAGAAAATGAGCAGTAAAGAAAAGTAAGCTCATTTTCTTAAGGCAGCAATCTTGTCAGATGCAGCTCTGTTGCCCTGGGGAATATTTTGACATTTTTTTTATTTTTAAAATAATATTTTTGGCTAATAAATTGGGTAGGTACTGAAAGATAATTATATTGTCTATGGTCGAGCCTTTTATTTTGTTTCCTCTATCCATTGTCGATGGTATGTGTGACGACACATACCCACGACGAATAAAAAGACATTAAATATAGGTATGTATATGGTCAAATAGCGTTGACATTTGGTTCATAGAAAAAGCACCAAGTTATCAATCTAATGACTGGTTTATTTATGGCGCGGAGATACGAAATGTCTCGAAGCCCAAGCCGTAGTGGCCGTAGCAGAAGCCCGAGCAATTCGGATGATGCAATGGAGCCTACGCGTGTAGTGTTCGAAAGATTACTGGAAACCAGACTCGAGGGCATGCTAGCCAAATACTTCAGGGCTAGGGGTGGAAGTTCCGGTTCCAGCCGTCAAGATGAACCGAGCACTTCGTCAGCACGGAGCGGCGGTCCGACGGTGAAAGCGGAGATAATCCCTTTCTTCGACCCGGAGGACAAGACCGTCATGGCAGTGTCTTGGCTGCAGAAGATCGAGGTCCTAGGAAGAGTCCATGGGTGGGACGAATATGCAAAGGCGTGCTATATGCAGACGCGACTGCGTGGATCGGCCCGAAAGTGGTACGATCACCTCGACAACTACGAGATGTCGTGGCCCGAGTGGAAGTCGTCGCTGGAGCGAGCCTTCCCGCGACATACAGAGTACGCGGACATGATGGAGGAGCTGATGCAGCGGAAGAAGCGCGGTAATGAGACCATGACGCACTATTACCACGAGAAGCGGATGATGGTGAAGAGGTGCCGGTTGGACGATGAGGCAGCCATCTCACTCATCATACGGGGCCTACCCGTGGAGCTTCAGGCGCACGCTAGGAGCTTCAGATGTTCAACCCCCGAGGAGCTGTATGTTGGATTCCTGGCGTCCCAGGAAAATTACCAACCCCCCGGAGGCAGTTCGTCGAAGACGGACAGGGCCACTGTGCGTGTCCCTCCAGCATCGCAGCCTGGATCCTCGCATCGCTGGGGAAAGCAGGGGCGCAGACGTGACCAGCGGGACAGTGCCAAACCAGACAAGGCTTGCTTTCGGTGCGGGAAGCAGGGCCATTATGCGGCCAACTGTATGAAGAAGATGGAGGATTGCCCCCATTGCGGCAAGAGCGGACATCTACCTGCCAGATGTTACAAGAGGCCCAAACCTCAGGAGAAGGCGGTTAGCCTACTTAAGCTGGCAGGCAGGACAGATGTTTTCAACAAGGAGGTAAAGGTAAACGGGTTGACTTTCCGTGCCTATATAGACACGGGAAGCCAATCCAACATTATATCGGGAAAAGCCACCAGGCAGTTAAACTTGACGATGACACATTCTGCAACCATTTTGAAAGGATTTACCGGTGGATCGGTAATGGCACAAGGTGTGGTAGAGTTTATTCTCGAGGTGGACGGTTTGAATCTGGTCACCTCAGCACTTGTGACCGACTGTATCATGGGCAGCATCGATGTTTTAATAGGGCAACCCTTTATTTCACAGATTGGAATTTCCCTCATGGTAAATGACGGACAAGCTATTTTTAGAAAGGATGTAGAAATCAATCCCGTACAAACTATTGATCTTGCAATAATTGGAGATAAGTCATTTCAGGTTGTATGTGCCGGAGATGTCACAATTCCACCATCAACCACGGAGGTGGTTAAGGTGAAGATTACAGGAGCTGTGCTAGGGGAGAGCTACTCCACGGCCCCGCGCTGTTTCGAACTGGGGGCCACCACTTTCATGCTGCCAGCTACATTTTTGGGTGCTGAAGGAGCGATGAAGGTGCACAACCTCGGGCGGGAAGCCTTGAGGTGGAAGAAGGATGAGCTGATCACTCGGGCTGTACGGAGCACTGAAGCTCCAGCAGGTCAGACTCATAGCCGAGGAGAAGTAAGTGACAACTTTGTTTGTTTTATGGAGACATCAGATCTGCAGGTGGGAGACATAAGTGAAGCGGAGAAGCGGGACCTGCTGCAGGTGCTTCATGAGTATGAATTCTGTTTTGCTAATTCCACCAATGATCTAGGTTGCACCACCTTGGGAGAGATGTCGATTAAAACTACTACTGAACAACCGATTCACTACAAGCCGTATAGGTTGGCGTTTGCAGAACGTAAGGTAGTCCAAGAAAAGATTGATGATCTTTTGGGTAGTGGTATAATCCGAGAGTCAGATTCAGACTATGCTAGTCCTGTGATTCTCGTTAGGAAAAAGGACGGAGACTTTAGAATGTGCGTTGATTATAGAGCACTTAATGCAATCACTATCAAGGATAGATTTCCATCGCCGCATATTGATGACCAATTATGCAAGCTGGCAGGGAACATCTATTTTACCAGCTTAGATTTAGCTCAAGGCTATCATCAGGTACCGATGGCTGAGGATTCCATCAGAAAAACTGCATTTGTAACGCCAGATGGGCAGTTTGGGTATTTGCGTATGAGTTACGGATTAGCTAATGCACCCTGTGCATTTATGCGAATTATTAAGAAGGCTTTAGCGAGAATACCAGGTGATGATATTCTAGTGTTCATGGATGACATACTGATACCATCTAAATCAATTCCCGAAGGCATAGCCAGACTTAAGACGGTTTTGACTTTATTAGCGGAAGCTGATCTTCGAGTCAACCTGAGTAAATGTTCTTTCCTGCAAACTAAAATCACTTATTTGGGACACGAGGTGTCTGAGAAAGGCATTGCACCAGGCAATATCAAAATTGAGGCAGTTCAGAACTTTAGGCAACCTAGGAATATTCATGAAATTAGGCAATTTATGGGATTGGCCAGCTATTTCAGAAAATTCATTAAAGGTTTTGCTACCATAGGTCGCCCGTTGACTGAGTTGACAAAGAAGGGTGTCGAGTGGAAATGGGAAGATTCCCAGATACATGCATTTGAAACCCTAAAGGAGAAGTTAGTTAGTCGCCCTGTTCTAGCTATATATGATAGAGAACTGGAAACAGAATTGCACACGGATGCCAGTAAATTAGGGTTAGGTGGAATTCTAATGCAGAAGCAGAGCGACGGTGAAATAAAACCAGTGGCTTATTTCAGTCGTGTGACTTCAAAGGAAGAAGAATTCTATCACAGCTATGAGTTAGAGACTTTAGCGGTAGTTGAATCTGTAAAAAGGTTCCGCATCTATCTGTTTGGCATACATTTCACTGTTGTGACAGATTGCACTGCTGTAAGGGCAACGCTGGTTAAGAAGGATATGATTCCTAGGATAGCTAGATGGTGGCTCACCATACAGGAGTACGATATGAATGTAGTATATCGTCCCGGAGACCGTATGAAGCATGTAGATGCTCTGAGTCGTAATCCGTCACCCCTTGAGGTGAATGTTTCTATGATAGAAACGGACGACTGGTTACTTTCCTTGCAGCTTCAGGACCAAAAGATTATATCTATCGTAGAGCAGCTTAAGAGTGGCAAGGCCAATAAGGACTTGACAAACGATTTCTGCATTAGAAATGATAGATTGTACCGCAAAACGTTGGCGGGTGAAAGAGTAATGGTTCCAAATAATGCTAAATGGATGTTAGTAAGGAAATATCATGATGACATTGGTCACCCAGGTTTCGAGCGGTGTGAGAAACTGATCAAGAGTGAGGTTTGGTTCCCCAAGATGACTCGTTTCATCAGGAAGTACGTGGCCGCATGTATAAATTGTGCATTTGCTAAGGGCCAGTACGGGAAAAGGGAAGGTAAGCTTAACGCTATACCCAAGCCCGACAGATCAATGCACACTCTGCATATAGATCACCTAGGACCATTTTCTAAAAGCAAGTCAGGTAATAGCTATTTACTTGTGGCTACAGATGCTTTCTCCAAATTTGTGTTTGCTTTTCCATCAAGAACACTAAATTCGGTGGAGACAATTAGAAAGTTGAATGAAATGTTCAGTACATTTGGAGTACCTACTAGAGTTATCTCCGATAGAGGTTTGGCTTTTAATAGCAGAAGGTTTAAGCAATTTTCTGTAGAGAAGCAGTTCAAACACATCTTGACTGCAGTTGCTACTCCCCGAGCAAATGGGCAGGTTGAGAGGACCAACAGGACATTGCTCGAGGCGATGCGTGCCATGGATGCAGATCCTAACTTATGGGATGTAGGATTACCTGAGATTATCTGGGGTATTAATAATACCATCAATGCCAGTACTAGGTTTACCCCATTTCAGTTGATGTTTGGTCACAAGAACAATGTTCTTGCTGAAGCGCGAGACGATGCCAGTGTAGAGCATCTCTCCGTGGAGGCGCAGGTAGCTGAGTGTCGCGAGGCGGCTCAGCGTAATATGGCAGTGGCTGCTGAAAGAATGAAGGCACAGTACGACAAAAGGCGAAAGGTAGCACGCAAGTATGGAAAAGGAGACCTTGTCTTGTGGAAAGAAGGTGTGGTTCGGGGAGGAGCAGGGATCAATCATAAAACTGACCCCCTCTATAGTGGACCATACAAGGTAACTAAAGTATTTCCAGATATTGACCGCTACGAGATTAGCAGTGTCAAGGGTATGCGTGGCTATAAGAAGTTCACCGCCATGGTTGCCGCTGATGCGTTGAGGCCCTACAAGGGAGCCCCTGGAGACTCTGACGAGTCTGACAGCCAGGATAGTGAGGTAGGTCGAGATGATCTATTGGATTTGCTGGAGAGCTGAGTCTCACCAGGTCGGCACGTTGCATGATTAATTGTTGATTAATCTGAGTGACTGTGCATAAGTGACTGCGGGTCACTAGGGTAGTCATCTGACTGCTGGAAGGATTACAGTTTGGCAGATTATATTCTATTTTTCAGCCTCTAAAATTATCTGTGTTTGTGCATCCTAGTGGTGTGTTGGATTCGTTCAGTAGAAACGATCCGAATAATTGGATATGCTCAGTAGAAGCTATTCGGGATTGTTCAGTAGAAACAATCCGAATAATTGGGTACGCTCAGTAGAAGCTATCCGGGACTGTTCAGTAGAAGCTATCCGGGACTGTTCAGTAGAAGCAGTCCGAATAATTGGATATGCTCAGTAGAAGCTATCCGGGATTGTTCAGTAGAAACAATCCGAATAATTGGGTACGCTCAGTAGAAGCTATCCGGGACTGTTCAGTAGAAGCAGTCCGAATAATTGGGTATGCTCAGTAGAAGCTATCCGGGACTGTTCAGTAGAAACAATCCGAATAATTGGGTACGCTCAGTAGAAGCTATCCGGGACTGTTCAGTAGAAACAGTCCGAATAATTGGGTATGCTCAGTAGAAGCTATCCGGGATAGTTCAGTAGAAACTATCCATGTGATTGTAATGCTTGTAACTAATATGTTTTTCTTTTTATTCTTGTGAGGGCACAATGGAGAGTCAGGATGGTCGAGTGTAAACTTGACAACCAACCCCGGACACTATATCGGTTGGTAGGAATGGGAGAGGACAATATCCTGCGGGTGGCGAGACTGGACCGGCCTGGAAGGGTAGCTAGCTACCCCACCTGTGGCTTCCGCCCTCTTCTCTCTCAACAACGCAAGGAAGGCAGATCACGGAGACAAACCAGATATAACTATCGATAGCCATTTTGTTGTTTGTTGGAATACACGAACTGTTTAAAAGTGCCCAGTGTTTAATTAATCTCCCTGTTTATAAAATACTTGCAGAACTTAATAATAAATAATACTAGCTGGTACCCGGCATGCGTTGCAATGCCATTCAAAGAAATAAATTAATTCTCCCTGCATGTCCTTTCCCGTGCATCCCCGTTGACCTCCCGAGTCCCTTTCCGAGAATACTGCACAAGAGTCCCAACTGCTCCCGTCTGGAGCCAGTGAGACTATGGTATCCCCGATCGGGCTATATTGTGAGGCTGAAGGTAGTGGGGTGGGGAAAGAGGTAGGAAAGAGGAAGGTGGGGAAGTACCTGGCTATTTAGATCTGGTCACCAATCACGGCTTATGCCATTTCAAGCAACGTTTCAATTCTGAATGGTGGTCTACCAGGGCGATACTTAGAGTATCTTCCAATCTGGAATGTGCCGCAAATATACTTTATATTATTATAAAGAAAAAAATTGTGAAATAACACAAATTAATCAAATAAAATTTATTTGACACGCCGGGATTCGATCCCCCGACCTTCGGTTTACGAGTCAAGAGCCTTACTTACGTCAATTTTTCTTTCCGTAAGATCTTTCCACAAAGTATCGGAAGACTTAAAAAAATCTTTCAATTCCTTCCCCTCCCTCCAATTTTTTTACTTTTCTTTCCGGAAGAACCTTCTACAAAGTATTAGAAAACTTTTAAAAAAAGATGAATGAAATAGGTAAAGTGGTTCTGAAGTTATAGCGTGACCAAGGGAAACAGGGATTTATTTGTAGAAATCCACCTGATTTTTCTACAAATTAAACACAAAAACAATAATTAAAAACGTAGAAACGCGTCTGATTTTACTTTTAAATTAATGTAAATAATATTTACATTAATTTAAAAGAAAAATCAGATGCATTTCTACAAATTAAACACAAAAACAATTAATTCTTATTTTTTATTAATTTTATCTAATTTATAGAATTGTTTCATGATGCGTAAAAAATGTAACAAATTTTGAAAAAAAATTTGTTCTTTTGTGTCGAAGAACGCTTAAGTACTACAGTTTGGCAAGAAAGTGTAGAAAATGAATGATGGCGCTGCGATCGTTTTCTAGTTTTAAATGGCAACACCAAGATGGCTCATAAGACAAAGAACGTATGTTTTAAAAAACACTTCTGGCAAAATGCATATTTCATAGCGTATTTGTATTTTCAAAAAATTTGCACAAAAAACTGTAATTTAATAGAAGCAAAATAAAACAAAACAAGTTTTAAGTGGGCGTTTATTCCGATATAAAAACGTAGGTACTTAAAAATTTAAGTCTATTAATTCAACACCCGACATGTAATTATTGTCTTCGTCCTCGTGTGATTCTTCTTCTTCCGTATCTTTATATTCATCTAAACGCAGTTCATCGATATCATCATATATATTACTGCCTCATGCATAATATTCTGCATCAATTTTCATCACGTGTTTGCAACAATTTTTCCAATCATCAGCACTCATGCTATTACATAATGCCCATTTTCTGTTTTCCCAGTGTTTCAAATTTTCCATCTGCCTTTTCCCCTTCCTTGACGATTCGTCTTACCGTTGATTCAGATTTACCTGTGTGTGAAAAATCATTAAAATTATTATTATAGAAGGGAGTTTTAAAAACACACACTAGATAATATTCACTTGGAAAGAAAGAAAGAGAAAACGAGAAAAAAGCAACTTTTCTACGAGTTTAATATTATTTTTTTTTATTGAGTTATTCCCTTTTTCCTGTGGCCGTACATTAACTGTCAAAATGAAGTGTCAAAATCATATTTTTTTACCATTACCTCAAATCAGATTGTAATGGTTATTATCGCTCGAAAATTGGCATAAATCTTGTAATACTAATTAAATTTATTAAACAAACTATACTACGTACCAGTCATTTCTGCAGTTCGTTTGCAAACATCTTCTAAATTAAAAAGAAGCTTCTTCGCGTGACACTCAGCTAGGCAGCGTTGAAAAACGCAGAATATAACCTCTCTTGTATCACTATGTATAATTTATTCATTTTAATTAAATTCAGGCAAACAATGAATAAAAATATTATCAAATCAGCGATATTCTACTCAGATTTAAGACAATAAATCAACCGTAACACGCGCTAATATGACAGCCATAGGAAACGTCATATAATTCGGTGTTGCCATAGTAATGAACACGTTTAGTTCAAATTGAATTAATTTCTACACTTTCTTGCCAAACTATACATGGCGTCCTATTTTATGATTCTGCGATTGTTTCGAAAATGTAATTAATTTCAAGAAATGGCCAAGATCACCTTTAATGAGTGATAGCCAAATAAATGTTTTAAAAAAATATATCAATTCGCATCAAGCTCGCCGCCAGCACGTAGATTATTGAAGCTTGCTTCAAGCGTCCTCGTGCGTCCTCGGTAGACTGTTCACTGGTATTAGTTCATTTATGGTAGACTGTCATTGCTGCTCCACACTATTCGCGAAGTTGAACGAGGTTAGCCGAATACGATAGTGAGGAAGGGCACTTCGTCTATTTTCGTCCAACCTTGGCTCGTCTCGGGCGACCTCCAGTTTTTGTCGGTTTTTGTGCCCGAGTCAAAGGACTCGAGGTTGCACGAAGTGCCTACACGAAGTGCCTCTCTACACTACTCGGTTAACTTCAGTTCGCTTCAATACAGGGGCGTATAACTTCGTTCAAATTTTTCAACCGTGGTCCGTGACGTAAAAGTGCTGCCACTCATAGATAAAGTTTCATAGATGGAGCTGTAAAGATAGGTTTGTAATTTTGATTTTCGCCATCTCTCGCTCAGGGTTGCCAACTTAGGGGTAAAATAAGTGGGATGGGATTTTTTTACTGGTTTAATAGGTGTTTTGGAGTATTTTTTGTGGTATTTTTGGGGGTTTTGTGATTCCATACATTTTTTTAAATTTTTATTACATCGTATATACGGAGCACTCGCACACTTCTTATTTGAGGATTTATTTTTATTGTACAAAAACTTGCTGAAACGACTTGTGCCTTCACAAATGGAAAAATTGGTGGACTCTTGAAGTTGTAGAATTTTTTTTTTTAATTTCCGAGAACACCTGATCCATACAGCTTCAATGTGTTTTGGTTTTGATTTTCTAAATATATCACAAGATCTTGAAGAAAATGATTTTTTTTTTTTTACTGTAAATACCGTACAAGAATCTCAACTGCTCCGTCTGAAGCCAGTGAGACTATGGCATTCCCCAAATTAGGTATGTTGTGAGGCTGAAGGTAGTGAGGAGGGGAAGGAGGTGGGGAAGAGGAGGGTTGGGAAGTACCTGGCTATTCAGATCTGGTCACCAAACACGGCTAAAGCCATTTTCAAGCAACATTTCAATTCTGAATGGTGGTCTTACACCAGGGCGATACTGATAGTATCTTCCACTCTGGAACATGCCGTAAATATACTATAATATATATTATTTTATATGAATTAATTGTGAAATAACACAAATTAATCAAATAAAATTTACTTACGCATGCCGGGTTCGAACCCCAATCTCCGGATCGTGAGTCAAGAGTCTTACCCACTGGACTACGGAGGTCGTCAGGTCATTTGATGGATGAAAATTAAAATCTCTTGATTTTATGAAACAAACAGCCCCGTATTTTGCGTATCGCTTGAGAAAGATATGTGTTAAGAAATTAAAGTTGATATTTAGTTGAGCAAGGGTTGAAATGTTTCTCCGCTTTTAACAAAGAGGTCAGGCATAGTTGTGGTTCGAGGATTTACACATAGATGTCAGGGTTGGCTATAGTCTTCCCTCCCAAATGGACCCTGTTGTAAATTTATAAATAGGATGAATTCATTATTTTCTACCTCTTTCTGCATTAGTTTGCCTTTAAAAGGAAACGTTAGATTATCAGTCCGTTGGGGGGATTTAATAATTTATTTGGATTGGAATTGTTGTACATTATTGCCAATAAATTAATTTTGTATCTACCTTGAATTTCTTGTTGAAGTTTTTGAAGACCTAAAAACTTACATTATTTGATTAATCGAATCAAAACCCTAACATTTGGTCCTTCGAGCCGGATTAACGATTGAATCGCGAGTGATAAAAGAACCAGCATCTTCAACATTCATCAAGAGAGATCTTCAGAGAAAAGGGCAAGTGACCAATTCCCATTCCTATATACCTTATTTTCCCAGGCAGGAGAGCATGATTGATGGAGTACATAACCGTATTTCTTTGTTTGTTTTAAATTTATTTAAAAAAAACGGGCTGATTATTGCTGTGGTGTTAAATTGATTTCATACCCAACAGCAACATTGTCGATAAAAATTGTTACATCAATGTAAAAAGAAGTTTTAGAATACTGAGAAAGCATTTTAAATTTCATAAATGATTAATTACGAATGATTATTTGAAAATCCGTAAGTTAAAATTCGAATTTTACCGCGAGGCGGTTGTTTAAACGCAGCCGTAAGCCTAACGCATGCGCGGTAGGAACAAATAACAAATAATATTATTCTTAATTTTGACAGCTAACGGGCTGTGGCATTTTGCGAGATAAGATTCATTTCATGGTTAAAATTCATTGTTTATCGGTTAATAAGTAAAATTCTGTGATCAAGGGCAGTGCACGTGTAGTGATTAATTACAAGTGATTATAATTTAACGTTTGTGTTCTGTGAGTACCTTATTTTTGATATTTAAAAAATGGATCTCAAAACATTAGTGGCCCAGAGGGGAATCTGTAAAGCTAAATTAACTCGATTCAACGAATACATCCAAGGAAATAATTTGTCGCAATCTGAAATTGAAGTCAGGTTAAAGAAACTCGAACCAATTTTAGATTCTTTCGATATAATCCAAGATCAAATTGAAGCGCTTTCAGCGGACGAATTGGCTAAACCATTGGAAAGGCAAGCATTTGAAAATTCCTACTATAGTCTTGTTGCCAAGGCTAAAGATAAATTGTTAATTAAGGTTCCGAATGCAATTTCACACAATATTAGATTGCCTATTTTAGAGTTGCCTAAATTCGACGGCTCCTATGAAAAGTGGTTAAATTTTAGAGATACTTTTGTAGCTCTGGTTGAAAATAACCCATCCTTAGAAATTATTCAAAAGTTGTATTATCTGCGATCATGCCTGGAAGGTGACGCGGCTAAATTATTGATATCATTGCCAAATCACCAAGACAATTATTACACGGCCTGGGAAATGTTGACCAGCCGATACCAAAATACAAAATTTATTATACATAAGCACGTGGAAGCATTATTCAAATTGCCTGAAATAAAATTTGAAAATTCCACAGCATTAAGGAATCTTATTGATGAATCCGAATTACATTTAAAATCGTTGAATAATTTAAATATACCCACCGAAAATTGGGATATTATTTTAATATATTTATTGTCACATAAACTAGATAGCGAAACTCGAAATCATTGGGAAACATTTGCAACCAAAGATAACCTACCTACATATAAGGAGTTTATAAAATATTTATCAGATCGCGTCCAGATTTTAGAATTTGCCGGGATTACTGAAGCAAAGGTTAATCAAAATAAAACATTCCCTGTCAAGTACAGAAAGGAAGCTATGATTTCATTAACGCCGCAAATGATAAAATGTATTATTTGCAAAGGCGATCATAGGATTTATAATTGTAAAAAATTCTTAATATTAAATGCTAAGGATCGAATTATAAAGATACGTCATTTAGGTGCTTGCTTGAAATGTTTGTGCCTAGGTCATAAACTAAAGGAATGTAAAAGTAAATACAACTGTCGAATATGCGAAAATAATTCGCACAATACATTGTTACATTTAAAAAAGGAAATAGATAATTCATCTCATAATAAGTCTCCTCAGAATAATGATACACAATCAACATCAAATAATGAAGTTTTAGTTACCAATCATTCAACGAAGGTATCTAATAATTTTATTTTGTTATCTACGGCCGTTATTAAAGTGTTGAATAATAATGGAAACTTAATTAAGGCAAGAGTATTATTGGATAGCGGAGCGCAGTCTAATTTTATCTCAGAGAAATTCGAAGCTAGGTTGCAATTAAAACCCAAAAGTGCAAACATACCGATTACCGGAATACAAAACAGAATATTGAATATTAAGAAAAGTGTAAATTTAAGGATTTTTTCAAGCTATTCACCTTATGAAAGAGACATAGAATGTCTCGTTTTGAAGGAAATAACGAGTAATCTGCCACAAATTTCTTTTCAGAAAAAGGATGCTAGCGTACCTGATGGTCTACAGTTAGCGGATCCTACCTTCTACGAAACAGGCTCCATAGATATGCTACTCGGAGCGGAAATCTTTTGGGAAATTTTGAAACAAGATCAACTACGAAATGGAGACTCAGGACCTGTACTGCAGAGAACGGAATTCGGGTGGCTGGTGTCAGGACCTATCGTCACAACAAAAACAAAAAGGCCAGTAAAATCTTGTCACCTATCATTAAATATATTACATAAACAAATGGAAAACTTCTGGAAATTAGAAGAATTCCCGCCGGTGAAGCACCGGAGCCATGAGGAGCGAGCGTGCGAGGAAATGTTCAAGGACACGCATAAAAGAAATGACGAAGGTCGTTTTATGGTAAGCTTACCGCAGCGCCCCTGTGTTAAACAGTTAGGCGAAACACTGCCTATGGCAGAAAAGAGACTTTGCAATTTGCAAAGAAAATTTTCTTCAAATCCTGACCTGATGAAAAAATATAAAGAATTTATGCAGGAATACATAGACTTGGGTCATATGACCCGGTGCGAGGCACCTTCTAATGAAAAAAATTATTATTATTTACCACATCATGCAGTAATAAAAGAATCAAGCACTACCACGAAGACTCGAGTAGTATTTGACGGTTCTGCAAAATCATCCACTGGTATATCCTTAAACGATGCGCTCATGATAGGACCTGTTTTACAGAAAGATTTAGCTGCACAATTGATATGTTTCAGAAAGCACCAGTACGTGATAACAGCAGACATAGAGAAAATGTACAGACAGATATTGGTGCGACCCGAAGACAGGGATCTACAGCGTATAATATGGAAAAATTTCCCGGAGGAGGAAATTCAGCATTATCAACTTAACACCGTTACCTACGGTCTGGGGCCGTCTTCATTTTTGGCAACTAGATGCCTTGAGCAGTTGGGAAATGAAAATATGTCATCAAATCACAAGGTCAGTCAGATTATAAAGAATAATTTTTACATGGATGATTTGCTTACTGGTGATGAAACAGAAGAAAGCTGTTTATTAATTAAAGAGCAATTAATATCTATCATGGCATCCGCTGGAATGAACTTGAGAAAATGGCGATCAAATTTGCCCTCATTATGTTCAAAGCAAGAAAGCATGTCGGATATGATTATTAGTACAGATTCAAATGACAGAAAAATATTAGGCTTGTCATGGAATAACCAACAGGATAATTTCTTATACACGGTGAAGTTAATAAAAAATCCAATTGTTAGCAAACGACAAATGCTATCAAGCATTGCGTCCATATTTGACCCTTTAGGATTAATAGGTCCTGTCACTGTTGTTGCTAAATTGTTGATGCAAAAATTGTGGCAGACGAAGGTTCAGTGGGATGAGCCTATTCCACATGACATGTTGAAGACATGGGAAGCTTTTATGAGTGAACTGCCTCAATTAAATAATTTAAGAATAGGTAGAAAGATTCAATGTCAAGATCATGTAAATTTACAGCTACATGGATTTTGTGATGCCTCAGAGAAGGCATATTCGGCCTGTGTCTACCTGATATCTACTGATAAATTGGGTAAGAGATACTCCAATTTGATAATGTCCAAGTCACGGGTAGCACCTTTGAAAAGCGTGTCTCTACCCAAATTAGAATTATGTGGAGCTGTATTATTGACAAAGTTAGTGAATTATATTAAAGAAGCCATATGTACACCGGATATACATACAACATACTGGTGCGATTCTCAAATAGTACTGTGCTGGGTCAGGGAGCAGCCTGCAAGATGGAACACTTTCGTTGCGAATCGGGTGGCGGAAATCCAGGAAACCAGTCAGCCGGAGCAATGGAAACATGTAAGGTCGGAAGACAATGCAGCAGATGTGCTCTCCAGAGGAACCGGTGTTTCACAATTGTTAATTTCCAGCATTTGGTGGCATGGTCCAGCTTGGCTGATACTGGATTCAGCGTGCTGGCCGAATGCCGACACATTTTGTATTGATCCACCAGAGATCAAGACAAGCTCGGTTCTGTTGTCTGCAGTGAAACAGGACTGGGACATTTTTAATAGATATTCTAGTTTTTCCAAATTACAAAGAGTAACGGCATACATTATTAGATTTCAGTTTAATTGTAAAAACCCTTTGCAGCGCCGCTATGGTAAATTAACAGTTAGTGAGTTGGAAAATTCAGTAAATAAATTAATATCTCGGGCGCAATCATACTGTTTCAGCGTCGAAATTCGAGCTTTAAATAATGGCAGTAATATACCTAGAAATAGTTTTTTAAAATCATTAGATCCTTTTATTGAAAGGGATCTAATTCGAGTGGGGGGAAGACTCTCCAAAGGTAAAATGGTAGATGAAAACCAGCAGCACCCAATTATATTACCTTCACATCATAAAATAACAGAGCTAATTGTAAGACACTATCATTACTTGAACTTACACTCGGGAACGCAGTCATTATTGGCGTTGATTAGAATGAAATTTTGGCCGATTAAGGGAAAGAATGTAGTAAAAAGGATAATTAAAAAATGTATAATTTGTTATAGATGCAATCCCAAACCAGAACAGCAGTTGATGGCCGACCTACCAGCTGAAAGAATAACTGAATGCCGGGCATTTCAAAATACGGCAGTCGATTATTCCGGTCCAATACTGATAAAATCGGGTATTCACAGAAAAACCCATAGCGTTAAATCATATATTTGCTTATTTGTATGCATGGCATCTAAGGCAGTGCACTTAGAAGTTGTGCTGTCTTTGAGCGCAGAAAGTTTTTTAAACGCTTTGAAACGATTTATCTCGCGTCGTGGTAGACCAAGTAAAATGTTCTCAGACAATGCAACCAATTTTAAAGCGGCTAATAATGAATTAAAGGAAATTTATAATTTTTTAAATATGTCCAATGATAAAATTGATAAATATTTATCCACATTAGGTATTCAGTGGAGATTTATACCGCCTCGTGCCCCGAACTTTGGGGGGCTATGGGAAGCCGGGATAAAATCAGTTAAACATCACTTAAAAAGAATAACAAGTATCGCTTCATTAACGTACGAAGAAATTAGTACGGTGTTATGTCAAATTGAATCTTGCTTAAACTCCAGGCCACTGACTCCCTTATCAAATGACCCTTATGACCTTAATCCCTTGACCCCTGGTCACTTTCTCATAGGAACTAGTATGGCAGCGATTCCAGAGCAAAATTTGGAACATATCACGTTCAATCGATTAAATAATTACCAAAAACTAATACAAATTGTTCAAATGTTTTGGTCGAGGTGGCGGAAGGAGTACCTGGCAGAGCTACAAACCAGGAACAAATGGACTAACAGGAGTCAAGGACAGTTACAGCCTGGCGACATGGTAATACTGAAGGAGGACAACGTCCCTTCTTGCTACTGGAGGCTGGGACGGGTGAGCGCCGTACATCCTGGCGCTGATGGACGAGTTCGCGTGGCGACCATCATCACTTCGAAGGGCATAATCCAGAGGGCCATTTCAAAATTATGTCTGCTACCAATAGAAGACAACGGACCCGACGCAAATGATGTTCATACAAAAACTGATGAAGAAAATAATTGAAGGTTCCACAAGAAAAAACTCGACGCAGAAATCTAATAAACTTCCCGCAAGTAAAACCAAGTGGCAGTGAAAAGTTATTTTCTAAAAAAGTTTTTTAAAAAAAAACAATGTTTCAAGAAATAAATCAAGATTTAAATAATTAATTTAAAGCAAAACTACAAATTTAATTTAAATAAAAACAGCAAGAGGCTTAAAATTCTAATTTAAATATCAATTTTTCTACACACTTCAAGATTCAAGATGGAACCATATCCGAACATTCAAACCTAGAAGGAAGACCAAGGAGCTTCGCACGTCAAGATCTCAAGATTGCTATTTATTTATTTTTTATTGTTAAAATTAGAAATTTTTGTTTTTTAAATGAAGTTATAATTAGATTATTATTAATAGTTCTTAGAAATAGGATAGTTTTTATTTGGAAATTTTTATGGTTTAGTTAAAGTTAAATTATTATTATTTTTTGTTTCTTCCAAATTGATTTTAGCATATGTTTATATTTAGGTGTTTTATTTTTTATCCTTATTTTTTTTTGATATTTTAGAAAAAGTGACCTTCGTTCCCTTTTTCGGGGGGAGTATATGTTAAGAAATTAAAGTTGATATTTAGTTGAGCAAGGGTTGAAATGTTTCTCCGCTTTTAACAAAGAGGTCAGGCATAGTTGTGGTTCGAGGATTTACACATAGATGTCAGGGTTGGCTATAGTCTTCCCTCCCAAATGGACCCTGTTGTAAATTTATAAATAGGATGAATTCATTATTTTCTACCTCTTTCTGCATTAGTTTGCCTTTAAAAGGAAACGTTAGATTATCAGTCCGTTGGGGGGATTTAATAATTTATTTGGATTGGAATTGTTGTACATTATTGCCAATAAATTAATTTTGTATCTACCTTGAATTTCTTGTTGAAGTTTTTGAAGACCTAAAAACTTACATTATTTGATTAATCGAATCAAAACCCTAACAATATGTTTTATGTTTTATAAGGTATATAACAAATCGCGTACTGGCAACACAAAATATTTGGAAATGGCGTCTTGGACAAAACGGTTTGACATCTTGGTTTTCTGCATAACATTAAAAGGTAAAATATAGCATTTTTCTGTTGAAAATAATTATTATACTGTATGCAGATGTTTAATCTGATCGATAAATATGATTTCCATTCAAAAACATTGCTTTTTCATTTTGTTTTCGCTAAAAACGTTCATGATCCTGTGATGGCGCATTGGTGGATGTGTTTAATGGAGATCTTCTTGTTTTGGCCTTTTGTATTGTTTTACGTATTTTAATTTGATTCTTTCAAGATGTATTAATTTATTTTAATGTTTTCCGGTAGACTATATGTAACTTATTGTTATCATTTTTATAGATGGCTGTTAGAGGTTTGTCACATGAAGAAATAACTATTGCACTGGAAGGAGACATTTCCGATGTCAAATGGGAGTCTGACGGTGAAGGTGAAGAGAGCTGGTCAGTGGAGTATCTACAAGATGACCAGGATGAGAACCAGTACCAGGACATCAACATTCAGCATTCGTCCGTAAATTAATTTGAGGTTAGGTCGGTTAGGATACCTTAGTTTTTGTGTTATGTTTTATTATCAATTGTCTTATGTGTTATTTATTATCAATTGTCTTTACTGAAAATAAACATATTTAAAGATGTTCTCAGAGTGTTTCATTTGTCTAATGTAACATTTTCTGATTCCAATAATTTTGTTCTTAAATAATTTATTGGGTTAGTGAAGTAGGTCGAGAGCGATTATATTGTCTATGGTAGACAAATAAGTTTCCTCTATCTTTAGTCTATTAGTGCTGGCAAGTGCGGGAAGGGCGAGGGGGGTTAAGTTGGTGACGAAACCGCTAGGAGGAAAAAGCCCCAAGTGATCGATCTAGGGGTTAGTATATTTATGCTTCAATACGTCGTCGTGAATGCACGTGCGCGCTAGCAATTATTTTTTTAGTATTATCTCACGGCACGATTATGAGTGGAGTACAGTGGTCGCAGGAGCAAATTCTGTTGCTCCTGCGACCAGGGCATGTTAGAATTACCCGTAGACGAATTAAAGAAAAAGAAGGATTCGCTTTTTGCTATGTACAGGAGCTACCGTAGAAAAAAAGATGCGTCAATAAATAATAATAATAATAATGGTTTATTGTCTTCATTTCTTAGTAACAAGTAGAGATAATGATATCCCCACTCGGATCTCCCGTGCTGAGGATTTCACTTACATATTATAATTTAATTATAAGAAATTAATATGAAATAGACATAACATATATCATATAGCATATATTTTTTTAAATAATTATAAATAAAATAAGACAGCGTTTTCTTTATTATTCAGTTCAGTGGATTTGGTTTTAGTCTATTTGATATCAGTATATTTTCTATTTCTGATCTCCCTATATTTAGTATCCAGCTTTTTATTTGAAAATTAAATTTTATAATGTTGAGGTTTTTGAGTGAGAGTGGTATTTTATTGTAGAGTTTAAGAGGAAATACTAGCTGCGCTTTTCTATACAAACGTATTCCCCGTTTATCTCTCTGGATTTTGACCCTAGAGCAAAATTTTTTTTTACATAATATAGATATTGACCACTAGCGTGTCGGTACGTTTTGTTTTTTTTTGATAATTTACTTCTCATAGAAGTTACGACCTTCCAAAAATGAATAAAATTGCCTAATTTAAACGCCGTCAAAAAACGTTCAGTATACAAACTAAACAATGTATTTTGAAAAAAAGCAAAACGTACCGACATAGAATATTTTCTTTTAATACAGTTAGTGAAAAAAATTTTTTAAATCCGTCCAGTTTTGGAGAAGAAAAATGGGGAATACAAAACATCGATTTCGAAGATTTTATTTAGGTATTTTCGGCCCGACGTGCAGGTGTCCCTTTCGCTCATTTCTCCTGAGGGGGGCCGGGGAACGTGGGTTTTGACAAATACATACATATAATGCGAAGTAGTGATGTAAAGAATTTTATCGGTAGACTAGTGTTGTCCTTGCCCGAGTAATCGATATTTTTTATTCGTTTTTTTTCTGTTTAGTGACTCATCGCGGTATACCAATACTGACCGAGCTTGCATACTAAAATTGTGCAAAATTAAATTTTTTTATGTCAAGTACTATAATAAATTTTCAATTTGGGAGGCGTTTTAGGTACCATCGCCCCGGGAACCATTTATTGGATAACCAACACCCCCGCCACTTGGTCACCGCAAGTGGTCCTCTATGTTTGGTGACAGAGCCTGGGTTCCCGGGTTCACGGATGAGGTCTGCATGGGTTTTGGTGGCGGATAATTTTGTCCACTTACTGCGTGGCGGGCCGGATTGGGAGAAACTGGAAGAGGAAGATCTTTTGATCTCTACAGCTGGACTCTCCACCATCATTTCATACTTTTACCTACCTTTTCCCTACCCAAAACTTCCTTTCCTTCCTTATCCTAAAAATACCCTCCACACAGCTTCTCCAATGATGTCCAACAACTTCTCCAACAAAGTCCCTGAGCGATTATTTTTCCTCGGTGCCTCCAATGTGAGGTTTATGTTTTAAAAAAAAATCTGTTTCAAATTTTTAGTTGAGAGTCGCTTACATTGCCTTCAGTGATTAATTGAAATTTTTTGTTTGTAAACACTTTATTGTACAAAATTTTTTACCACTATACAATGAATTTTAAACAATTTATGATTTAGATCTTTCTCTCGCCGGTAAATTTCTTGATATGCGACCGTCAATTGTTTCTGGTAAAAGGCATTGGTGGTAGAAGTTTTTCTAACAGTGGTTCAATTTTTTGCCAGATTGAATCGTCCCTTTCAATTTTTTCATACGGCAAACCTTTAGGACTCCACACGACAAAATAACAGTATTTACGACGAGTAATGTGTAACTGGCCTTGTACTTGGTAGAAGTAATTGTGATTCCGTTTTAATGTTGAAGCATTGTCTTCAATTTTACAGTTATCAATTTTTTTTGTTCAAATCCTTCTTCTGGTGACATATTTACTATACTATATGGGCATTTCACTTCAATTATAGAATCCTTGCCAAAAAGGCCATCCGGACTTTTTGTTTTCATCGATAAATAGTCCACAGGCGAATACCTCTAATTTTGTTTCTTTTGTAAATTGCTCAATTGCTTGGTTTTCATTTTCTTTCCCATAATTTGTGGCCATATTTCCTTTAAATGGCGAGTACAGTAGCGAGTTTAATACTCTCGCAACTGAAGTTTTTGGCCGTAGCTTACATATTTTTGTCCAAAGTTAGAAGCTGTAAGCCGCTTACGCCTTTCAATTGTCCACAAATTATTATTGCTTTGGCCCACCGTATTCCTTTCGAGTTCATCCTTATTCGATGGAGATAATTCTTTGAAAAATTCCTCTTTATCGTTTCAAATAATTCAGCTGGCATATCTGGATCTAATTCCAATTGACCATAATTTTCATCAGGCCCTGCAACTTTTTTTCTCTTTTCTGTCGTGTTTTCGTAATACCTTAGTTTTATTTTTCGACACCTCTGTATTGTCTCCTTCGAACGTCGTTTTCTTTCAATAAAATGCTTCGTGTAGTTGCCAGGACTGTGGCCTTGGATTTTTTTTGTATTCGTGAATGGGTTGTCATTTCACTATTCCACGAAGTTACTGCTCAAGAAGCTCAACTGCTGAAGTTATCCCATTTTTGTAAAATTTGCTCTTTTTCCGCCTATAAATTTGGCTATAACGTTGTTGAATTGCTCCACAGTGTTATTTGTCACGTTAATAATAAGACTTTCTGCATTTGCTATTAGAGACGACAATAATTGTTGAATATCAGTCCTGTTCCACAATCTTGAAGATCGCTTACTAAATTTGGATCATTAGTATACTTCTCCGACTTGCAATAGTATGACGGGTTCCATGGCCGGTGGTAATATGGGAACTCACCATACGAGTTTTGGGAATTGAACTTTCTCGGAAAAGACACTTCCTCAAATCATAATTCATATCATCATAACTCACCTTAGTAACGATTCAGATCAACACAACCCCAGAATAGTGTAATCTCATAATATGGCTAATCACCATACTTTTTGCTGATTCACGGTTACCAACAGACACGCGCGAAAGTGAATTAGTTGCGTTCCATTTTATGGCTATTCAAGCTTGTCAAAATCATAACAAGAATTATTTAGAACGTTCATACTTTCTTATTATTCCAGAATATCGCGTGAAAATTGAGAAAATTACGAATTCCGCGTTATTTGCGTGAAAATAACAAAATTCACGAAACAGTTTTTCGCAAAATTGATGAATTTTGAATTTTATAATCATTCATTCTAAAAATAGTGTACATGATATTGAATATAATGCAGCTGAACAACTAACCACAAATCATATAATAAAAAGAAGAGTAACTGTGACGGGCGGTCGAAAATGCGTTAATATAACCATTCATTCTAAAAATTGTGCAAATGGTATTATTATGTAGTGCGGACTGTGCAACTAACCACAAATCAAGTAATAAAAAGAAGAGTGCTGTGACCAGCGGCCGCGTGGCGGATACCGGGTGTGTCCAAACAATAGAAAGGTCTACTAAAAGGTCTAGTAAAAATCTACATCTGATTTTGAAAAACTCTGTTGAAAGTCCGGGCAACGCCGGTTACCTCAGCTATTTTTTTATGCAAGAGTTTTTACTCTCACAAGAGTTCCAAACGCACCCGTCAGGAGCCAATGAGAATATGGCATCTCCAATTGGGGTAGGTATGTTGTGAGGTTAAAGGAAGTGGAGAGGGGAAGGAGATGGGGAAGAGGAAGGAGGTAAAATACCTGGCTATTCAGATCTGGTCACCAAACACGGCTGAAGCCTTTTAAATTCTGAATGGTGGTCTTACACCAAGGCGACACTGAGCCATATATCCAACTTGCCGAAAATATTTTCTTTTCTTGCTGTTTATTTTTTATTTATGGTTTGGTATATTTATGCGTGGGTGGTTTATATATTTAGGATTTATGCTGTCAGGCAGATTTTTTGTATTGATGGTGTATCTACGTTTTGAATAAAGTAATATTTTTAGGAAACATAACTATTTACTCTTATTGATATTCGCGAGACGAATAGCACTCCCGAGGCGACATTACAGGTCCTTTTAATTGATGTAGCTGGTCTTATTATTATGGCTTTCGCTGATCTTTTTTAGACGTATTGACTCTTTTCCACAAAAAATTATGGTAATTATCGGTTCGGATTGGCCACGCTTATTACGAATAATTTTTAGAAAAAAACTTTAGATTCGCCTTAAGTACTATAAAAGGAAACTTTTTGGCTTTGGGGCGGCGGAAAATAATGCATTTTAATTTTCAATTGCATAAAACCAAAATTCACTTCGCGAATCGACACAGCGAAAATCCGCGGCCGTAGCTGTCACTGTTATGGACTGTAGCTGACTTCGTGGGATACCTGCATGAAATACCGCGAATCACAAACCATGTTGCACAAACCTAGCGTAGCCGCTAAACCACTTGAAAACTGGGATGTTTTTCTTGCGTTGACGCGAGTAGGCGTTATAAAGGGGCACATTCTTTTGTATCACAAACCATGTTACACAAACAAGCCCGCTAGAGAAATTTCATAATTACGCGCTTTATCCCACGAAGTCAGCTACAGTCCATAACAGTGACAGCTACGGCTGCGGATTTTCGCTGCGTCGTCGGTTCGCGAAGTGAATTTTGGTTTTATGCAATTGAAAATTAAAATGCATTATTTTCCGCCGCCCCAAAGCCAAAAAGTTTCCTTTTATAGTAATTAAGGCGAATCTAAAGTTTTTTTCTAAAAATTATTCGTAATAAGCGTGGCCAATCCGAACCGATATTTACCAATTTTTAGTATAATAAGATTATTCCATAGGTCATTGGCAGATTTGTTAAATTTTCAAAAAATATTTTGTATTATACCGCACCCATTTCAAATAATACAATCATGCAGTAAAATAAATCAATACATTATCTAGCAAACGCATGTTTTAGAATTTTAATTTTAGTTTCAACAAAATCATTAAAAAATATTTACGTACATGTGTTTCTTGACGAAAATTGATCCATTTGTATATTTATTTGCGCACTTACAAACTAATATATTTCAGATTATTTTAACATTCTTATTAAATTTAGACATTATTGAAAAATTATAAATTCTTCAAAAAATAACTACAAAAAGTACATTATTTTAATAGTTTTATCAACACGCCTTTCAGCATTTTTGGATGAAGGTATAAATTAAAGCTAATTTGAATTGAAATAAATTCGATATTGAGTTATAATTTTATAAAGCTGGTACGGAGAATAATTAATCTTTCTCGTTGTAACCGCCCTGCACGATCGTAAGAACAACTTTCGACGAAATGTGGATTTTCGTCCGCTGGCTGGTTAAACGCTCTTAATTAACTCTTCTTTTTTTGTTGATTTCAATTTAAAAATAGAAAACAGACCTCGAATACTATGGGCCGGTATATCAGTCTTTGCTAAGGACGACATTCCTCGCTCAACGGCTCAACTTAAACCGACTTAAATCGGCCGCTTTAAGCCGCAGGATAGTTCCTTTACTAGACGCTGTGGCGCTATTGGCAATAACCAGTGTTGCCAACTTAGCAACTTTATAGCTAGATCTAGCTATTATTTGTTGTCAGACAGCTACATTTTAATGAAACTTGTAGCTAAACTTTTTAGCTACTTTTATAGCAACTTTTCTTCATTGTTTTATAACAATTCTTCCAGTGACAACACATACCAAGATATAAGTACTCTTGCTTTAACTTTCCTTTCACTGCCACATTCTATTGAAGAGGTAGAGAGGTTATTCTCTCAGATGAGTTTAGTTAAAAATAAGCAAAGAAACCGAATGAGTTTGACAACTCGAAAAGCGAAATATTATATTTCTTATAATAAAAAAAAAACTCTTAACTCAATCCTCTGCATTAGAGACTCTTCGGAAAAGTGGTAAATGCTGCTATAACTGTGCTTTGCCTAAAGATGTACTGCATAAAAATACCATAATGTACCTAAATACCATGTACTGCATAAAGGTATCACTGAAAAATATTCAAAATCACTGAAATATACTGCCATCGACATCTTCTGATCTTCCTCTTTAAATATTAATGTTTAATTTATTGTTTTATTCAATAACGTGTATAAGATATTTTTTCTCTTTTGTTAGACTTAATGGAAATAAAACGATTGTCAAAATTTGTCATTTTATTGTAACTTATCTACCTACTGTAACGTTTAGCTACTTCTAGCAACTTTTTGGGGTAATAAAAACTGGCAATCTAGCAATATTTTGTAAGATGTCTAGCAATTTGGCATAGCTAACAGTTGGCAACACTGGCAATAACACATCTGTCAAATTTGACAATGTTTCGATTTCGATATAATCTGCTACGTACGACGTACGTAAATTACATTATGAATAAATTAACTATCAGCATGGAGTTTGAGCTTTCTTCGAGCGTTGAGAATTTAGATATCGTTCATTTCGTAGAACATTCAAACAGATCACGCAAAGTGCGAATATATAGAAACAGGGCTGACGACTTCCTGGCGTGGATGAAATTGAATTTTATAACAGGTTTTGTCTCTCTAAAAGGGTCATAAATTGCTTGTTAGATTTGATAAGGGATGACGTCAAATCTAAAATGGACTGGGAAGTGAAAATGCTTTTTAAAAGATATAAAAAAAGTAGCTAACAGTATAGTACTTGTCTGCATAGTGTGCTCGTTTTCATTTCAGGAATAAAGCACTCACTCCAAAACACAGATACTTTTGACAGTCAGATACCTAGCATCCTCCATGCTCATGCTGATTACTGTGGAGGACTATATCAGAGTTTACAAAACTACCGCAAGTAGCGATAGTTTTACAATCAATTGCGAACTGCTTTCATTACTTTGAAAAATTATCCTGAAAGTTTGGAAGAAAAAAAGAGGGTCTTTTGCCATAGCATGCTTCCCCAAAGTGATTGGTGCTCATGATTGCAGGCACATGTGGGTACAGTCCCCTGGTAAGTTAAACGTCATTTTATCCAAGTGCTTGTCCCAACATCAACAAACATGTCCCCCCTTTGCTTGCTTACCTTATTCGACTTATGAATGTGCAGACTAATCATTAGCTTATTTTAGGTGGTCGCAACGCAGAGATTTATCGGAACCGAAAAGGTTTCTTTTCTGTCAACGTGAAAGCCATTTGTGATGCCAATCTCAGATTCACTGATATCGTTTCAAGGTGGCAGGGGTTACATGTTTTATATTAGTGTAATTATTTATTTTTTGAGCTAACGTGGTTGTAAATTTACCTCAGGCCTCTTCAACATTCAATCATACTGTAAAATGTAAATTAATAATGAATCAAAATAAAAATTGTCTTGAGGAAGTATAAGTGTTTAATTTTTAAATGTATTTATTCAGGTGTAATATTCAAAGGAATACAAACAAATTATACAAAAGAAGAATTCTTAACAGACTTAATACTTCAAAATGAAGATATTAAGATAATGACGGATCAAAATCCGGATATATTTCAGGTGAAAGCTTTCACCGACAACATAGAAATAACCAACTTTATTTAATGGTTACTAAATAAAGCTGGTTTATATTGTCATGCGTGACAATCGGTGTAGCTATATTAATAATTTTTTATTTTATTTATTTAATTATTTTAATATTACATTTGATTACAGTAAAGACGTATTGCCCATTTCACTAGGTGTGAAACGCCTGTGTTAAGATGGCAATTTACAGAGTGGTTGTTATCTAGGTTTTTGTTTACATAATATGATAGTTATAAAAATAAAATAAAATCAGTATTTTTTTTGTTACATTATACAATTCAAGTATGAATTTAGAAGATTAAGACAAAATCATTTTGAAGCAATTAAATTTCAATTTGACAAAAAGGCATAACATTATGTATGTATGTTTAAATTTTAATTGAAAATTAACATCCTGTTGACAAACTGCTTTATTGCGGTTTAACGGGATTGTACCTTGAAAAAACATTAAAAAAGGAAATTATTTTTAATTGAATTATAATTTTTGTGTATTAAAGTACAAATATTACTTAATATGGAAGTAGTATTTGTACTTTAGTTTTTCTTCCTCATCAGTTCCATCCCGAGGAGGTGCTCCTCGTATTCTTCCTGGCAATCGGCCTTGAGGTTTTCGGCCCTGAGCAGATGTTCTTTCTCGTTTTCCTGGCGTTTAGTCTCTAGGCCCTCCACCTTGAGGAGGTGCTCCTACTGCAGATTTTGGAGATTTGAAGCTAAAATTTTAATTTTAAATTCTATCAAAGAGCTCACTCGGTGGTTGCGGTAGTAGATTTTCTTTTCTGCTGGAAAAAATGAATACAATATTATAAAAAGTTGTACCAACAGTTGCTTTATTCCACACCCGCACCCATGTACGAGTGTTTCACAATATAATTGGAAATAACTTATATTATTACATACATGTTTGCAAAATAAACCTTTTCGTCATTAAGAAAATTCTAGTATTCTCTTCCTTGATGTCAACTGATCAATTTGAAAAGTTTTGATGTAGGAGTTAACTAACCGTCACAACATTTCCGAAGGGGTAGGCAGAGAGGATGGACCACCAAACAACTTAGTCTTATTCATTTAAAATAATGTATTTTATATTTGCGGCACATTCCAGAGTGGAAGACGTGTAAGACTGGTATAAGACCACCATTCAGAATTGAAACGTTGCTTGAAATGGCGTTAGCCATGTTTGGTGACCAGATCTGAAAAGCCAGGTACTCCCCCATCTCTTAACCCACTCCACTACCTTCAGCCTCACAACATACCCTAATTGGGAATGCCAAAGTCTCACTGGCTCCAGACAGGAGCAGCTGGGACTCTTGTGGGGTACCTACTCATATTAAAAAAATACATTCCTTGCCTCATTCACGTTCATACATCGTCTCGTACATACTCTTATATTATTCTGACTCTTGACATGGTCCGACTCACCGTGTCTTGCCGACTTCTACCATTCACAATTGCAATATATATTCTCCTAACACTCCTGTCTTCGTTCATTCGCTCTACCCGCCCATGGGTCCCTTTCTGTATTTTTTTAATTATAATGGTTACATCATTTGTGGATTTTTCGAGCACCATGCTAGTCTCAAGCCCGTGTTATGGTGGTCGGGTGGATAATAATTATCCACCGGGTTGAAAACCATACCGGTACAAGTGACAAAAATTAGAAAAATGAGTTAAGTGCAAGAAGTTATAGTAAAGATGGTATTTTTCGTTGTGCCAAAAGGGTATGAACGAGAAAAAATCGCAACGCCATCTATTATTGGTTAGGTTAACTGACACTATGTAGTGTCATACAAAATAAAACACAAAATTGTCATTTTCTCCTTTCTTCTGATTTGTTGTTTATACCAGTATGGTTTTCAACCCATCAATTATATTATAAATAATGCAGGTTATTTTGTTACACAATACTTTCAGGTAGGATATTATCAGTATCACCTTGGTGTTGGTGATACACCCACTCAGAATCCAAATGCTATTTGAAATCAGTGGCTGGTAGTAAAATAATTTCCCTCAGGGCCTATATCATCTTTGGGGATGCTGTGTGGAGGGTTTTTTTAGGAAAGGAAGGAGGAGAGTATGAGGAAGGAAAAGGGTTTAAGGGGTGGGTAGAAATCTGGTAGGGTTCGGTGTGTCTTGGTCATCCACCTCCAAGACCTAGACAAACCTCACCCCCCCTGCTAAATCACCAAACGTAGCGAATTACTTGGGGTGACTTATGGCAGAGGTGTTGGTTATCCAATAAAGGTTCCCGGGGCGGCGGGCCCCATTCCCGCCTCCCAAATTGAGTATATATATATATATATATATATACAGTTTTATTTGTTCGATAGTGCGAATAATGAAAACCAGTTGAAGAAAAAAAAGATGATGCAGGGAGGTATGTATCGGATGGTTCCATGCCAACTGAGAATAAAATCAACTCAACGCCTCTTTGAAAGGTCATTAAAATCCATGAAAAAAATAAATTTAAAATAGCCCTTAACCCTAACGTAACGTATCCACTAGCTGCATGGCAGGCCGGATCATTTGAGAATGGTTGAGGGAGTCCCTTTGACTTCTCTAGCCGTTCTCTCTCGAAACATCGCCTTGCACCGCAGTGGGAGGAATGGATTCATAAGGCCATCGCTTCTGGACACACTGACCCCAGATTCCTACCCATCCCTCATACCCTTTTCCTTCCCAGAACTTCCTCTTCTTCCTTTCCCAAAAAAACCCTCCACACAGCATCTCCAAAGATGACATGGGCCCTGAAGGGAATTATTTTCCTCAGGGCCTCCTGTAGCTAATGTAAAAAAAAAGAAGGAAAAATGCCACCAGGAAGACCGCAACAGAGATGAAGCAACAATTCAAAAAGATGTGGAGGGCTAAGCTAAAATGGCAAACCCTGGCCTGAAACATTATAAGAAGGAGGCTTTTCATATTAACTACACATTCTTTTCATTGCTGAGGATCGTGATCCCTACTCCAATTGCCGATGGACAAGGCTCCTACACTCCTCGTAGGTCTGCTAGTACCGGATGCCAGTGATACTTGGTCACTCCAGCGCTGCGGTGACCTTCCTCTGACAACACTTTGCCAGTGACTATGAGTTTCTCCAAGTCGGAGTCCTCTGTTTGGCCAGCAACATGTCCAAAGTACATTAGAAAAAGTTGTGGATGCCTAACTCTTCCACTCTACATAGGAGGCCTTAAAGTTTCCCTCAGGGCCTATCTTATCTTTGGATATGCTGTGCAGGGGTCCCATTCCCAGTAAGGGAACGTACCCATACTACGTGACCAACTTTTTGCAATTTTTAACCCCCCCCCCCCCCCCCCCCCGGTGACCAAAAACCTAAGCAACCTGCCGCTCATTTGTATGGAGCGTGACATTTTGAAGACCCCCCCCCCCCCCCTCTAAACGTGTCACGTAGTATGGGTACGTTCCCTAAGTAGGAAATATAAGCATATTTCTGACTGCTTCATTGAAATATGTTATCATATTTATGAGATATCATGTAAATATCTTATAATAATTGGATAATTTATAGAGCGCCATTTTTTGTGAACAATCACCTGAAGGGCATCAGAATAAAAAAGGTTGTTTATTCGACCTAGTAGACTTTGCAGTGGTAGTCCTGGACCTGGGCAGGTTGACGGGGTCCAATATGAGGGTATTCATGATGGGGTCCAGGAACTTCTCAGGAGCATCAGCCAGCTTCTCCTCGTCCTCCAGCTGCTTGCGTGCCAGGTGCCATTCCTTCTCCTCCACTATAAACAAATATGAAATGAAACTGTATTCCACAAGCACTCTGAAGATGTTCAATGCAAACCAGGGACAAGACCTCATCAAGGATTATCTTTCCAATTATATAATTAAACATCGCTCGAAAATTAAAACCGAATCAAATTAAATACATTTATTATTAGTTAGGCGCTGAGGCAAGCAGGATGCCGAAGCATCAACAAGCAATTGTAGAACACTTGGAATATTTCTAAAGACAACATTATCCCAAGAAGGTGATGAGACGTGATGGTAATTGTATGTACAATTATTGCTTTCAGCATCCTGTATCGTCAATTCAATCCTAATCTCACATTATTCAGGAACTTTTCAGTGAAACCGTTGTTATTGTGAGAATTTTTCAACTTATGTTTTACACACAAACGTCAAGTGCACAGAGGCGTGGAATCACATATTATTTTTAAAGTAAAGTTTAAAAAACACAAAATTATAAGAAATGGATTAGTTACATGTACTTCGTATCATAATTTTTGACAGGCATGTGGATAATTCGACCTCACGCTACGCACTCATAGCTCATGATGGAAATTAACCTACGGAGCTGAAAGTAGTTTCGTTGATGAATACCCACATACCAGACAGCAAAAAAACTGTGCGATTTTCATGATGCCACACAGTTTGAGTGTTTTATTTTCCATTTTTTACAATTTTGTTACAATTTCAAAAAACTATGTTTGCAAGTAAACATAAATATAATTTCCATAAACGACTCGAATCATACAGTTAAACATTAACATATTTCTTTGTCAGGCTTCAACGGAAATATTACGACATTTTTAGAAATATCAATTTTTTTTCTCATTCTAATTCATAATTTCAACAATTTTTCGGTTAACGTCGATACGGTGTTAAATTTCTTCAAGTATAAGGTTCTAAAAATGACTTATAACGAATGTGTAGTGTGGACTCATATAAAGTTTATAAGCGGCTCAATCATATACGAAAATCTCAAATAACTGCCGAAAATATGGTTTTCAACAAACCGAATTTTCACTTTCTTCCAATTATCTATTTGTGGGCACCACTGAGGTGTTTACTTTATAAAAAGCATTAGAATTAGTAAGAATACCTTGATTGAAAAATCTCTTCTGATTGGGCCCCACCAGTAGGTAGTAGATGTAGCAGGAATAGTTGGGCATGAAGGCTGTGCCGCCGACCGCGGTGGGGTGGCAAAACAGGAGACTTGCATTCACTTGCATTGGTCGGTGATGCGTTCCAGGGTCCCCTGCAAGGTTCCAGAATGTTGCGAAGTGTGCGAAGGTGCCCATGGGGTGCAGGCTCGCCATTCATTGTTTTCACTACGGAACAAGGACAATAGTTACAAAACTGCACCGGAATCCCAGCATCCAACAGCCTGGAGTCAGTTGGGAAGCACCAGGCAGATTTGGTTGAGAAACAACTATAATATACGTGCACAAAATAGGTTATTATGTTCTTAGTTGAGGTAAATTAATCGTTTCAGAGCTTCGATCAATAAAGGCAAGGCCGAAGTTTTAGAAAACTTGGCAAATGTCACAAAATGACGGCAAAGAGATTCTGTAGAGAAACAACTATACACGTGCACAAAATAGGTTATAACGCAAACAAAAAACATTAATAACTTATTATATCCTTAGTTTGGGTAAATTAAGTATTTCTTTAGTGTTTTTATGAAACAAACTTTAAAACAAAACTTCGCAAATGTCAAAAAACGGCGGCAGAGATACAATACGGAGATTTTATCAATGACTGTCATTGTGACGTTACATGATTTTATAGGGAAATTTCGAATTTTGATTGAATAAAATTAAATTATGCATCTTTTACCTTTTATCCAAACTTTATTAGTTGTTTTTTCAAGTAATTAAATTGAAACGTGGTGTAATTTCCAAAATCAGCGCCTGATAAAATACACTTTGACACATGTCGATCCCCGGTCCGTTTGGTTGGCAATTTGAATTTTGAATACGGAAAATATTCATATTTCATTCTGATTTCATTCATGACAATTCTCAGTTTGCATCGCTCTGAATCTCAGCCGTTGTTGTTTTTTACCATATGAATTATGACAATCTCTATGGCCGAATTATTAGGACAAAATTATGAAAACTCACACGACTAAAAAGGTTCCACTTAGTTGTCTGGTCACCGTTAATACAGGTCAGTGTTGCCAACCCGAATTTATATATTTTGGGTGTGCTAGAGTGCTGATATTAAAAAATGATTGATGTTGTTGTAGCCGAAAATTTTTTTTTTTTTGAAAATCAGTTTTTTTTAATGAAATTTTAGGAAGTTTCAGTTTGGCGGTGTGCCGCACCGATTTCCTGAAAAATCTTTATACAAAACACCGATTTTTGAAAAAAAAAAATACTTTTCGCATACGACAATATCCATGATGCCATTTTTTTTAATATTAGCACTCTAGCACACCCAAAAGTCACGAGCCGCCACTGGTTCGTAGATGTGCAGGAAAGACCTAAAATACGTAGATCTACGCAAAAAGACGTAGAGTTGGCAACGCTGATGCAGGTATTAGTAAAGTCAAGAATGATAATGGCCCAAGCGATCCTCACCTTGTCTTTCATACAGTTTTTTTTTATACATTAGGGTTAAAATAGCATTTAAAAAAAAGGCAAAAAAAAAATTCCGGCAAATAATGACAGGAATATAATTTTACCATGTAATCGCATGTCTCGAGGGCCGGTGTTAGCCCGCGGGCCGTAGTTTGGAGACCCCTATCGGTAAGGATAATTTAAATATTAATTTTATGGACAAATTTCAAAATTATATGGAAGGTTGGAGTCGAGTTCTGGACAAAAAATAAATGGGCAAATATTTTTTTTAAATCGAGTGCAGTTCACACGCGGTAGAAGTGCGAACTTCACCCACACAGTCGCAACCAATAGGAGCATTGAACAGTGAGTTCATAATCAATGCGGCCAAGCGCAGCTCGACATAGTGCGAGGCTTCGTAAGTTCTGTACGTAGGTAAGGTTTCATTCTATCTCGTTCTCTCATTCTATATAGATATATGTGTTTGTTTATCTTACGTAAGAACTATCGAGACTCCCTCCCACCCCCTTGTAAGAAAAAATAAGACATGGTCGACCCCCCTCTCCCCCTAAATCGTCTTACGTAATAAATGAATTGCCCCTTGTAGAATAACAACTTTCCGCATATAGATTTAACGATGATTATTGTAGGTGACCGGACAACACAATAATAGCATATTTCAGAATGTATAGAGGGATAGTGAAATGCAATACATTCCATATTCGAAATAACAAGCCCGAACTCACTATTGTGTAGAGAAATCATCGCGCGCATGCAAACATCAAATCCCCGAATTTTCATCGCAATCGGATGAATGGTTTAGCAACGCATAGACGTCTCATATACTCACACGCATATATGCATAACCAGAAGCAAGCATATTTTGATTTTTATATTATTACTAACTTTAGCCTCCGGCTTCGTTCGCATAATATTAGGGGGGTTCGCATAGCGCCTCCTCCACCTTCCCTATTCCCACTCCACTTCCACCCACCCCTACTCTCCTCCCTTGCCATCCAACCTCCCCCTCACCCCTCCCCCTCTTCTCACCTCTCCCTATCCCTCCTCACCCCCCCCTCATACTTCATTTTTCAAACAGCTCGCTTGCCACCAGCTAAAGATTAACAATCATCCATACATCCATGCATCCATACAAACTTTTGCGTTCTTATAAGAAATATCGAAAGAGTGCAGCACAAATTTTTAAGATTTATTAACTTCAAGTTACACATACCTATTCAACACATTAACTACACATCTTTACTAAATACACTTAAATTGCATTCCTTAGAAAACAGAAGAAAAATAAACGACCTAACTTTTTGTTTAAAATTATTCACTCCGAATTAGATTGTTGCGAACTCCTGCATCTCATTGACTTTAAGGTACCAACTCGAACGACAAGGCAAAACATATTATTCTGCAACAATAATTCTCTAACTAACTATCACACACATGCATCAATTTCTCGACTACACACACTAGGGAATAAATACACCTCAAATATCGATGTATTTAATACAAGTTTACTGTTATTCAAGAAATATCTGAATAATATTTTTATGTAGAATATTTTGATATCTAAGGAGCATCACCTATGGTCTATTGCATATATTTGTGTATTTCTATATTAATCTACAATGTACAAACTTGTTAACGTTTTCTTTTTATGTATCTTGCATTTTATCATGTATTATTCATGACATTTAATCAGTCACCTGTAATTTTTTTAATTACTAACATACCTACTAGTTTATTTCTATGCCATTTACAACTTAGAAACATTCTCTTTTATTATAATGCACTATCTTTCCTAAATTTATCTGTATACCTGCCTTTCATATGATGTTTACTAGTTATATTTTTATAGTTTATCTTTTTTTATTTAAAATAAACTGTCTCTGTATTATAAACTTGTCATGTAAAAGCCCATCAGGGCGTTGAAAATTAATAAAATAAAATAAAAATAATATTAGTAGGATTTTTATAAAAGATTATTTATTATTATTAATAATACTCTATTTCATTTATTGTTTGATTTCATTCCTAAATTTTCTAACAGCGAGATGAGCAAAAAAAGTGAGAATTACTTATTATAAGTAATAATTATCAGCCTGAAACACTCATCCACATTGAAAAATCTTCCGAGAAAAGATACATGACGCCAACGGTCCCGTTGGCATCGTGTATCTTTTCTCGGAATTTTCAATGTGGATGAGTGTTTCAGGCTGATAATTATTGCTTATAATAATTGTTACCCTTTGTGCTATGCATAAAAATCTTGTCTTAAACGTTAGTTTAATAATTAAAAATAATAATTGAGAATTACTTAGCGTGAGAATATACATACCTGATAGGTGATAAGGGATGTACTTGGTTTAACCAGTGATTCCTGACATTATTTGCAGTAAGAAATTTAAATGTAATTTTGGTCTCCGGTGACATTTTTGATGTTTTTGTTATAAAAACCAAAAAAATAGTAAGTGTTGGACGGTTGGGGGCGGGGTAAGAAGTTGGGCGGTAAATCGGCTGCATAAATAAACCCAACCACACACTTTGGCTGCGTGACCAATGTTGACATGCGGAAGAAATATTTTTTTGACCGATTTTGAAAAAAAGTCACCGGACACCAAAATTTTATTTACATTTTTTACTCCAAATAATGTCAGTGATGGAACTTTGTTCACTTACTTGAATCACTTACAAGGTTTCAACTGATAATATTGCTTTTCCAGATTTCATATTTGTAACCTTAAATGATTGTTAATAGTAATAATAATGTTAATTCCAGGATGTGGGGAGCATAGTGCAATCCAGCGTTGCCAACTCTACGTCTTTTTGCGTAGACCTACGTATTTTGCGTAGATCTACGTCAAATTGTACAAATTTGCAAAATAACATAACTCAGTAGGCTGAAGCAGCATATTTCCCGTAACTTTACCAGACGCGGACTCCAACAAACGTTGCGTTTCATACTAGAGTCCACGCCACATAAGAAGTCGCGCAGACGGAAATACAATTCTTTCAACAGGATCAGCAAATCTGTAGGGTTTTGGCGTCATGTTTCAAAAAGACGAAAAGGCGATTCGTTTCAAATGTTTCCCTTATTGGCGCAGTTTACACAAAACTTAAATATTGCCACATAGCAGTGCGAATGTCGAGCGTCTGTTTTCCGCGGAAAATTTGATGAAAACTAACATCCGAAACAGACTCCCTATGACACGCTAACAGGCTTACTTTTTAAGAAAAGTGGCTTGAAAACAAGCAACGAGCTTTCGCAGGAACATATTTAATCAATATATGTACAAATTTAATTTGCCTGGAGATTCTGAAAACTGTGTATTTTTTTATTTCTTTTGTTTTTTACCACAAATGTGTCAATTTTTAATTTGTTTTTTTTTTTATTTACTGGATTCTTTATGTGCCTTGAAGAGGAGAATCATTTAAATTTATTGAATTTGAAGTTAATGTTCTTTTATAAATAGAATTTAATTTGGTTAAGTTTTAAGATTTTCACGGCCAAAAGCATTTTCGTTATTTGTTTTTGGGGTGTTATGCCGTGTTGCGCTACCTCCTTCTTTAGCCACTAAAGAAGGAGGTAGCGCAACACTGCATAACACCCCAAAAACAAATAACGAAAAAAAAAAATTAATTTGCCTGAAGATTCTGAAAATTGAGTAATATTTTATTTCTTTTTTTTTACCACAAATGTGACATTTTTTTATTTACTAAATTCTTGTGTGCCTTGCAGAGGTGAATCATTTAAATTAATTGGTTTTAAAGTTATTGTTCTTTTATAAATAGAATTTAATTTGCCTGAAGATTCTGAAAATTGAGAAAAAAATTTTCAATCCTTTCTTTACCACAAATGTGGCAATTTTTTTATTTACTAGATTCTTATGTGCTTTGAAGAGATAAATCATTTGAATTTACTTAATTTAAAGTTGATGTTCTTATTTTAATAGAACGGGGTCATTTGCGCCCTCATTTGGGTATTTTCTAAAAACCCTTCGACAAATGTGGCAAACAAGCATTGTAAACGGTTACCGCAGCCTATGAAAGTTTATAATACCAGGGGTATCTCTTTAAATAAATTGTATAACAAAATACTCGTTTTATTCTGTTTCACCTACCCTAACTTCTTCATTTCACTAAAAAAAGTACGTAGATCTACGAACTGTTCATAATCCAAATTATACAGTTTCTACGTAATTTTCTAGTCTGACCTACGTCTTTTTCAAAATTCGGGTTGGCAACACTGGTGCAATCCCACACGTCCCATAAAGTTGTACATATTTACACAACAGATAAAGTAAAAAAAAGAAAAAAAAACAAACATATAAACAACATAAGCGATAATAGAAATAAAATAAATAATCAATTATAATGTAGGACGTGGTCTGGAGTGAGCTCGGGCCCAGCGATCGCTCAGGAGTGGCGCTTGCGCTTGGTGCTGGAAGGCTGCGATCACCACTGTATGACCACTATGTTATCGGAAGCCATTAGTTGCATACTGGCTCCAGTGACCCGGTGTCTCATTAGACCGGCGAATCCGAATAATAATAATAGTATAATAATAGTTAATGATACAATACTTTAATAACCTACAACTAGCCGTATTTGCATTCTCAAAATAATATACCTAAAGTTGATTACGCATCCAAATATGGTCACTCAAATTTTCGAAGTCCGTTTTCTCAGAATAGGATCAGCATCGATGGAACTTTATTATTCTATGATGTGGCAACACTGGCTACAGTTTGTTTTGTTTCGAGTTTTGACTTTTGACATTAGTGACAGGGACAGAGTCGACAGAGTGTTCAGCAATGTTGCGGGTCTCGTGATTTTAGTGGTTTATAGTGATTTGTTTATAGTGATTAGTTTATTTATGGGTATATTTATGAGCGGCATGTACATACTCTCCGCGATATGTTGCTTGCGACGTGAATATAAAACATCGGTATCGGATAATAATCGCGTCACCCTGTTAAAAGAGGACTTCACTTATGCCACCGTTACCCGAATTTCTACCGATTTCTTACTTAAGAGTGTGCATTAATTTTTTACAAAACCGGGACCAGCTCATTTTACACTAAAAAAAAATTTTTTTACCCCAGTAGATAGGTAATAATTAGATGTAATTAATTCCGTGAGCGGAAATTGAAAAAAATGTATATTATCGTTAATTTCTTAAATTTAAAAATACGAAAATGTCATTTTTCAATGACCTCCATGTTGTAAATTACAGCGGTAAACATGCACTTTTTCACGAAAAAACACTTTGCAGAAGTTGAATAATTGTTAGAATTACGTATTTCGGAAACTTTTTGCATTGGGGGAGGCGGAAAATGATGCATTTTAAATTTCAATTGCGTAAAATCAAAATTCACTTCGCGTCTTCGCAACTGCCATGGCGCGGCCGATCTGTCACACAAGCCCGCTAGACAAACCCTGCGTAGCCAGACAAACCATTTAAAAACGTAGGCTGTTTTTTAAAATAAAGATAACAACATGGAAGTCATTGAAAAATGACATTTTCGTATTTTTAAATTTAAAAAATTGACGATAATATACATTATTTTCAATTTCCGCTCACGGAATTAATTACATCTAATTATTACCTATCTACTGGGGTATATATTTATTTTTTTTGTCCAAAATGAGCTGGTCCCGGCTTTGTAAAAATTTACTGAGGGTGCTATAGGGGCAGAATGGTTATTTTCTGAAAAACGGCTCGGTAAATTTTGGGGATCGCTGGAAACGGTTAATACGCACTTTTTTTGAAAATATCTTTTGATTCACCTTAATTACATTAAAAGACAATTATTTGCATTGGGGGAAGTGGAAAATATTTCATTCTAAATTTCGATTACGTAAAATTAAAATTAGCTTTCATTCTGTGAAACGAGACGACTCCAGATACGAATATCTACAGCCTGTATGTCTGACGAATATCTACAGCGCATATGTTTAACTAATATCTACGAACTTCAGAGTGTTGATTAATATCTACAGAGCGTAGGTTGAACTAATATCTACAGAGCGTAGGTTGGACTAATCAGCTAAATGTGCCCAATAGTCCGATATTAGGGATTTTTACATACATACTTACATAAATTAAGTTTTTTAAACTGCATACGCAATATTACGTTATTCCAATATGCTATACATAATTGCAAATCCAACCTCTGCCAGTGCTGTAGATATTCGTCAACACTTTGGTTCTCGTAGATATTAATCAACAGTTAGAGCTGTAGATATTCGTCAACACTTTGATTCTCATAGATATTAGTTCGATTTTTTCAGTTTTTGGAATTCCTGTAGATATTAGTAGACGCCTCCAACGAGACCGTCCATTTTCAAACATTATTTTCAAATGTCATTTTTTTGTAATGTTGGTATTCTTGTTACTGTACGAAAAGATGCTAGAGCAAATCGTAGCAGACTTCATGGGAATTCGGCTCGTAAAACCAACGGCTAGAGACAAAATCGCGCGGGAGTTTTTTAATGTTATAAAACTGAAATTCCGCCTAATTAGTAGGTACTTACCTAATACACATGTATTGCGTGCGTTGATTAAAATTTATTAGCTTAAATTTTTTTTTACTTTAAAATTTATTTTTTATAAGTCAACTATTTCTGCGATGTTGAGCGGCTACGTACGCTAATTTTATGTGATATGGTTTGTGATACAAAAGAAAGTGCCCCTTTATAACGCCTACTCGCGTCACGGCAAAAAAACTTCCCAGTTTTCAAGTAGTTTAGCGGCTACGCTAGGTTTGTGTAACATGGTTTGTGATAGAAAAGAAAGTGCCCCCTTCGTAGCGCCTACTCGCGTCACGGCAAAAAAATATCCCAGTTTTCAAGTAGTTTAGCGGCTACGCTAGGTTTGTGTAACATGGTTTGTGATACAAAAGAAAGTGCCCCTTTATAACGCCTACTCGCGTCAAGGCAAGAAAAACATCCCAGTTTTCAAGTAATTTAACGGCTACGCTAGGTTTGTTTAACACGGTTTTTGATACAAAAGTGAATGTATTATTTATAAAAAATAATTACCGAAATTAAAAACATGTTTTTTCCGTCATTTTATTCCCAAAACTCCGATAATTTAGTACTTACCTTTCCAGATTTCATGGTACCTTCAAAATCTTCTAGCCGTTCGTTCTACATTCAAGTGTATCAGGAATACCAACATACCAAAGTGATGCCAAAGTGACAGCGAATGAGCTAATAACCATAATGGCTTACAATCTCACTAGACGAAAGCTAATTTTAATTTTACGTAATCGAAATTTAAAATGAAATATTTTCCACTTCCCCCAATGCAAATAGTTGTCTTTTAATGTAATTAAGGTGAATCAAAAGATATTTAAAAAAAAGTGCGCATTAACCGTTTCCAACGATCCCCAAAAATTAATAACGGCTCTCTAAAGCGGCTTAATACTACCTTTCATGTGTCATTCTCGGACTTGATATTTTTTGTTACCAAATAATGGACCTTTATTTTTCAATCTGCTTATTTTTTTTTGTAATTGATGTGGGCATTCGACCATGAAAAATAAAAACATTGATACACCGTACAACCCATTTTTTAAACTTAAATCTATGATTGTCGCATTAATAATGATTTTACGCAATATTTTTAATTTAAAATATGTACATAATACATACATCTGTAGAAGTACGGCCTCTTATTATCGTTATGATATCTGTGGATATTAACAATTAAATAAATACTTCATTTTACACCAAATTCTAACACACTCCAGAGCTTTGGGTTATAGGGGCATAATCTATGATTGTCGCATTAATAATGATTTTACACAATATTTTTAATTTAAAATATATACATAATACATGCATCTGTAGAAGTACGGCCTCTTATTATCGTTATGATATCTGTAAATATTATCAATTAAATAAATACTTCATTTTACATCAAATTCTAACAGATATTCTTGCTTATTCCGGGAGAGAAGCCCCCGGCGGCAAGTAGTGAAACTCTACGCTCCTGGTTTTATAGCCTATATATTTTGAAAATGCCGTCAAAATGCTTCATTAATAGCTCTAAACATAGGATACCGAGACACTTGAAGCGTTGCAATGATCTCAGAAAGCTACAAAAACAGTAAGTACTCGAAAATTCTCTTTTTCGGTGTAAATTTGTGAAAATGTTTCTTTTCAACCACCACTTTACTCCAAACGTCTAAAAATTAACATTAAATGTGCGTTCCAGGATCGAGTTCCGAAAACGGTTAGTGCGTTCTTCATGCATGTGGACATGCAGAAAAGTCTCATAGCGAATAGCGCTGTAAACCTATCGGTCTTTACTTTTCTGCGCGGCGGCCTGTAGTGGCGCGGGACTCGGTCGCTCCGAAGTGTGCGTGTGGGAGGCGCTATTGGCGCGCGTACACACACACAGATATAATAAACGTATCGTGGCGTATTTCGGAATATGGGTATTAGTTCATTTATGGGCATTTCGCTCGCCAAACATTTGTCCGTAGGTACATTATGTACGCGGTGTTTGGTAATGAATACAACTACAACTTGAAAGATGTAGAGCACGAGGATATTATTATTGGTTCATCAGCCACTACTGTCGAAAAGGTACTTTTATTTTTATTGGACTTCAAATATCTCGCAATTACTATTCGTCACCTCATTTGGATAGGGTTCTAACTTCACTTAACTTATTCTGAGGTATGACTTGTTGGTTCGGCGTTTACACAATCATAGCTACCCTTACCTTCATACATCTACATATTATAACATAGACTCTGTGCTTGTAGCTTGATTATCACATGTATCCCATCCCTAGCATGTTCCTTCCCAATCCAATCCCATCCCTACGTTGCTATGAATAATAAATAATACCATAACGAATCAGTATGTCATCAATTGAAACTCGCCGCGTAAGACTATAATTTTCCGCTCCCGCATTTCTTTAACTTAATCCCATAAATACCGCAATTATTAACTGTACAAGTGTATGAACAAAGCCATGAGACCGGAGAAGTGCTACAAGGTTCTACAGTAAGTCCCTTCCTTCCTATTTCTCTTATGTGCATTCAGTTTTACTTGTGCAGTGGTCATTCATTCACACAAAAACACACACGCAAGGTCCTTCGACATTCATTCGCACCTAAATCACACACATAATCACTTCTCGCAAAATCATTCACTTGTTTAAGTTTGAAAAGGCGATTTCTCATAACCTATTTACGTATATTCCTAATACATCCTTAAAAAACACTTTTAAAAAATTAAAACAAATTTTACTAGGTAGATAATGGTTAGTAATAAGTAATTCAGTAACCGGAAATGAAAAATATTGAGTTTTAATGGGGTTTTTTTTTAATTAAAAAAACGCGAAATGTCATTTTTCAAGGACCGTCATGTTAATTACGACGATGAAATATGCATTTTTAAAAGAAAAAATCACTTTCTGTCAGTTAGACAATAATAAGTACGAATTGCAATCTTCGGAAATGATAAATAATGCTTATTGAAAGAAAATGGTGAAGATGTCACCATAGAATACATAAACTCCACGCCCAAAATTGTCCCAAATCTGCCAAAAAACTAGGAAGTTAGATAAATATCCAAGCAATTCCAACTAACAATCGAACCAGAACTTTAAAAATCTACTACCAAAACATCCGCGGGCTACGATCGAAACTCGATGACCTACGAGCAGTTCTACCTTCTCATCATCATGACATCATTATACTTACGGAAACCTGGCTAAACTCTGATATCAAATCGACTGAACTTGGTCTCACAAATTACAAAATATTTCGCTGCGACAGAAACGTCAGATCAAGTTCCAAGTCAAGAGGTGGAGGAGTTTTGATTGCTATAAAACAGAAGTTGTCATCTAGAAAATTAACCACGAAACACAATAACATCGAACATCTTTTTGTTCAAGTAACGACTCCTCTCGAGAAAATTATATTTGGAACGGCCTATCTACCACCACTTTCTGACCCTCAAACATACAGAAACCACTGTGAAGACATCGAGACAATTTCCTTCAAATATTCTCACTCGAAAATTGTTATCCTTGGAGATTATAACTTACCAAACCTAACATGGAAAGCAAAAAACTGTGGTCTCATCACAAACGAAAGTGAAAACGATCGTGCACGTGAAGTTTTGGACATGGTAAAAACTTTCACCAACATAATTTTATTTATAACAGTAACAATCGCTTATTAGACTTAGCTTTATCAAACTATCCTAAAATATCTGTAGAACTTTCAAATGATCCACTCCTACCAATAGATAATCACCATCCTCCCATATACATTAAATTAAATATTACATGCGATAATGAAAGAGTACAAAGAGTCCTAAACTTTAAACGAGCCGACTTCAACTCAATTAACAGCCATCTCTCAAATATAGACTGGTCGTTTTTATCTGATAAAAAAATAGATGAATCCTTAGACCAACTTTATTTATACTTTTCTAATATTATTGAATCCTATGTACCTTTTTATACACCGAGAAGCTATATTTACCCGGTTTGGTTCTCATCAGAGCTTATTGTCTCTCTTCAGCAAAAGAAGAGTCAACACAAAAAATTCAAACAAATCAAATCCATAAGTGATTATAAAATCTTTACCGAAACCAGGAAAAAATGTAAAGATCTTTCCAAACAATGTTACAAAATGTATATAACCTCTATCGAGGACACTGTCTTTAAATCCAAAAATCTTTGGAAATGTCTTAAACTAAACAATGAAAACAGACTACCCGCCAATAATGCAAATGAATGGAACCAGTGCAAAGAATACCCAGGACATTGTAAACCTTTTTTCGGACTTCTTCAAAAATGTATATGATGAAGAAACCCCAGATGATAAAATACCTGAATACAAATTTAGCAAGACTACACACTTAACAAATTGCCATATCACGCAAAAATGTTGCGAACAGAAATTACTTTCCTTAGACACTGACAAATCCGCTGGCCCAGACAACATTCCACCAATATTCCTCAAAAAATGCTCTAACATATTATCTAAACCACTCACATTATTATTCAACCGTCTCTTGTCCCTTGGACACTTTCCAGACCGCTGGAAATCTAGCTTCATTACACCTATCTACAAAAAAGGAGACGACACTAATATAGCCAATTATCGCCCCATTTGTATACAGTCAGTACTACCTAAGCTTTTTGAATCACTGGTCCTTGATGAAATCTATCCCAAATTATTTAAATTAATTGACCAAAAACAGCACGGTTTTATCAAAAGTAGATCTACCGCAACTAACTTAACAATATTTCAAAACTTTATAATACAATATTTTGCTGAAAATAAATAAGTTGACTGCATATATACAGACTTTTCGAAGGCATTTGACAAGGTATCCCATAAACTACTAATCCAAAAACTATTTTCTCTAGGAATAAGGGATAACATGCTAAAATGGTTTACTAGCTATTTATTAAATCGTAAACTGTTCGTCAAAATAAAATCTTGGATCTCGAAAGCTTTCTGGGCTACTAGTGGCCTACCGCAAGGTAGTCACCTTGGCCCGGTTCTGTTCCTCATTTTCATCAATGATATAACCAATTGCTTCAATGATGTCGAGGTATTGCTGTTTGCTGATGACATCAAGCTATACAAGAAAATAACAGATATAAATCATTGCCATATACTACAGTAAAATATTAGTAAGTTTAAAGATTGGTGCGTTCAAAATAATTTATTTTTAAATGTAGAAAAGTGTAAAACCTTGACTTTCTTCAGAAATAAAAATCCTGTTTTATTCGAATATTCCATCAATAACACAGCTTTAGACAGAGTCACGGAAATGAGAGATCTTGGAATTATTTTGGATGAAAAACTAAGTTTCGCCAATCATATCCACCAAATTATGAACAAAGGTATGAAAACACTAGGCTTCGTATTAAGAACAACTAAAAACTTTAGTTCCATAGAAGCCATTAAACTATTATATGTATCTCTAGTTAGAAGCCAAATTGAATATAACTCGGTAGTTTGGTCTCCATCTTACAAAATTCACGTTAATAATATTGAGCGAATACAAAAAAAGTTTCTGCGTTTTATAAATTTTAAATTAAGTATCCCACTAGAAGACTTAAAATATGATCTATTACTAAATATTCTAAAAATACATACACTAGAAGACCGACGTAAAATAAACGGCTTAACATTTTTATTCAAAATACTTAACTCTAAATTCGACTGTTGCGAACTCCTACAACTCATAAACTTACGAATACCGACAGTAACCACGCGAAAAAATACACTATTCTACTGCAGCATTCACAAGCGGAACTACATTGCCCACTCTCCTATACAACGATTTCACACTATGGGGAATCAGTACTTAGGTGATGTCGACATATTTAACATCAACTTGGCGAATTTTGTGGAACTTGTAAAAAACTTATTCCAATACTATTCTTAAACATATCTGTATTTTTGTAAACTTATCAAATCGCTGTACCTATATATTTTTTTTTGTATTTTTGTAACTTGTGTGCATTTTTTATCTTATTTTATTCTTATTATTTCTTTATCTGTTGAAAAATCATCTGTCATAAATTTATTGTACTACCAACCATGTAAAAGCCCTCTGGGCGTTGAATAAATAAATAAATAAATAAATAAATAAATTATTTTGTTCGGTTTCATAAACACGAAAAATCACGCGAGAAGGTTGCCGTCGTAATTAAGGGCCCGCAACCAAGATTTGTACCGATTTATTACATATTTCCCTTAAACACGGTCAGCCTTACTAAAAAACCCAGTGAAAATTTTATTCAATTGACAAACGGCCGCGGATGTGAAAACATTACTAATTAAAAATTTGTTCTTTGAAAAAAATACACATGGTTTCCGCGGCCTGAGAGGGTAGTTTATCTCTGTTTTAACCATTGATGTTCGAACGATATTTGTAATTTTTCCATAGTATTTTGAATGTTCTATATATTTCTTATTTTTGAAGGTGTTGTAAAAACAAATACCATTTATGAAAACTAGATAAAATTACCTTTTAGATTTGTGTATTTGAAATACACTTTAGCTTTCAAAAACTGCCATATTTTAAGATTCAAACTCGGAAAAAAAATGGAAAAAAAATTCCTCCCACAACATTTTTGACCAAAGTGTAGAGAAATTTAAATAAAATCAAAATTTAAAAAACACAATCCTTTTATGTAATAAATTTGGAAGGAAACTATCACCTCACTTTTTCATCGTGTATACAATAAAAAAATAATAAAAAATTTAAAAGTTTTGTTTATTGCCAAAAAAATAACTTAGAAATAATACCGAAATTTAAAACAGATTTCTTGCATCTCTAAAGACGTTATTTTTTTTGATACGTTTACGAACACATGTATTAGATTTTAATATTATAAACAATTATCACTTTTAAGGAATTCTCTTAAAATAGATCTTAAAATGAAAATTTTATCTTTTAAGTAACTGAGGGAGCGGGCCGGATCGGTAGAGACGGGAGATAAATGAAAGGCGTGCAGTCGATGTGTGAGTCAGTCTTTATTGTGGCTACGTAGCGGAGGTCGATGCGGAGCGGGAGCGGAGTGGCAGTGGATGATGCTGCGTGATGATGTGAAGATGAAGGTCAGGACATTACGGCGGTGAAGATCACAGGTCTTCAGGAAGCCGGCGTGTTACCCTACACCATGGCGGTGTAGACGAGACCTTGGTCCAGGCGGTCGATCGACGTCGTGTTGACGGGATATGGCGGCTGTGTGTCCTTTGAGTCGGAGCACACACGTGACGCAGAAAGGAACCTTGAGAGGAGGTGAGGATGAACTCTGGCAGCGGAACGCGGTGGGTTCGTGGTGCCAGAGAACGGGTTGAGTCCCAAGCAGAAAGCACGGCGGGCTTTGTGTGCTGCGGACGGAGACATCTCATGTTGAGGCACGGAGGGCCGAACAGCGGATGGTGTTGAAGAAAGAATCCTCGAAGGTGCTGGACATGTTCCTGGGTCACACTGGATAAATTGATGTTCACGGTTGACAGCGCGAGGCCCGTGCCCCGCGCGGGCTGGTACTTAGTCGCGACACTGCTCGTTCTGTGTTGCTTGCCCGGCCGATGAATGAATACTGAGGTACTGACTGACTGACTCGAGCCGGCGAGCGCGGCTTATATACCCGTGGCAAGTAATTAATTCTCGCGGTAGGTAATGCGGCGAATTCACGTAAAGGTGAGAAATCGCTCGAACTTTCTGCGGGCACTTGAACGGTACAGCCAGACGTTCTAGGTCTTTCGCCTAGGTGGCGGTGTTTATTTACGATGCGCCAGTTACTACCACGCTATATGTATGTAGGTAGATGTATCGCTGTAGGTATGTGCTTCCAGCTAATTCTGTGGTGGTCAGTGGCGCTGCGGTAAATTTCACAGAGCGGGTTAAGTAGCCGCTACAGACCCCCTTCCCAGTGTACGGAGTACAGGGTTGAAAGATGATGCCAGGAGTCGCAGGAAAGCCGGGTTGATGCTGCTGGTCGGTGCGTCCGTGCTGATGCGTCTCTACCGATTCCCTCCTTTTTTGCGGTGTTACCGGTGCATCGTGGTAACACTGTTGTCAGGAAGTTGCGTGCTGCGTGTTCATATCACGTCGGGGTCACCAGTTGAGGGAGCGGGCCGGATCGGTAGAGACGGGAGATAAATGAAAGGCGTGCAGTCGATGTGTGAGTCAGTCTTTATTGTGGCTACGTAGCGGAGGTCGATGCGGAGCGGGAGCGGAGTGGCAGTGGATGATGCTGCGTGATGATGTGAAGATGAAGGTCAGGACATTACGGCGGTGAAGATCACAGGTCTTCAGGAAGCCGGCGTGTTACCCTACACCATGGCGGTGTAGACGAGACCTTGGTCCAGGCGGTCGATCGACGTCGTGTTGACGGGATATGGCGGCTGTGTGTCCTTTGAGTCGGAGCACACACGTGACGCAGAAAGGAACCTTGAGAGGAGGTGAGGATGAACTCTGGCAGCGGAACGCGGTGGGTTCGTGGTGCCAGAGAACGGGTTGAGTCCCAAGCAGAAAGCACGGCGGGCTTTGTGTGCTGCGGACGGAGACATCTCATGTTGAGGCACGGAGGGCCGAACAGCGGATGGTGTTGAAGAAAGAATCCTCGAAGGTGCTGGACATGTTCCTGGGTCACACTGGATAAATTGATGTTCACGGTTGACAGCGCGAGGCCCGTGCCCCGCGCGGGCTGGTACTTAGTCGCGACACTGCTCGTTCTGTGTTGCTTGCCCGGCCGATGAATGAATACTGAGGTACTGACTGACTGACTCGAGCCGGCGAGCGCGGCTTATATACCCGTGGCAAGTAATTAATTCTCGCGGTAGGTAATGCGGCGAATTCACGTAAAGGTGAGAAATCGCTCGAACTTTCTGCGGGCACTTGAACGGTACAGCCAGACGTTCTAGGTCTTTCGCCTAGGTGGCGGTGTTTATTTACGATGCGCCAGTTACTACCACGCTATATGTATGTAGGTAGATGTATCGCTGTAGGTATGTGCTTCCAGCTAATTCTGTGGTGGTCAGTGGCGCTGCGGTAAATTTCACAGAGCGGGTTAAGTAGCCGCTACATAACCTATAAAAAACAATATTCTGACAGTTCAACTTTGAAAGTACGGCGTTTGTACAATAACTTGATTAAACTGATCTAAACCACACAAATAACATGGTAAATATATCCATTATGTGAACAGAAGAGTAAATTCGTCACTACAATAGAAATTATTAATTAAAATCACAAAATTTTCGATATCCCGCCATAAAACACACCGAGCTGTTTTGTCATCGCGGGCTGTCGCGGGCCGAAGAACTAATGCATAGGCGCGCCAATAATGCCCCTTGCGGAGAAAAATTAAAACAACATTGTTTCCTAGGAAATTAAAACCATATACAACGTTGTCACATCTTCAATGCGTTTTAACAGCGTGACCACGTAAGTAACTTTATTGGTAATAAAACGTGTTTAATTGTATACGAGGTATATTTATGTTATTGCAATAACACAGTTAATCGGTCGCGCTGTGGTTTTTTTTAGTAAGGCTGGGTAAGTTTTAAAGCTCTTAAAAATATTTATGTTATTCTTGAAGATAATATCTAGACTTTGCCCGCGCCGAAACGCAAATTATATAAAATTCCCTCGATAGAAAAATATCGCAAAGTATGCTCCAAAAATTATTATTACCACGTTTGTTTAAGTTATTTTACAAGTTAAATGTATGCAAAAATTCACAGTGTTTCTTTAAATGCTGTTTAAGATAATGCTCGCAAGATTTTTGCTCTATTTTAAACGAGTCGTGTTTTATTAAACATTTTCGCAATTTTCGCATCGATTTTGTCGCTGTAAATGTTAGCGCTCTCCTCTAACATTCGTAATTTCGTATATCTCCATCTTCTTCTTTTCGTGCCGGGTTGCAGAGCCTTAACAACATGGCGTTCCTTGAGAAATGACATTTCGTGTTTTTAAAGATAACAAAATAACCATCAAGATGCAATATTTGTTTTAATTTTTTAAAGTGTGTTTTGAGCGCGGACTCGCGAGAATTTTTTTGACTTTTTATGATTTTAATGACACGTGTTCCCAACATCGTGATCATAGGTTCGTACTTTACTTAAATTTACACTAATAATCTCAAAATCAGATTGAATAGCATGGTAATCAGTAAGGAAGGGAACGGGACGAATGGGAAAGGAAGGAATACGGGAGGGGGGAGGGGAACTCGGGAGTGGGGTTCACGGGACGGGGGAAGGGGGGAGTAGAGTGAGGAGAGGGAAGGTGGAGGAGGAGGAGGAATGGGAACGTGAGAGGGGAAGGGGACGCGGGAGAGGAAGGGGAGGAGGAAGGTAAACGGGACGAATGGGAAAGGACGCGCAGGGAGAAACAATTTCTTTATTAAATGGCATAGCAACGCATGCCGGGTACCAGCTAGTATATAAATAAAAAAGAAACTTTCTTTTATTTCTCGAAGTCAATATTATTAATGATGTTATTAATAGATATGTATAGTTATTCTATCAAATATACGTTTCCAATTTGGGGATAGTAATAATAATGATGAATTCTAGAAAATATAATTTAAAAAACAATAAACGACTGAATATTTAGAAGTTAAATTTATAAAAAAAAACACCATTAAAAATCGACTCCAAATGTCAACCACGAGATTCCAAACGCTGTTTATAATGTAAGCCTATGTGGAAGGACCAAGAACAAGCAAATGATGAAACATTTATAAAAAGGATCATACTAAATATTCTACCAACAGAATAAGTCCCATAAACAAACCACACTTTGTTATTGGTTTGTTTTTTACTTCGTTATTTAAAAATACTGTGCTTGGATGTACATAACGCAAGTATAATGTTGACCTTTTGAAATCTGGGAAGACACCCCTACTGCCATCTAGTGATGTAAAAATAAACACATTTTGACAGTTTACGAAATGTTCCGAGGGTATCATATACGCTTAAACATTTGCAGCCTTACTAAAAAAAAACCACAGCGCGACCGATTAACTGTATTATTGCAATAACATAAATAAACCTTGTGTACGCTAGATCCCAATTTGTTACTAATAACGTTTCTTGCGTGGTCACGCTGTTAAAATGCATTAAGATCTGACAACATTGCAAATGGTTTTAATTTCCTAGGAAACAATGTTGTTTTAATTCTTCTCCGCCAGGGGCATTATTGGCGCGCCTTCTCAACGGCACCGCGATGAACATAGCCCGGTGTGTTTTTTATGGCGGGGTGTCAGAAAAATTTGTTAGTGCCTAAATGTTGTGATTTTACTTATTAATTTCTATTGTAGTGACGAATTTACTCTTCTATTCACATGATTGATATATTTATTATGTTATGTGTGTGGTTTACATCAGTTTAATCGAGTTATTGTACAAACGCCGTACTTTCAAAGTTGGACTGTCAGAATATTGTTCTATAGAACTATAGATAGTTTTCTTAAAAGATAAAATTAACATTTTAAGATCTTTATTTTATGTGAATTTCATAAATGTGGTGTTTTTTTTAAATATTAATATCTAATACATGTGTACCTAAACTTATCAACGAAATTAACGTTTTAAAGTTGCTAGAAATCTGTTATAAAAGTCGGTATTATTTTTTTAGGTTAGTTTTTTGGCAATAAAAAAACTTTGAAATTTTTTATTATTTTTTTATTGTATGTACGAGGAAAAAGTGAGGTGGCAGTTTCGTTCCAAATTCATTATATAAAAGGTCAGTATTTTTCAAATTTTGTTTTTTTTATAAATTTCTGTACACTTTCATCAAATATGTTTGGGTAAGAAATTTTTTCCATTTTTTTCCGAGTTTGGATCTTAAATTATGGCAGTTTTTGAAAACTAAAGTGTATTTTAAATACACGAATCTAAAAGGTAATTTTGTCTAGTTTTCATAAATGGTATTGGTTTTTACGACACCTTCAAAAATAAGAAATATATAGAACATTCAAAATACTTAGGAAAAATTCCAAATTTCGTCCGAATATCAATCGTTAAAACAGAGATAAACTACCCCCCCAGGCCGTGGAAACCATGTGTATTTTTTTCCATGAAAAATTTTTTAATTAGTAATGTTTTCACATCCGCGGCCGTTTGTCAATTGAATAAAATTTTCACTGGGTTTTTTAGTAAGGCTGTTGAAGTTTTAAAGCCCTTGAAAAAATATATGTTATTTTTGAAGATAACATTTAGACGTGTTCCACGCCGAAATGCAAATTGTATGAAATTCCCTCTATAGAAAAAAATTGCAAAATATGCTCCGAAAATTATTAAAAACACGTTTGTTTCTATTATTTTTTAAGTTATATTTGTGAAAAAAATTCACAATGTTTCTTTTAGTGATACTTAAGACGCCTTCCACGAAATTTTTGATTTATTATAAATGAGTCGTGTTTTATTAAACATTTTCACAATTTTCGCTTCGATTTCATCGCTTTAAATATTAACGCGCTCCTCTAACATTCGTAATTAAATATCTCTCCATCTTATCCTTTTTGAGCTTAGATACGGCGCCTTAAGCCCCCGCATTACGAATTTCTACCGGACGCAAAAAATATTTCTCTTTACTTGAGTTTTCATGTTTCTAAAAAAAAATGTATGTTATTTTTTAAGATAATATCTACCTATACATTCCCCACGCCGAAACGGGAAATTTTATAAGAAATAACCTGGATAGAAAAAACACGCTACGTGATCTCCGAAAAAATTACAAACAAGTTTTTTTCAGTTATTTTACAAGTTATATGTATGAAAAAAATTACAGTGTTTCTCTAAATGGTATTTTAGATAATCTCCACGAGATTTTTGCTCTATTTTAAATGAGTCGTGTTTTATTAAACATTTTCACAATTTTCGCTTAAATATTATCGTTTTAATATTAGCGCACTCTCTCTAACATTCGTATTTACAAATCTCTCCTTCTTTTTGAGCGGGTACTAGAGGGCCCTAAGTGGAACGTTCTCTCGGCCCGTTTCGGACCTTTTCATACAAGTCTTAATTTTGGATTTGAAATCAAAATACGCAACCAAACTGAAAGATTATTTTGGTGATCAATAGGTATATCAAGTGTCTGGTACGCATATGAGCAATTTTACTTATTTTCGCTTTTAGGCCATTAAAGATTTTAATGTTTCATGATTTTAGAGGCAACTTTGACAATTGTTTGCGAGTAAATGAAAAAGACATAAAAAATTATTTTACTATATTTATTTTAAAAATATAATGAAAAATTAAATAAAAAAATTAAACATCGTTAAAAATGATTTGTATGGGTAGTAATTTTAATATATAAACGACCAAATTTTGTTCCTAAATTACGCCCATCAAAATGATTTCTTTAATAATTTTTTATTTTATTTTTCAACATATGTATTTTTTTTTTAATATTGTAAAATAAGTTTTTTTTGTAAATATTTCCCTATCGAGTCCACGCTTAAAACACACTTTAAAAAATTAAAACAAATTGTACTAGGTAGATTGCAGTTAGTAATAAGTCATTCAGTAACCGGAATCGAAAAATATTGCGTTTTAATGTTTTTTTAAATTAAAAAAATGCGAAATATCATTTTTCAAGGACCGCCATGTTAATTACGACGATGAAATACGCATTTTTAAAAGAAATAATCACTTTCTGTCAGTTAGACAATAATAAGTACGAATTGCAATCTTCGGAAATGATAAATAATGCTTATTAATCATTATTTTGTTCGGTTTCATAAACACGAAAAATCACGCGAGACGTTTGCCGTCGTAATTAACAACAGTGGGCCTAGTCACTAATTTTTGTAAACCTCCGTTTCATGAAGTTACGGGTTTAGCTACGTCACATACCCGTTGTTGTTGTTATTTAAGTTGGCGAATCTGTCAAAATACGGGTATGTGACGTAGCTAAACCCGTAACTTCATGAAACGGAGGTTTACAAAAATTAGTGACTAGGCCCCCTGGGCGTTCCTTGAGAAATGTCATTTCGCGATTTTAAAGATAACAAAATAACCATTAAAATGCAATATTTTTCAATTCCGGTTGCCGAATTACTTATTACTAACTGTAATCTACCTAGTACAATTCGTTTTAATTTTTTAAAGTGTGTTTTGAGCGTGGACTCGATAGGGAAATATTTACCGTTTTTTTAATGTTTTTCATTTACTCACAAACAATTGTCAAAGTTCCCTCTAAAATCATGAAACATGATAATCTTGAATGGCCTGTATAGTACAATTTAAAGCAAAAACAAATAAAGTAGCTCATATCCGTACAAGATATTTGATATACCTTTTGATCACAAACATAATTTTTCAGTTTGACTAGGTATTTTGATATCAAATCCAAAATTAAGATTTGTATGAAACGGGCTGCGCAAACGTTCCTCTTAAGCCTCGGTTCTCCCAATTTCTACCGATTTCTTACAAATCTCCCTTAAACATTTGAAGTTTTTAAGCTCTTAAAAAAATATATATTATTTTTGAAGATAATATAATTTATCGCGCCGAAACGCAAATTATAGAAAATTCCCTCGATAGAAAAAATCACAAAGTATGCGCCAAAAATTATTATTAACACGTTTGTTTCAGTTATTTTACAAGTTTTATGTATGAAAAAATTCACAGCGTTTCTTTAAATAAAACTAAAGACAATTATCGCGAGATTTTTGCTCTTTTTTAAAACCGTGATTAATTAAATATTTTAACAACAGGCGCTTACGTTTTTTAATTCTAAAGATAATATTTACAGGCCATCTCTATCTAACGTGCGTGTACCCTATGTGCCTTTCAAATATTCGTCATTCGCTGTCCAGCTGTCCAGACAGCTCGCCACACAGACGTGTAGTCCTACGTTTCGTGATTTGTTTAATATACACGTACGTAAATAATAATATTGTTTTGCGAAAATGGGAAGACAAAAACAAAAAAGTCGTATTTCTAAGCGTATACATTATCTCCAAAATCGAGAACGTATGATGGAATGTATAAGGTAAGAAGAAAAAAATAAAATTTTGATTTTATTAATATAATACATACTCGTATTATTTACTATTATGTAATTTTTTTATTTTTATTTATTTATTTATTAACGCCGATTATGACGGCTTTTACAAAAGAATTACAATTATTTTACATATGAATACAGAATATACATAGATAAAAAAAAGAAAAATATAAATATAAAATTCATAAAAGAGAACAATAGAAATTGTAGTATCAACATAACAAAGTACAATGAGTAGGTTATCATAAATACAATACAACATATTATAAATCCCGGATATTATGTATTAAGAAATTAATTTTTTTTTTTTTTTTTTTTTTTTTACATTAACTCCACACAGGAGGCCCTGAGGAAAATAATTTCCCTCAGGGCCTATGTCATCTGGGATGCTGTGTGGAGAGTCTTTTTGAGGAGAGGAAGGAATGAACATTGGTCTTGAAGAGACCCATGTTGTAGGAAGGAGGAAACACAGAGGCCGGCAAATCATTCCACAGCCGAGCTGTTGAACACAAGAACGAGTCGAAGAAACGACCCGTTCTCATGTGACAAATGTCAACCGTGTACAAATGTTGGGCACGCGTTTGGCGTGTTTCCCGACTATGCACCGGTGCCGAAGGGATCAATGATGCTAGTTCTTCAGAGCATCTTCCATTGTAATACCGGTAGAACAAGGATAGCATTCCCACCCGACGCCTGTGCTCTAAAGATTGCAATCCGTCTGTTAAGATGGGAGAATCTATCAAACGGACCGCCCGTTTCTGCACAGAGTCGAGGGTATTTTTCAGGTATTTTGGAGCTCCAGACCAGAGATGGCTGCCAAATTCAACCGTGGGGCGTACTTGTGATTTGTACAAGGTTAGCAGTTGTGTACTATTAAAGTATCTGCGGGCCCTGTACAGTACGCCCAGTTTTTGGGAGGCTAACTTTACTCTGGCTTCGATGGAGCCCCCATACCTGAGCTGGTCACTTAGGGTTACACCAAGCATATCAATGGAGGGCCTGTTCGGAAGATTGCTTCCGTTGAAAGAGACTAGATTTTCATTTCGATCCCTTTTAGACGTAATCAGACAAGATTGGGTCTTTGAAACATTAAATTCAACGAGATTATTTTTACCCCAAGAGAAAACACTCTCGAGGTAACCGTCCATTCTTTGCTTCAAAGCCCTACGAGCTGTTGGAGTTTGTGAGCCCTTTGGGGGCTTGTCAAACAAAAAGCTATCATGAACTGTACTGTCATCCGCGTAACAGTGAATTGGTGCACATGACAAAAGGTCGTTGATGTGCAACAAAAACAAAGTCGGAGACAGAACCGATCCCTGCGGGACGCCAGCATTTATCGAGTGTGAGGAAGAAGTGAAACCATCGACTACCGTCTGAATCGACCTCTCCCTCAAGAAGTCGGCAATCCACATACACAAGGATGCGGGAAGTCCGTAAGAATGCAGTTTGTTGACAAGTCCTCGGTGCCAAACCCGGTCAAAGGCCTTGGAGATGTCCAGTGCAACCGTTTGGGTCTCACCGAAACGTTCCAGGCATCGCCCCCAAACATGCGTCACATACGCGAGAAGATCACCGCACGAGCGGTTCCGCCGGAATCCGTATTGACGGTCGTTAATAATTTTGTTCTTCTCGAGGTATGTGAGCAGTTTGTCGTTGATCACACGTTCCATCACCTTAGACAGAACTGATGTGATCGCTATGGGGCGGTAGTTGGCCGGGTTGGAGCGGTCACCCTTCTTTGGAATAGGATGGATAACCGCTTTTTTCCAACCAGAGGGCACAGAGCCAGTCTTCAGGGACAATTTAAAAAGCTTCGTCAAAATTGGAGCTATTTCTGCAGCGCACCTCTGCAGTACCAGGGCAGGTATTCCGTCAGGCCCACTAGCTTTATTAACATCAAGCCCTCGTAAAACATGGAGTACTTCCCGATGCCGAATCCTCAGCTTTTTCATACGAAAACCGCAGTGAGGAACCGACGTCGGGACAGCACCTTGGTCATCGAGGGTTGAGTTATCCGCAAACATTTTACCTAATAAGTTTGCCTTTTCGGTGGCGGTGTTTGCTAGTGAGCCGTCAGGTCTGGTGAGAGGTGGCAAACTGGATTTGCAGAAATTGCGACCTATTGAGCTCGCAAGCGACCAGAATTGCCTGCTGCCATGCGGGCATGCAGCCAGCTTTCTGCTGATCTGCAGGTCGTGCTCCAATTTCGACCTATTTATGATTCTCTTGGTTTCCTTTGCCATTTTGTTGTAAGCTGTTCTGTCTTCGGATGTTCTAGACGTGTTGTAGGCTCGGTAAGCCGCGTTTTTTCGTCGCACTGCTTCAGCGCATTGTCGACTGAACCAAGGCTTTGAGCCCACACCAGTTTCCTTAACAGTAGAATGGATGAAGCCATCCATCGCGGATGTGATGACTTCACCAATTTCCTGGGCACATCTTGAGGGATCCGAAGTCCGAAAACAGACAGCTGACCACGGAAAAGCATTAAAATGTGCCCGCAGACCGAACCAATCTGCTGACCTATAGTGCCACACTTTTCTCTTCAGCCTCTCGTTTGGTGTTCTGAAGTTTACAGGGATTGATGTCGTCACCAGGCAGTGGTCGGACGATCCTAAAGGCGCTGTGACTTCAATCCTGTAACCGTGTGGCACAGTAGTTAAAAATAGATCTAACAGATTGGAACGGTGAGTCTGGACATCAGGAACCCTTGTAGGCTCCTGAACCATTTGTTCCAATCCGTAGCAAAGGGCAAAGGATTCCGCTTGGCGTCCAGCCGAGTCTGTTGATCCTGAGAACTTCAACCAAGGTTCGTTATGAACATTGAAGTCCCCCAGGACCACAAACTCTGCCGTAGGGTAGCGGGGCAAGAGGTCATCAATAGTATCGCTTAAGTGTTTGAAGAGCTCGGACGTGTCTGATTCGCTAAGGTTCGGTGAGCGGTATAAACACGCGTAGAATCTTACCGTACTGGCAAGATTGACGCGTACCCACATTACGTCGAATCTGGAGTTTTCCAGATTCAACAGTCGCACACAGTTGACGTCAGCTCGACTATAGAGACAGACACCTCCTTTAGGTCTGAACTTGCCTGCGAGGGTGAAGCCCGGGCAGTTCAGATAGGAGGTGTCTACAGGCTCAGCTATCTGGGTTTCAGACAGGAAAAGTAGGTTTGGGCGTTGGGAAAAAAGGTGGTGGTGGACAGAATTTAAATTGGTGTGCAGGCCGCGAATGTTGGTGTAATTCACCAACAGTTTTGGCCCGCACCGGGGACGCCTACTCCTCGCCGCTGTAATGACGTTAATTGTTGATGGTTGTATATTCATGATTTTATTTGTAGGGTTATTTAAGTGTGATATGAGGGGAAGGAAGGTCAGGGAGGGAAAAGGTAAAGGGGTGGGTAGGATGCTGGGATTCAGAGTTTCCAGGAGTGACGGACGTATGTATCCAACCCACCCACTGCGGTGCAAGGCGATGGGCAGGGAGAGTCCGGCTGGAGAGGTCGCCCAATGCGCCCCAAACGCTACTGCTGGGTCCCCTCCGGTCACGAACCGGCACAACAGCAGCGGCGGGGTTTTTACACTCGTTGATGGGGCAGCCCACCCTCAGTCGTGAGCCTGAGGGTCGGGCCCCTGTACTACCGAGCGACCCGGACAGCGGTAACCGGTTGTAAAGGGTCTCCCTCAACCAGCATCTCCCGATCCGGCCCGCCACGCAGAAGGTGGGCCGACGCACCCGCCATCAAGGCCTAGACAAACATTACCCCAAGAACCCGGGCACCACTGCTAAGTCACCAAACGTAGCGAACCACTTGGGGTGACCTGTGGCAGAGTTGTTGGTCATCCAATAAATGGTTCCCAGGGCGGCGGTACCCATACCCGCCTACCAAATTGAAAAATTAATACTTTAAATCTGTATTTGATTATAGTCAAACTGAGAAGCGCTGACAGACAGTCTTAATTAAGTAGTGTTTTTATGAGGTTAAACTAGCAATGTTTATAGATTCATCCAACACATATTTATTTCCAAGTACATGCAGGCGATTCATTATGGAATTGAGTTCAGCGTTCGATCCTGTATTGTTGCAATGATAAGGTAGTTTGAAACGAACTGATCGACTAGGTACATGGAAACATATTAGCGCAAGAAGTTCAGGGGAATATTTATTTATTATAAAAATAAATTTTCAATTTATTTGTGTATTATATAACAAAGGTGACAGTTATTGTTTTATTTTTTACAGAATGCGTACTTCGGGAAATAAATCTATTTCCAATGCTTCGGAAACTGAAATTCCCGGGTAAGTTTTTTTAAATTAAATTACATTTTTTTTTTAAATGACCATTGAATGCAAAATCTTTTATTTTGCTCATTTATTAAAATTATAGGACATAATAATAATAATACATTTTTACGGATCAAACTGCTAACAGCATTAAATTCTTTATTTGAAATGACTCGCGAATGGCAGGGAACGGCACGTCGACGGCAGTGACATCTTTTGGGTCAATTTTAAATTTGCTTTCCTACGCGCGCTATACAACAAACGAGATGCACAATGTACTTCTCCTGACAAAGAAAGTTACAACTAATGAGGGAGATAGCATTATGAATTTTATGTGTTGTTGAAAGAGATGGTATACATAGATAAACATATGTCGGTTTTGCATGGTGGTTTTTGTACGGAGAGATTTGAAATAATTTTTCACGCTGTTATCGATGTAGGTCAAAAGGGTTTCGTTAAACTTTCCTCTCTTCTAACTAGTTACAATAAGTGGGCGTAAGCAAGACAGAGAGCCTTATCGGATTTGTGGGCGTCGCTTGACATTCACACAGATAGACCAATACATCAATAATAAGCATTTTTATTGCTTCCAACTTAAAGTGTTTTACCTATACCTAGGTAGGACGTTTATTGACCTAATTTTGACGTTTCAAATTTAGTTTGGTGGCACATTGAGATCTTTAAAAAAAATATTTATTATATAACTAACCATCACGCCGTTTCCCCGCAGGGGTAGGCAGAGAGGACGGACCGCCAAACAACTCGATCTTGGCACACACTCCTTGCCTCGTTTACATTCATATATCGTCTCATACACGCTCTTCTATTATTCCGACTCTTCACACGGCCCGACGTAAGTATCTCATTCACTTGGTCTTGCCATGTCTTCCTCGGGCGTCCATGACTTCTTCTACCATTCACATTTGCGTCATATATTCTCCTTACACTCCTTTCCTCATTCATTCGCTCTATATGCCCAAACCATCTAAGAGTCTCTTTCTTGATCTTACTCATTACGCTTACATCGGCCTTGCATTATTTGCGGATCTCCACATTTCTCACACGATCGTACAAGGTTTTTCCACACATTCGCCTCAGGGATCTCATTTCAACATCATTCATCAACTTTCAACGGACATAGAAAACGGCTTGATTTAAAACAATTTTTGTTCTAAAAACTTTTGATATTACCGGTATATATTTTTTCTAATCTAATTTTGTTTCTAAATTTTGGATACTTACATACCTAGATAATAATATATCGTCATTTTTCACTTTCTGAATAAGACAATATGCATAATAACCTGGAATATGTAGAAATCGTCCTGGGTCAGATCTCCGATCTACCGATGATTTCGTACATTTAATAATACCTTTTTACTCAGTGGATGCATACTGCCGGCTGCCCGCTGCGTTTTGACAAACATTCGAAAGCATCGGTTTCCAGGGGTGCATCTCGAACTTTAGTGAATTACATCAGCCTTACATTCTTTGCGGACCTCCACATTTTCACAATTTTCGCTTAAATATTATCGTTTTTAATATTAGCGCGCTCTCAATAACATTCGTATTTACATATCTCTCCATCTTCTTCTTTTTTGAGTGGGTACACCGTTCCTTGACATTTTCCGAGCTTTCTTTGCTCTTTTTTTAAATATGTCGTATATTATTAAATATTTACACAAATACCTAGTCACTTACGCCTATTAACATTATTAAGCCGCGGCATACCTCATTTCTACCGATTTATTACATATATGTACCTTGAACACTAAGTTTTATAGCTCTTAAAAATATATGTTTTTCTTGAAGATGATATCTATACATTCCCCATGCCGAAATGGCAATTATATGAAATTCTCTCGATAGAAAAAAATCGTAAAGTATGCTCCGAAGATTATTATAAACACGTTTTTTCAGTTATTTTATAAGTTACTAGCTGGTCCCGGCGTGCGTTGCTATGCCATTTAATAAAGAAATTGTTTCTCCTTGAGTGTCCTTTCCCATTCGTCCCGTTTCCCTTCCGCCTCCCCTTCTTTTCCTGCGTCCTCTTCCCCTTTCGCGTTCCCACTCCGTCACCTCCACCTTCCCTCTGCCCACTCCATTCCCCTCCCTTCCCCCTTCCCCCGTCCCGCGAACCCCCTCCCGAGTTACCCTTCCCCCTCCCAGGTCTCCCTCCTCCTTCCCAGGTTCCCCTCCCCCTCCCTGGTTCCCCTTCCCCGTCTCTCCCTCCCTCCCGCTTTCCATAGCAATAGCCGCTTCTTCACGTGCCACCAATAGCAATTTTTTTAATACAAATTTCATAATGCCAGAGCTCACCAGAAGTTTTATAAAAACCTTGTCCTGACAATAACGAACACACAAAAAAAGAATTATTCAATTTGGTGCAGTCGTTCGAAAGTTATGCGCTTAGCAACACATTCAGCGATTAATTTTTATATTATACATATATATGTATGAAAAAATTTCCAATGCTATTTTAGCCAATCCCCACGAAATTTTTTGCTCTATTTTAAACGAGTCGCGGTTTATCAAACGTTTTCACAATTTACGCAGCCACCGTATTCCGAATTTCTACCGATTTCTTACATATCTCCCTTAAAAATCTAATGTTTTTAAGCTCTTAAAAAATATATGTTATTTGAAGATAATATCTAGACGTGTTCCACGCCGAAACGCAAATTATATGAAACTAGCTGACCCGGCGAACTTCGTACCGCCATATTTTTTTTTCGTGTATTTATGTTTTTATTTTCGAAATTCCTGAAAGACTGGATTTACTATTTAGCCCGCCTCGGCTTCACACGGGTGGTGTACAGTCGCGGACTAAGGAAATGTAATGCTACGTCCAGACTAAAGCCAACCTTCCAACTCCGAACTTAGTTCGGAGTTGGAAGGTTGGCCGATCGTGTGGTCGCTGCGGCCAACCCTCCAACCCCGAATTCCGTACTCCAAAATGGCGGACACGAAACAGCTGTAGCTACGCTGTATCTTTTTCAGTTGCCTACAATTATTACGTACGTATAATCATATACTTATATACACGACATGTTTTCAAACAATTGTTATACCACTCTCCTTAATAATATAGTCATTTTAATAGTACGCGGCACGGTGTGGACAGCTGCGGCAGGCTGGTTCGTGTGAGTTGGCCTTCGGGATCGCCTCGAAGGCGATCCCAACGGGCCAACGCGAACTCCAACCTTCCAACTCGAACTTCCAACGCACGAACACCCCTCCACACGATCGTCCAAACGTTTGAAGTTGGAACGTTGGCCTCGGTGTGGGCCTAACGTAACACTTCCGGTAAATTCAAATCAGTTGGATTATCAATAATTCAATATATCGAATGTTACACGTTACGTACTTCATGACAAAAAATGAGACAAAATCTTCCGTTTACAATACGACCATATAATGAAATGAAATAACAATTAAAAAAATTCGACATTCTATTGTAATTCTATTGTATGCCTTGTAGACGTGGGCAAAATGATTCCCAAAAGTGAATAGATCCCGTGTGATTCCCCGGGCCTTTTGAATTGATTCCTTCTATTCATTCCTTTAATTCAATTAATTCCAAAAAAAAAAAAAAACTAGAGTGAATGGGTAGACTATGAAACACCGCAGAACCGCACAAAGAGGAGACTGATAGGCTACCAAGCACCGCACAAAGAGGAGACCGATTATTCTATCTCACTAACTCGCAGGCTAAAACCTATAGATTAATGTGTTTGTCTCTTTTTAGTGTCGCTTTTTCGTTTCATTTTAAATCATAATAAGTGGGGAGGCTACGAAGCATCACACAAAGAGAGGACCGATTATTCTATCTCATTATCTCGCAGGCTAAATCCTATACTTAGATGTATATGTTTGTCTTTTTTTAGTATCGTTATTTTTCGTATGTAAAATGTATTTATAGCTAGCAATTAAATCTTTAAATTTTACAGTTTTATGTTTCACCCTTAAAGTATTTTATTTATTAAACTTAAAAGTATTTTATGACAGCTGATAACAGCTGACAACAGCTGATTGGCCTTATAATATATGCAAATTTACATTTTACATCTACCCAAGATCCACGTCTAAAAGTAGGTAGGTATTTGTATTCCAATATCTTTCATACGTGCCAAAAAAACGATTACAAGTGCACAATTTTTGCTTCCCACTTTTCTAGCCGACGCCGCGATGTTCGGATTCAATGTCGAAAGTTTTCGGCTAACTATGTAATGAAATTGAAGGCTTGGCCCGCCGAGGAATTTGTGAACCGCTGCGCTCGGACGGATTAAGGGCCGGCATTGAGGAATGAAAGAGTAACTTTTGACTAGTGTCTTGTGTCTTACCCCGCAGAGACTTGATCAACTCGCGAGCCGAGATTGACGTGAAACGATGATGTAAGACGATGACATCTGACGTCATTTTTAGGTCTGAGATTATCTAGAGACAACAACGTCACAAGTGAAAGACTTTTAGTTTTAATTCGTGAATAAAGCGCTTCGGACAATTTCCGATAGCGACAGACTAGCTACGAGTACCTGGGACGCGGACGGGACGGGACGCGCGGGGACCTTAGGACAATCTCAGGACATTGACTACGACAAATGATTAATTCCTTGCGTGAAAGGGACGCTCGGACAATTCGGCTGAATCGCGGCCGCGTTTTGATCTACGTGTTTTTAGAACGGCGGCCGGTGGTAGCGGGATACGAGTCGTTCACAATACCGTATTTAAATATTATTCAATGGGTCGCGGCGCGCGGCCCATTGAATAATATTTAAATACGGTATTTAATATGTTTTAAAAATACCTATGAAACATTATAATATTTAAATCGTTTACGGAACACATTATTCATTGAAATAATTTAACAGTAAAATAAATGGAAATTAAACATTTATGTTGCCGTTAAAAATCGTACGATACAAGGCCAAAGGTAAGGAATGAAGAATCAATTCCTTTTGAAATTGAGAATCAGATCAAGTGTGTCACAAGATTGAATTTATTCATATAATTCGGTCATTCAATTTTGCCCATGTCTAATGCCTTGTAATGTACATTATTATTCGTTTTTCCTTTTGGAGAGAAATAAATGGCGCCGATAGTTTGCCGACCGACCCCAAGTCTTAAGGCTCTACTACTCGAATTTCTACCGATTTCTTACATATCCCCCTTAAACATTTGAAGTTTTTAAGCTCTTAAAAAAATATATGTTGTTCTTTAAGATAGTATCCAGGTAATCCCCGGGCCGAAACGGAAAATATATGAAATTCCCTCGATAGAAATTAATCGCAAAGTATACTCCAAAAATTATGATTTTCGGGATTTTTTCGATTATTTTTAAAGTTATACGAATGAAAAAATTCATAATGTTTCTTTAAATGATACTAAAGAAAATGCCCGCGAGATTTTTTCTCTTTTTTAAATAAGCCGTGATTTATTAAATATTTGTAGAACAGTCGCTTACGTTGTTTCATTCTAATTCGTTTTTTATTACGGCCCTCTCTCTCTATCGCGCATGAAATCTATTTGCCTTTCAAATATTCGCCATTCGCTCAATTCGCTGCTCAGAGAGCTTGCTACACTACACGGACGTGTAGTCCTGAGTTACTTATTTGTTTATTAGCAATTTACGTATAATATCTGGACGTGCCTGTGAAATTCATAATGTCCCCGAATCTAAAATAAAACTGACTCAAGGCCCATTTATGGAAAAGTGCTTGCATTGCTTTGCATCTTTTGGATCGCAAAGTGCTTTGTGTTGAACCTTTAACCAGTCAAAAAGGTCTATACTGAAACTAGTTTTTCTTCCAGCCGGTCTGGGCCGAAGCTAATTTTTTCAAACACAAAAATTTCTAACTTCCGTATGTTGTGCAAGGTACACCCCGCGGACTTTATTTGAGAAAATGTAATCACCTATCTAACTACAACAAAAAAAACACCTTACATATGCCCTTTAGACAGCGTTTCAATAAACGTAATAATGTTAAAGAATTTGATTTGGTTCAGTCAAAGTTTCTAACAAAAACACGCTGGTAAGACGCACGTGGCGACAGCTCGGCTGTGTTTACTGGTTTTCAAACTGTAGCACCTGGAGATTTTTATTTAATCTTTAATTTATTAAAAGTAAAACCTGATACACTATTTTGTATGTAGTTTGTCAACAGGTACGTAGTGACAACATCTTATGCAATAACATGGTAAATTTTAAAAGGATGTATATTCGAGTGATGATATGATAATAAATTAACACAAGTATCAACTGGTTAAATTAACAGAATAGAATAAATATAAATAGCAGATTAAACCTTACACCCTAAACAAGTACAAATAAATAGTAACATAAATAGTTTAATATATTATATAGGTAGGAAAATGAGTTATTACAAAATATGATGATATTCCTTTTCCACAGAATGTCAATAGGCCACTTGCATCACATTTTTTCTCCGGTTTAGAAAAATATTATAAGACATTCTGTATTTTTCTTTTTTTTAATCGTATTTTTGAAACCCTAGGGATTTTTTGAAAATTTCAATCCGAAAAATCAGACCATTTCTTATAAACCGGAAAGACGGAACATAATTTTATGGGTGCGAAAAAATGATAATTACATAGCCGAAAACCATTTTAAAAAAAAGAACGTTTTCCACGCGAATGGCACAGGAGAATATCGAGGCATACCAAAAATATTAAATCTCATAAATATTTTTTTCCTTGATCCATCTTATTGATCATAAATCATTATAATCTTCAACGTCTATATTACTAAATCAAATGTAATATACTTGTACTTGTAAATTGTAATAATTATAAGAATATAGAATATTTGATTTTGTTAAAATCCGCACCATTATCATTATTTATTTTTTTTAAATTTTTTTGTATTAGTAATAGAAGGTACATAAATTACAAATAAATTTTATACAGTAAGTAATTACATAGTGGATATATTTGATGTACCCCCATAATTAAGCAAGGCTTGTGTGTATGGGGCTTGTGTGTATGTGTATTATACTTCTAAAACACAAACGGACACCGTAAAATGTACGGGGTTCTCTTCAGAACATCTGTCAAAAAGTCAGACCAAATGATAAGTTCGCAGAGAACAAACAATAAATCTAGTGAACGAATTCAAAAATTCGCCTGAAAGCAAAGTGATGCCATATAAAAAAATAAATCAGTGTGGAATTTAACAAAATTAATAGGAACATTTTCGGAAACGAGACATTTTTATGTAGTGACGTCACGAGCCCAAATAATGGATTTATTTATTTTAAAATAAAAAACTGCACATTTCTAAAAAATTTTACTAACATTTTCGCAATTTTAATAAAAAAATCTATCCACACGATTTTTTCCAAGTCGTTATGAATTCAATGCAAGTGGCCTATTCCAGTTAGAAATATAAATGCTTCAGTAGGGCATCAAAATATGTAAATATCTGTATCTCATAGCCATTTACTTTGATGGTATTTGGTTTTTGCGATACAGATGGTATTATTTATAATTATCATTTATAGTTTACTGTATTTTTAAGACAACATAGTTTTAGGTTCTTTTACCATATTTATTGGCACATATCGGAACCACGAATTAATTATTCATTGTATTTTGTTTGTGATTAAATAATATTTGACAATTTAAACAAATAAGTTTTAGAGAAGTTAAAAGAAGATCGTAAATTATAACCAATAAAGTTCAAAATTAAATTGAAAGTTCACTGATAATTTCAACTATTAAAAATAGTACTTGTAGTAACAAAAAATTCTTACCTATGTGAATAAATAATGTCCCATTCACGCATAAATACAGAAACTGTTTTTTGTGAGAGTCCTTACAACATAAAAAAAAATGTTGGAATGTAATTTTATGATGCATAAATGTTATATTACTCTTTATAATTATTGAATTGTTTAAATTAATAAATAAATACCTAATAACAAAAAGTCTTCTTATTTATAAGTCCTTAAGGCGGTACACAACTCTAATAATTTTTGTTTGCTCAAAACTCACATTTTAATCATTTTCAGCGAATTCGTAACACTAATAACTTTTTTATTCAAACCGTTACCCGGGGATGTAAGTTCTTCATATTTAATATTAATAAAAACAATACCTTACCATTAATATATTTTACGTACAACGATTTTAATTCTTTATAACCCGTTTTCAACTATAAAGTTAGCGGTAAATACCAAATTTTATTTTTCTAGACGATGAATTATACAATGTTAAGACTCTGAAAATATTTTAGGGTATATTGTCGTCTTAAAAGGTACTTACGACCCAAATAAACCCTGATAAAAAAGCTTAAAAATGTATAAATTATCTTCGTTACACAAAATATGATAAGCATGAAAAATGTACACGTGTATATAATTTAATATATGTACAAAAATAGATAATATATATGAATACATATTATAATTTTTTATACAAGTCGTCCGGGGGTAAAGTGTGCAAGGAAGGTGATTCTACATGACAGTACACGTAAAAGAGATAAGTAACTTTTTTCCAAATTCTAACGTTTTTATATAGTTTCTGGTAAAAAAGTAGATTTTTTTGCATAGAAATGTATCGAGAAAGTACGGCTGGAGAAATCGAAGGGACTCCTTCAACCATTTTCTTCCATTCCGGCTTGCCATGCAGCTGGTGGGCAGACGCATTTGCCGCCAAGACCCGGACAAACTTCACCCCATGAACCCGGGCACCCCTGATAAGTCACCAAACGTAGCGAACCACTTGGGGTGGCCTTTGCAGAGGTGTTGGTTATCCAATAAATGGTTCCCGGGGCGGCGGTACCCATACCCGCCTCCCAAATTGATATATGTATATATATTGATTTTATAAAAATATATTTGTGTACATAATTATAAAGTTAAACTTTATTATAAGATTTACAAAATATTTAATTTATTCCACAGTTTGCGAACCTTTATTAGAAATTCTGTGCAGACTAGGTATATCTACGAACAATATATATATTGGTAAAAGTGGTGTTAGTTTGCAGTCCTGTCAACAGATGGCGCTAATTAAGCAAAATCTTGATTTTAATTATTTTGATGTGACGATGGAACCTCTTTAGGCAAGTTTTCGAAGTATGAACGTAGTAAAAAACCGAATCGCATATTCTGATTTCAGAGAGTGGAGTCTTAAAACGACCGAACCCAAGCTCAAAAATGACTGACCCCAAGTGTTAAAACGATGATTTAATTAATAATTCTTCTTTTAACAGATTCTTTGATTGATTCGTGTACAGACCATGATTCTTAGTAAGAATCCAAAATTTCAGTCGGTTTGGTGCCACCTCGAAGTTTTGACCGACCACAAGTGTTAAAATATGATTTTTTTTAAATTCTTCTTTTGCCATATTTTCGGTCGGTTCGGTGCCATAGGGCCGAAGTAATGACCTACTCCAAGTCATAAAACGACTGAACCCAAGCTCTAAAATGACCGACCCCAAGCGTTAAAACGATGTTTTTTTTTAATTCTTCTTTTGCCTTATTTTTTTATTGAATCGTGTAAAGACCATGATTCTTAGAAACAATAAAAAATTTCAGTCGGTTGTGCCATAGAGCCGTAATGACCGACTCCATGTCTTAAAACGACCGAACCCAAGCTCTAAAATGACCGACCCCAAGTGTTAAACCTATGATTTTATCAAAAATTCTTCTTTTAAGCTGAAGTCACAAGGTTCACTCGGATGAAGGTTTACTCGATGAAATGTTCCATTCTCGTTTCACCGAGTGTTCACACGGTTCCTTCGAAGGAAGAGTTCACTCGACATTCTCGCTACGAAGTCGTCGAGAGTAGTCGCGGCCGCATTGGAATTCGTCCGGCGCTACGGCCAAATTCGGGAATATTTACGATTTCAATTGACATTTCCGATAACGTCGAACTAAATTACGAGAAATTAGCGATTCTTGTAAACAGTAAATAAATTTCAGCACCATAAAATCAACATATGGTTAAATACTAACCTGAAAACTGATATCTATCAGTATTTTTGAACCATGAACATTTTTTTATTCCAAAATAGGTTTCGGCTTGCAATAAAATCCATATAAATGGAATATTTATTAACGTATCCAAAAACTAAAAACTGTTTTGGAAAGGTGATGAAATATGCTTCCAAAATTTATTATTAGAAATAACCACGTAATTTTTTAAATAGAGTAATTTTTAATATAAACTTTTAAAAGTTTAAAAAAATGGCTCTCCTTGCTTTTTATTCTAACTAAAATTACTGGTTAACAAAAGAAATATAAAAACACACACTTATTTTGTTAGACAAATAAATTATAAACGTTTCTTTCACCTCACTTTTTTATCGTTTCATATAAAAATAATTCATAAAAAATTCACAATGTTTCATAATTTTTTTTTCAAATTCGATCAGAAACTTTGGTTCCATTGAAGTGTACATTCGTATTCGTTTGTGGTTAATCGTTATATTGAATATATAGAGCATTATTTTCTTTTTCCAATACCGTTTAGATCATATTTTTCACTATGATAGTAAGGGAGAAACAACGATTTCTATGAGACGTGTAGGAGTTATTTCGAAAAGCGAACTAAACGGAGCATTTTGACGTTTAAGCCGCTCCGGCTACTCGTCCTCACGCCAGAACATTTCGGCCGACTAATTTGCGAGTGAAAGACTGTTCACTTGAGTGTTCACACACATCATTCGCGTCACGTGATGTTAAATTCCGGTTGCGAGTGAACAGTGCCGAAGGAAGCATTCCAATATTGTTAGAATGCTTCATTCGGAACTGTCTCTATTCACTTTCGTGTTCACACGGTTCATTTCGAGGGAAAGAGGCGGAATGAAATCACGAAATGAACGATAAATGAATGGTGTGAATGGGCTATTAGCAGATTATTTTATTGATTCGTGTACAGACCATGATTCTTAGTAAAAATCAAAAATTTCAGTCGGTTCGGTGCCATAGGGCCGAAGTAATGATCGAGCCCAAGTTAAACTGATGATTTAAAATAATATTTTGGCAGGTCCTTTGATTGATTCGATACAGATATGACCGAAGTTATGTCCGACCCCAAGTCTTAAAACGACCGATTCCAAGTTCTAAAACGTCCGAACCCAAGCTCTTAAATGACCGACCCAAGTGTCAAAACAATGATTTTTTTTATTCTTCTTTTGCCATATTTTTTGATTGAATCATGTAAAGACCATGGTTCTTAGAAAGAATCAAAAATCTCAGTGGGTTCGGTGCCATAGGGCCGAAGTAATGACCGACTCTTTGTCTTAAAACGACCGAACCTAACTCTAAAATGACCGACCCCAAATGTTGAAACTGTAATTTTATTAAATATGACAAGTGAGTGAGTGAATGAGTTAGAAGAGTGTGACAGATCTTCAATATATTGACAAAGGTCGGCATACCCCTTAATATTTTGCCGTGGAGATGATGAATATCATTTTTTGATCAAGATGATCAATCCAGCGAATGGTATTTTTTTTGCATTAGCTCCATACAGGGAACCCTGAGGAAAATAAGGGCCTATGTCTTAATATATAATAACACAACATTACCAGAAATAAGAACAATCTTTCGAAATCAATTTATAACAAAATTTTAGCCGTGTTGAC